>LTAT01000004.1:99083665-99100688 GCA_003286495.1 Chlorodrepanis virens | reverse complement strand
TTATTAAATTATTATTAAATTATTATTATTATTATTATTATTATTATTATTATTATTATTATTGTTATTGTTATTTCACATTTAATTCAATTAGAATATTTTTATGTTAATGCAAACTTTTTGCTCTTTGGAAAAGTGTAACTGAGAGGCTGTGTGTTACTTCGTTGCCATTTGGGGTTAACCACAGAAACTTTGTACAACAAATATTACATTTTTCATATATTTTAAATTTTTTTTTTCTAAAGAAGAATGCTAGAGGTTAAAAAAATAACATATATGACTTACTCAGTTTCAATAAAATTGTCTTACACAGTAGAGTTGTTAGTTGCAGCTTAGATAATTAAAAATACTAGTGTACTTTGTTAAAGCATGTAGTGGATGAAGGAAAAAGGATGAGTGGTGCATAATCAAAGCAATTTTTTTTAATTACTTATAAATGTCTTGATGACATTTAAGGCTTTTTTCCCCCCTTATCTGGGAGTTCCAACCTCTGTATTGGTGAACTTGATTTGCTCAGAAATAACATAAACAATCGCTTCAGATTTTAGGAAGTTCTAGGTGTTTAAAAAGTACAAACAGTTTCTCACTAATCAAGAGCCCTTTTGACTACTTTTGGATCATTTTTACTAAGACTTTATCAGGCTTAATAAGCCTGGAACTTGTCAGCTCAAGAAAAACCAAAGGACTCACATTTTGGGAGTGGGAACCAAATGATCCATAGAGAAACAAAGCTCTTATTTAGAAGACTATTATAATTGTCAGCATGCACATCAATTCATTCTACCAAAGCAACAATGATTATATGAAAAAATTACTGATTAACTATTTTTGCTTTGTTTTGTTTTGGTTTTTTGTTTAAAGACTTGAAAACTGCCCATAAAAATCCCCTCCCCATCAGCTGATCCAATAAAAGACAATATTGCCACCTGCAAACTTCTAGTTCTGAAGTAACCAGGATGATTGCTCCAGACATCTGCATCAGTTTGGTTTCTCTCTTTTGCAAGACAACAAATTACAACTCCTATGCCACACTATGCTTCTATAACAAAAGGTGTCAAAACAACGTCCTCACATTCACAGGTCTGTTTGACATGGAAGGGAGAGGCAAACACTTGGGTTTTTTAATTAGAGTAGCTGGTTCTCTCGCTGTCACACTGGAATGTTTTACATTTCTGTCATTGAAAGTACCACTAGAATAGATGATAAAGTAGGAAGCATGCTACAAGTGCATGGCATGCAGGTTTATCTAGCTTGCAACTGATAATTTCCCTTTCTTTGCAGCATGGAGATGAGTACTAACCTAAACTGACGCCCCATTTGGCAAGACTATTTTTAGACAAATGAAAATTGTTTTTGAGCAATCATTTCTCAATTAGTATTTTTTTTTTTGTCAAGTAATAGCGAAAATATCTGCGGGAGGTCGTTTCAAATTCTAGTTTAAATATAATTGTAAAATTTTGAATGGTTAAAACTATTTTATAAATCTGTACATCTCTAATAATCAGAATTAGAATTAATGATTTTCCTCTGATATTTTTTTCCTATTTGCAAAATGCCTTTGAATTTCATATAGGTCTGAATGGTCAGATACATTTAGAAGGTAAGTTAAGACAAACAGGATTTTGCTTTTGCCTTTGGATATATTTGTAAAATATCTAGATTAGTCTTACTCTGTTTATACTGGCTGTTTTATATTCTACATTAAGTTCTGGTAAGGCTACAGAAAACAAAGCTGGGAAATGCTATGCAGAATTTTATGGAAATATTTGATTTCAGAATTGAGCAAGGGTTTTTAGAACTCTTTGCCTTATGTGAGATGCCATTTAGGTCAGTAATTCAATCTTTTCATGTGACTAAAAATTACTTTGAACAACTGAAAGAATTGTTTAAAATAATTCCTCTAATCAGATCTTACCTAATGCACATAATTCCCATGATAACTCAGTGTTAAGAGAAATCTTTTGTCAAGGCATTCATTTTCACTAGGTCTGATTACTAAAAGTAAGTCAGAAGGAGCTCTAGAATATATTGGATTTACATTTATATATGCCCAGTGTCTGAAGAGAAGTCAGGCTTTATTATACCACATTAATGTGGAAGACTCACAGTAGCTGTCATGAAGCTTTCATTGAAATCAGATATTAAGAAGTTATCCGGAAAGAAATAAGACTTCAGAATAGGAATTTATTTTTAATTTAAAGAAATGTCTTATTCAAACTGCAAAACCTATACAACTACATTACTGAAATTCTAGATCCATTACAGAAATTATAGAAATTCCAGTATCCTAGGGTAGCACTGTGAGAACATTTTTAAAAAACAGTTGGATTGACATTTCGTTGTTGTAATCAAACACAACTGCACACTTATGTCTATTTAAAAAAGTCCCAATTAAAAATCTTTCAATTGCTAAAGCTGGTGTTGACATGAATTATAAATTCTCCTTTTGTGCAAACACTCCCTATATTTTTTTTAGCCATTCTTTTTGTCTGTATCCTTTTTTATTTTAATTTTTATTTTTGTACATGGGCTTTTTCTTCTCAAAGAAATCCCAAGATTTAAGCATTTATCTTGTCTTAAATTTGGATGAAAGAAATGTACATTGAAACTCTTTGCTGAAAAACATCACAGAGTCACAGTATATGCTGAGTTGGAAGGGACCCACAAGGGTCATTTATTCCAACTCCTGTCCCTGCCCAGGACACCCCAAGAGTCACCACACCACGTGCCTTAGAGCATTGTCCAAACACTTTTTGAACTCTGTCAAATAGCCTATAGTGACACTCAGATATCATCTGACTTTTCCAAATTACATCTTTTTTTTGTTCTCAGATGTTCTTGCCTTCCACAGCAGGTGATGCAGTTCCTTTCTCCTTCACTGCATGAAGTCATATCCTTCCTGTGATGCATTTTTGTCTCTTCTTTTGGCTAAAGTGTGATGATGGTCTAAAAGGAAGAAAATGATCTGAAATTATATGATATGTAAGTTTTCAGGTATTTCTTTCCAATTGAAATACAAAATATTTAAACATTAGCTGTTGGGTTCTTCTCGGTTGGTTTTTTTTCCTAGTGGAAAAAGAGAGTATTTCTCCTAATAGCCATTCAAGACATTATTCTTCCTCTCCCTCCATTTTTCTTACCAGAGAAAAAGAAATGCAATATTTGATATAATGTCTAAAAATTTTTGATTGGCGCGTGTGATGCCAAAATATAAAATATTTATTCTCATCACATAGATAAATAATTATAGACTGAAAGAATTCTGCAATGTTTACTTATGTAAATAATTCTATTGATTTTTAATCATTAATAACTGGGCTTCATGAATAGGAAAAAAAATCCTGAAAGATTGATTTTTTTCTTATATAATATGACAGGTAGTCCTGTAAAGTTATTTCTAGTAAAAAAAATGTAAGCCTGTGGTGTGTAACACAAACAGTGCAACCATTTTAGAAGCGCCAAGCACTTGAAGAGGGACGAAGATTTACTTTTCATTAAGACAAAGTGACTCCCTTGCTCTAGTTGCACTGAGTGAATTTTCTCCAAATGGAAGAAAACCCAAATCAAACATTTTTCATTTGATATCTAGCTAGACTTGAGACTCTTTGTTGAGAATGTTTTTAGTTCCATTTAAACCAGGTGTTAGAAACCTCTACAGATATATGTGAAACCTATAGAAACCTATACAGATATGTACAGGTATATTGCTAAAAAGAATTAGAAATAAGAAAAATATTATTATAATAATATTTTATGATGTCTGTTTTAAATTATTTGGAAACCTGTGTGAAAAGACATATATGATGAGATTCCATCATCTCTTAAATATTTGATTTTGGCCATTGTTTGAATGTAACAGTGAACCTGATGGATATAGCTTTTCCACTCTAGTTAAACTGCTCTTTTAGTAGAACTCAAAAATTAATGAAAGTTATTAGAGCTTTAGTGTAGCTCCATCTCCTTTGTGTAAGAGGTAAAGTTCTCTGTGCTACATACACGATGCTTTACAATTTTCAATTCTTTCTCTTAATCTCACTGTTTTCCAGATGTCCCATGCCTTTATAATCCCATTAAGAAAGATAGAATTTTTCTGTTTTGTGCTCTCAGCAGACCTGAAGTATTTCACAGAACACAGAGTATGCAGAGTTGGCAGGGTCCCGTCAGGATTATGGACTCCAACCCCTGACACTTTGTAGGACACACCCAGATTCAAACCATGTCCCTGAGAACATTGTCCAAACACTTGAGCTCTGTCAGGCTTGGTGCTGTGACCACTTCCCTGGAGAGCCTGTTCCAGCCCAGTTGTGCTCTGGGGAAATTTCTATTTCTTACCTTCCACATATTTCCATACAGAGCATGGGAAAAATGGAATAGATTTTATTTTTTTAAACACAAAATTACTCAGAAGGAAGCCCCTAGATTCAACATCTTTCTAGTACTTCTGACATTCCTTTAATCTGTGATCTGCATAAAGCTGCAGCCAGTTTTCCTGAAAAACTGTAAATGGTGAAGGATCCCATAAGTCACCATGTTAGAATTATCAGACATATTCAAATTTTCCTTCATTTTGTGTGGCAGAAGCCTAGGATTGGAGTTGTGGCATCCTGACATGTTCAGCTGCCTTGGATAAGAGGATGTATGTGTTACCATATAGATATGGAACCAGAACTTCCTGCCTGAGGAGGCTAGGACACGTTACCAATGAAGATAAGAATTGTGAAGATGTTACATAATGCCACTTAAGACAGTGGTCTAAAAAGTTAATCAGGATGCTGTTACTGACAAAAAAATAGGTTCATTAACTTTTTAATAAATTTATTTTTGTAACCTTATATTTGCAACCTTATAAAAATATTGATTTACCTTACTTAGGGTTAAATTACATTACAAATTTTAATTTTTTGTACTTGGTGACAACAATTCTGTGAATGAACATCTTGCAAGTTAGCACTCTACAATGAATCTGGAAAACAGATTTATTGGCAAATTGGTTATACTATGTTTATGATGAGACAGGTTTTGTAGCTAGAGGCAGGATTGGCACCACATTCATCCACCCTTGACAGCCAAGGAAATGTTTTCCAATATTTATCTCTATGCTCTCTTTCTGTCTGCATTTTTTTTTCTAATTATTATTAGTTAGTTGTAGAGCAAATAAGAGTAAACTAAGGAAAGAAGAAAATATGTTATGCTGCTGTAAACAACTTTCAGTGTAGCATTCAAACATCCAAATACAAAACATAAATGTGTATACACATCCCTCAAGCTGCAGTGTGATGGTTAAGCAGTTTCTTTACAAGTTTTAATTATTTTAATACCATGGATCTTTAAAAATTCATCAGAGACAATAAAACTGCTTTTGAAAGATTAATATTTACAATAAAAATTAAAGAAATTCTTGAGTGTTATGAGGGACTATTAAATTTAAGAAATTTGAGAATGTACCTGTGAATTTATTATGATTGCTAATATGGAAGCAAAAGGTGTAGAACAATAATTCAGAAATGATGAGACTAGAAGAATTTCAGACACTGGTGTTACTGGTTTTGCCACTGGGTCCAGAATTTTGTTGTACAAGCATTTTGGAGACTAATTCAGTAAAATTATTTTTATGAAGTGACAATATTCAGAAGATTTTTTTTACATATTCTGATTATACTTGCTTCTATATCCTTATCTTTGATGTGGTTGCACCTTTATTTTAAATGGAGATGTGCCTTTAACAGACTATCTGTAAAGTGTTTTATCAAAACCCCTTATGAAGTCTTCCTGTGAATAGCAGCAATATCCACAGTGCAGCTTTCTGCAGGAAGCCTACTATCTCTGGTTTATCAATACCTTTAATTCAGGTTTTGTACTCTGGTTTTACTTTTGCTAACAGCAGACCTGACAGTCAAGGATCAGAACTATAATTTGTATCCTAGACTGCATCTGGTAAAAAGTTTCCTTTGTGGTCTATCACACGGTCATAAAAGCATGCTATATTTACTGGGGGAAGAGAAAAATGATAGGCAATGTTTGTATTTCTTGCCAATTATACTAATAAAGCAAACAGGCTTGATTTATAGCAAATAATGGGTCTTGTAAGACAGAAGAGTCAAAACAACATTTCCTTGCAGCTCTGTGGGCACCACTCAGACTGGTGTCATATCTTGTGTTTTCTTTCTCAGTTTAAATTTCTGACTGCTAGGAAGGATTTTCATCCAGGAGCAAGGCTTGAATATAAAACATTTTCATTCAAAAAGCAATTTATATGGGGTCATAATCTTTCCCAGGCTTAGCCTATATTTCTGGTGTGTGTTCTGTAGAGATTTACTTCAGCTGAAATGAACCCTAAATCAAATGTACTTGAAGAGTGATAACAAAAAGCACAGCCCCAGAGATGCACGGCTTGTTGCAGTCTTCTCTCTCCTTGGGAGGACCACTACATCTCCCATTATGAACCCAATATAGACTGCAAACACTGCACATACAGTGCAAACAAAAGACTCTAAAAACACTCTAAAAAACTCTGTTTCAGCTGTCACCAATTTTTAGGTTCTTGTGCCTTGGATTTCTTAATTGTTGAGACAAAAATTGTGTTGTTTGCCTTAACACATTCTCCTAGAAGTACTATCGAGAACTTAGGACAGTGGCTTTCCTGCTGTAGGTCTCTTTTTCACTTTCATTAAAACAACTACTTTGGGCAAATTGCTACTGACTTTCTGCTACTGACTGCTGCTGAAACCTGCTGTAGGTCTCTTTTTCACTTTCATTAAAACAACTACTTTTGGCAAATTGCTTTTGACTTTCACCCCAAAGTCTGTGCTGGGGACTATGTTTTCCTCTTTTTTAGTACAAGACAATGATGAGATGACAAATGCCACACAACAACAAAAATCTGAAAGCACTCCTTGTACACTTAATTCTCATTTCTGTGTCCTTTCCAGCATTTAGAACAAACATTGCACTCTTGAATATGGATTTGGGGAACTCCATCGAACATGGTTCTCCTTTCAGTACTTTTGACCTCCTGAAGTAGAATAGATTTTCAAGAACAGTGGGAGAAATACAACGAGAGAAGGCATGTCTCTCTGCCTTTCTCTCTCAAAAGTAATTGAGATTAAGTCACTTGTAAGTTTCTGTTTCTGCCTTTTTTCAACTTTCTGCTTGTTCATAAGAAATAATTTCTTGAATTATTTTTAGTATATAATTTTGCAAGTAAGGGAGGCAATTCCATTTGTGTGCAAGATAATGAGAAATATCTATATAACACCAATGCAGACTTGGTCTCCTAAATATTAATTTTTAATGCTTCGACATTAAAAACAGGTGGGTTTTTTTTGTTGTTTTCCTTGCTACTTTTAAAAGAAGTGTGTTTAATTCTTTAGTTCAAAAACTGAAAATAACTCCACAGAAGGAAATTTACTATACAATGGAGTAACTCATGGCATTTCGCTTCAGTTTTTCTTTATCCAGGAAGGGGATCCATAAATAATAAAGGAATGAATGCAATTCACACATATCCTGCCCTCCTCCCTCTCTCTCCACATTTTAATAATCCAAAGGTTAGCTGCCTAAATATTTAATAACCTATAGCTTCTGCAGAATAAATAGAAACATGTTCTTGTAAAGAAAGGAACATTGTCTACCTTAGGCAAGTGTCCAGGAATGATGTAACTCTCTCTCTGTTGGCTATGGAAAACCTAGGATGTCTTTTTGGACAGGACAATGCATGACAGCCTAAATAAATTGTGCCCTGGATGTATAATGGTGAAATTGCATCTTGACTTGAAACAGACTGCTGTGGAGAGACAGTGTGTGTTCACTGTCATAATATACTCCTCTGAGACCTGGTGAAACATGAAACTGTGTGTTCAACGAAAATTTTTGGAGTAGGATCTTCACTGGGGCTATTAAAGCATGGCTTTTCTCAGCTGTCCCTTTCATAGAAAGATTCATAATGTTATTAAATTAAAAAAAGCATCTCTCAGTTCTGTAGAAAATTTACTAGATGCTATGCAAATCTCTAAGCAGTAGAGGATGATGACTCAGATACCAGGTTTTGGAAGTGTCCTTTGCTGAAAAAGCAGCATTACATGTTTCTCTCTGCTTGAATTTCTTTAATGCATTGCTTAGAGAAAAGGTAAAATACAGGACTTTGAACAGCTATTTTCTGGAAGATTATTTTTAGGTGCTTTTTTAAAAGTCTTTTTAACAAGTACATCTTCTGGAATATCATAAAAAATAGATGCATTGTAGGCTAGAGAGTATAATTTTTGCCAAAGCCTGAAAATAAAATATGGCTACGTTATAACAGTATCACACCCATCTCCTAATCTCATCTTGAAAAATCTAGGCAATATCTAGATCTTGCATGGAAAAAAACATCATCAAGTTTAGGAGGTCATGTAATTCAAAGTTAAAAAATCATAGAAAACAGGCAATTATACTAAGAAACCTATAGCTGAGTTTGGGACACAACCATGAGAGGAAATAAACCTTGGGGATTCAGAGCACAAAAGCTGTTTTGCCCTAGCTCCCTGTGTGGAAAAGTGTTCAAAAGTGAAAGTTAACCATTACACTCAGCTGTCTCAGAGGAAGCCCATTACAGCCAGGAGAAACGTGCTGGAGTGCAGGAGGATAGCAAATTCTCCATGGGGATTAATTACTCTGTGTGAATACATCTACAAACCACCCATTCATAGAAACTGCGAAGATAAATTATCAGAGCATGTCCTTACTATCTCTGTAGTTGTCCATATTCTGTATTTTTATTGTTTTTGAACAAAATGTGACGTGACACTGATGTGAATTCTTGAAATCTAGTTCTTTGAACAAGAAAAGGCACCAAAATTTGTCCAAGATGAGGCTTCCAGAATGCTTCAATGGGAAAAAGTCTGCATTTGGCTTCCTATTTCTGGAAATAGTCCACAAATTAAGGGTTTTTTTTATACATTTTTAAGATTTCTCAGGCAGACACTGAATCTGAAATGCAGTTAAATGATTTGAATTATGTGGAGATGAAAAAATTGATCCTTGTAGTGGGAAATGTGTCTCAATTCCAATGAAAAATTAGGCCATTTTCATTAATGAAGACATGAAAATATATAAGGAGGTGGACAACACCCTATCAGATCTAGTACTGTATCTTTTTTCTTTAGAAGTATATAACAGAATTTATGTCATCATGTTCTCCTGTTGATTCAGGCTGAATTGCAGGACCTGTGTCATTAATATAACATGGTAGCAGCTCTCTAAGGGACTAGCTGTAGAAGGCAAATCCAGGTTCTAAAGGAGATTTCCTAATAACTTAGTAGAGTTTTATTGGAGTTTCAAGCAAAGAATAGATCTCCCAAACTATTTGTTAATGTGATTGATAGACTTGACTGAATCGACTCAAAATCTAATGTAAAGTTGGTGGGAGAATTTTATAAAGAAAGCAGTTTATGCAGTTTTTACAGCTGAGTAACTGTGTGTACTACAAGAAAAACAGATCCCACTTGCATTTGGATTTTTAAATGAGCATTAAGTTATGTGCACTAGAAACATCTATAAATTCTTCCATCCAGGAAATAAATGTGAGCTAATGAATTTTTTGGCTCATTAGAGCTAAGCAACTAATTTTAAATTTATAATATCACTGCTAAAATGGGAATTATGATAAACTCCATGATGTTGTATGAGAAAAAAAAAGGCCTGAGAAATTTCAATCATGATGAGAACATGTATATTTGTGGGCCATTAATAGTTTCACAAAACAAGGACAATAGTTTAAAATTAGTTGAATGGTGGAAGGACTCGGGCAACTACAAAGGAAAAAGGTAAAAGAGGAAAGGGGAAAGACATGCAGAAAAGGAAAACAGAAAATGGAAGTGGAAAGAAGGGGAGAGGAGAGGCGAATACGATCTCAGAAAAATTAATGTTCTGCAATGCTATATAGCCCAGTGGTGGTATTTTGTATTTTTATCACCATTAGCTCAGTATTCTCAGCTTAACTAAAAAGTGAACTCACAGGAAAACTTCAAACTATCGTGTCACTTTTGAAATCAACAAATGTCTGGTTTAAGACTGGTTTAAGAGAGCTGTTGAAGAATGAGAAGTCATGCACTTAAATGTCCAGATGCAATAAAAATTTTTAGAAATTCACCAAGGTACAATGAAAAAAAATAAAACATATCAAACATATAAAATATGCCCATAAACTTATATAAAACATATTCAGTAGAAAAAATGTGATAACTGCTGGGATATCACATGTTTTATACTGACTATGTTTTATATAAGTTGTCAGGCCTCCACAGAAAGAAACTTCAAGGTGCCATTTCTTTAAAAAGAAACCCTTCATGCTGGAGCACAGCCAGTAAAATTCATGCATTTAAATTTAGAATGTCCATTAGTTCAATTTAAGAAATGAGATTTCGTTTCTTTATATACATTAATAATCTATACAGTACAAAAAAGTGTTTCTGAAAATTGCCTGTGATCAATTGTATTAATGAAGAGTTTTACTGAATCTGGTGTTATTACCCATATGAGCAAATTCAGCTATCAGCACTTTAACAATCAAATCTTAGTTGAAAAGAGTCTACATAAGGACTTACATGATTGAATCTTTATGCTAGAATTGCAGACAGCACTATTTGGTAGTAACAAAAAATACGCAGGTAGTAGACCTGCCTTTTCTAAGCAATCTGTCACGTGTACTGTAGGGTATGAATACTTTTAAAATTGACAGCAATTATGACCAGAGGCCCAGAAAAGGAGACCATACTGCAGTCCTGAAGAAGTGGAGAGAGGTGAATAAATATTAACACCAGAAGAAGAAAAAATAACAAAAAAAAAGACAGAGCATGAATAAGAGTAAATGAAAAAAAATTGCTTTGCTGGTTCTTTATTACAAAACAAATCTTACAAGACTAATTTTATAATCAATTGTCTTCAATTTTGTCACTGAAAGACTGCATCAGTGGAAACTGAAAGTTTTACCTAGAGAAAAGAAGGGCAAAGGATAATCAAAGGTCTGGAATAGCAGAAGCCAGAGACTTCAAAAAACTGTAAGGGAAGTATTATGCACCCAAGCATCCACTGGGGTTTTAGTTTTTAAATAAAATATTTCTATTTTACACAATGTTCACTTTGAAAAATGTAACACAAAACTTTCTGAAGAATACTTGCTTTCACTCTGTTACAGAAAAATGATATTTTTTTCAACTTCTTGCATCAGTAAAACTTTTACTGGTGACCTAAGTTTTCTCCACTGGTTTTTAATACATGTTTCAGTGTTCTTTTTTAAAGTGCTCATTTTGCTTTCCATTATTCCTTTTCTTCTTGTTCTTTGTACAGATTTCGTTTTATTAACATTTGACTTGTTCCGGTTCCCCCTCATCTTCTGTTATTTTCTTTGGCCATTACAAGTGTCTAAAGAAGAGTTCAGCTGTACACAGACACCACTTGTGCCAGAAATGTGTATAGGGCAGGAACTAGACAGGGCTTTTGCTTTCTCTTGATCTCTTTTGCACAGAGAAACGTTCTTACTGTTTTACTAGATCCAGAAACTTTCCCTACTTTGTGAGTACATTTTACTTTTCTGAAGTTTAAAGACTTAAATTTTGCGCTTGAACAGCTGTGCTAAATTTCAAGCTGAGGAAATAAGTATGTAGGTACGGCCAGAAATGTAGTCCAGTGAAAAAAATCAGTTGTGCTTTAGATCATTCACAGTCCTACAGGAAATGGTGCTGAATTATATCCAGATTAGTTCACTGAGATGTTGTGAGCAGGCTTTCCCCTGCTTGACCTAATTGAAAATGCTAATTTATGGTGTTATGATGTTGACTGCACCACTGCTGGACACTTTTTTGTCTGTTGTTAGCTTTGCCAGATATACCCTGAACTAACACAGAGATTTCAAATTTAATGACGCAACTTTGTTAGCTTGAAGTGTTTCTTTCCCATTGCTTCAAGCAGACAGAAATAATGGATAAATCTGGGGATGGGAATTTCAGAACCCTGACTCTGTGTCAGTCTACTATAATGCAGTTTCAGGGTCCTTACCTCTTTTGTGGTTTAGTAGGAGTTTGTCTTTAAATGAGAACATCTTTCATCACATGTCCTGAATGTTTCTCAAATCACTATATGAATAATTATTCATAAAGAATGTCATTTTCATGCACATCCTAAAAGGGTAAGGATCCTCACTTCAGCGTCCATTCTCAGTGAGAAATCAAATGAAAATAAACAAAAAAAAAATCTGATTTTAAATATGCAGCCACCTTTCATTACTGCTCTCGGGCTTGCATTATGGGAACAGAGCAATTTTGGGGCAGAAGTTCCAGACTGCTGAAAAAAACTCCAGCAGATTTTGATTTTTTTGCGGGAAGGGCAGGGGAAAGATATGAAAATACCTGAGGATTGTATAGGTTTTCTCAATTTCCTGCCTGTAATCAGTCTTGTTTGACTAGAAGACACCCACAATTGTTTTGTACTTGTCACACTTCATCCAGGCAGAATTCAGTGCCATATAATTTCTTTATAAAATAAGAGAAAAAGTATCTGTTATCTCTTAGATAAATGATACCTTCAATTTTATTTCAAGACTAATCTTGCTTCCTTGTTGTGTTATCAGAACCTACTTCCTGCCAGGCTATACATGATGAATACTCCTCTGATGAAAGTAAGGGTATTAAACTTCACAAAAACATATATCAGCAAAGGGAATAGCTGAATTCAAATGTTGGCAAGAATCTTTTTTGTAGGGCGTGCTTGACAAACAGGGGAGGTGTCAGCACAGAGGACAAGGAGGATGGTTTGGAGGATGGTTTTGCACTGGTTAGGCCACATCTTGAGTACTGTGTCCAGTTCTGGGCCCCTCAGCTGAGGAAGGATATTGAGATGCTTGGACACATCCACAGGAGGACAACCAGGCTAGTGAAGGCTCTGGAGCACAAGTCCTGGGAGGAGTGGCTGAGGAACTGGGAGTGTTTAGCCTGGAGAAGAGGCAGCTCAGGGGTGACCTTATCACCCTCTGCAATTGCCTGAAAGTCTTCTGCACAAACAAAACATGAAAAATACTGATAAGGGAGACAGGTGAAGGCAAGAAAGGCCATTTTGAAATATAGTAGTCTGAGATAATTCAGATAACTCTCCATTGTGGGTGAGACTTGAAAGAGAGAGATGACTTGCCTAAAGAGGAGCTCCACTTCTATGTACAAAGGAAGTGGTCTTTTTAATTTCTTTATTTCATTGAAATGTTTTAGTTACATAGTACTTCTGTTTTACCAAAGTAAATTATAAGGCTGGGATTGGATTATAAGGCTTGAAATTTGCTTGGTTTAAACTCCATTTGAAGCAACATAGTGGAAGTAATAAATCCTTCATTCAAATGATAAAGACTAACTCACTGCAGCCTCTGGCCCAAGGGAAGCTTGTCAGTCTTCATTTCTGGGATTTGTTTCCTAAACTATAGACAAAAAAATAAAAACTCCAAAAAGAAAACACTTGTTAGTTATTCCATGGAATGTTTTTTATTAAAGCAGAAGAACTGTTGGTCACAGGCATTTTCCAGTCCCCTCTGTGAAGAGAAAAGGAATACACATACAAGCTGAACATGGCAAAATATTGGTAGGTCTTCCTCATATTTCAGTGACTTAATTGTGTTTCTTAGGGTAGGAAAAGCATTGTCAGATACATAAAGACCCATGGCTTCTGTAAATCAGAAAGGCTAAAGGAATCAGGTCAGCATTGTGGTAGAGATGAAAAATCATTGGTCACACTCACATACAACCAGAGAGATGCACACAACTGAAAACACAAAAACTCAAAGAAGCATTATGATGCTTTGGGTGTTGGTTCTTATGGCTCCCCCTTCCCACTTATCTTTGGTCTGAACTCCTGTGGTATTTCTTTAAAGTCATACAAACTTGCATTAACTGAAGAGCTTTTGATCTCATTAATATAAGTAATTTCTACAGAATGAGCCTTACTGATAAATAAAAAGGAAAAAAAAAAAAGCCAAATATACAGTGGAATTGTGTTAATATATTTTTAAATCACTTAAAAAATATAGCCTTTGTGAATCAGGCTTCTGGCCAAAGACATTTTAGGTTTAATGTCATACACACAAATTCCAGATCCATAGACTTACTCAAGTCAAGGCATATGTACTGTAGAAATGTCAAACCTCAGTATTTTTTCTAAATGATTCTGAAATAAAATAGGATTTTAAATATTTATTTGAAGAAAGTCTACCTCAAATAAATCAAGAAGATGTAATATGAACTGGGGCAGTACATGACAGCAGGCCTGAAAAGCACTTCAAAAGACTTTATAGATAGAAGATCTTTCATCCAATAGCTGGTAAAATTATTTAGTTGTTTTAAATCAGTGTCTGGAAATTACCCTTTGCATGTTCTTTAAAAACCTGTTTTACCCAAGCATTTCTAATGCTGGTAGATTGGTTTCTAATCTACCAGCACTCTGCTTCCCTTCTTCTCTTTCTGCAGGAGTACCTTGTTTATAAAGGGGTTGGCTTTGCATAAAAAATTAGGAGTTACTCTTTGAACCCATGAAATTTAATCCTATGTTTGATGATCTTTCTTAATCAATCTTTGATGATCAAGCCTACTGCTTCTGAGAAGATACTCATACAACTTAATCCGTGTAAATTTAAAGGTCTCAGTGTGCAGTTCTGTAATATAAAATGAATCAGGATCTTTTTCACCTGTCTTGGTCTGGATGACATGGCGTTTCTGAGCTCCAAATTCATTCAAATTCTAAACTCAGAGTAATTGTTCATTGCCTCATATTACTGAGCACTATTTAAAATGGAAAATATTCCTTCCTTTTGGTGATGAATTCTGGATGAATTTACAAATTCCTTGCAAAAGGCATTTGATTTGCATCCAGGTGGAAACCTGAGTAGTACCTGTTGGATTCTGAGACTGATATTGCTAGTTATCCACTAGAAAATTTTGATTGTGGTCATTTATATGATTAAATAAGGCAAATCTTAGTTCCTAAACTAGTCTACAAAATACTTGGATACTTATTTTAGGGCTTTACACATAATTGCTTAAGTTTTTCTATTTGAAAATACAAAAACCCACAAAGAACAAAAAACCTGCACACAACATTGGCTTCCAAAAAAACCCCCAAACCAACCCTTTGATACCAGTTGAAATGGAAATATCTAGAATGTTATCTAGGATACATATTTGTAATGTATCACATGAGCTGCATTCTCTGTCAGAGAAAACAAAAACTGTTGCATTGTAATTTAATGTTTTCACTTCCAGAGAGAGCAGGAAGCTTTGAAAACCGTGTTTTGTCTTTGTCTTAAGGGCCAAATTTATTTTGTCAAAGCATTTAATTTCTTCAAAACTGTTTGCTGAATTTTGCATTAATATGCAAGGAGAGTTGCACGAGAGTTATGGCCTGTCATGTATTCAAACAATACTCTACATAATGGCTTCAATATGCCTGTCATAAGCTTATCTTGTCTTGGCAATGTCTACAATAATGCAGAAGTCAGCCCTTTGAAATAATTAGATAAATGTGTATTTTTGACAGGAATTGCTGGTTCTAACTTTCAGAACTACTTTGATACATATTCTCTGGTGACTGTCTGCTACACATATATATCTTTGCTCCCCTTTCTATATGTTTTCCTTTCTAATCATAGTAAGATATATTTGTAGTAGGTAACGTGTTTGCAAAGCCATTTGTTACATGGCATATGCATTTTATGCACATAGAGTACTCCAAAAGCCTTCCTGCAGGAATTTATTACATCATTTCCCTTGACTTCCCTTGACAGAAACTGGAAGGGCCTGTTGTTTACTAGGCTTCTCTGGATGTGTGTCATGAGATACAGAAACGTGTGCTGCTACTCTGATGGGGCATGTTTAGGTACAAGAACAGTATAGCCACACCAGCCTGTCATTCTGCTCACAGGGTGAATTGGCTTTCCTTTAATAAGTTTTACCCCATATAGACCTCTAATCTCCTAAGGAGATTCCAGTGTCCAGCTGACCTCATCCACAGTGAGCTCAGCTGTCACCATGGAGCACAAAAGGAAGTCAGAACTATTATAAGTAAACATCCTTCTTAGCATTGCCTGGTGCAAGGCATGTGTTTCACCCATGCAAGCTAATAACATGGATTTAATTTAAGGTTGATTTTCCCTTCCATTTGTCTCATAAATAAGTAAGTAAAATGACTGAATGATATTACTGTGAAAAGAAAGACTTTCATCCCTTTTTTCCCACTCTAGGACTGGATGAAGGAAATGTACAAATTCCACTGTGGAGAAAAAGTCCAGCAAAATTTTTCAAATGTTTAGAAGAGGTACTAACAGTCTAAAAAGTGTGACACTGCTTTGAACTAACTCACATATATTATTGTCAAAACCAGATAAGTTCCATCCTTTTATGAACATGTAGGTCCATACATTTGGATTTTTTTTGTGACATTCATAGTAACAACTGTCTAGATTTTGTAGCTGGGTACATGTCATTGGACTCAAGATGTTATCATATGAGCTAGTCACTTAGTCTCCTTTTAAAATCACAGGAGTCACTTCAAATATATGATTTATGCCATTATGAGGTAGATATTTGAGAGACTTGCTTAACTTCTTTCCATTGATTTTAAAAGGAAAACTAGGCAATTAATTCAGGTATAGCTACCAATGCTAGAAATACTGAAATTTAAGTGACATCACTCTAGGAGTCTTGAGGCAGAGTGGAAATTTTCCAGAGTAGAAATCCATTTTGATTTAGGTGAAATGTACACCTTTGAGTTAAGTCTGCACTTGCTGTTTAGTCTGACTGCCTGTTCTCAAGAAGGGCCTGTGCTTGGAGGGACTGCTTCAGCCGAAGGACAAGAGATAAGGGGGGAGAAGGGGGCAGGCAGAGCAGGGCAACCTGACCCAGGAGTTCTTTCCGATAGAGAAGAATTAGTGGCAAGTGTCACATGAAATCAGTGGAATGAATATGTATGAACCTGTTGTGAAATTGCATGCATATGTATTTGAGAGGGAGATAAA
>LTAT01000004.1:99048718-99065457 GCA_003286495.1 Chlorodrepanis virens | reverse complement strand
TTTCTTTCTTTCTTTCTTTCTTTCTTTCTTTCTTTCTTTCTCTTTCTTTCTTTCTTTCTTTCTTTCTTTCTTTTTCTTTCTTTTCTTTCTTTATTTTCTTTCTTTCCTATCATTTGTCTGTCCATCATCTATCTATCTATCTATCTATCTATCTATCTATCTATCTATCTATTTAAATCGCTCGGAGAATTTCTTCAGGCAACTGGTAATTTCCTCTGTGATCCTTTATGAAGAAAAGGGAATTTGACAGTTTTGCTCTGATAGTCTGTGTTACTGGAAGAAACTAAAGAGTTTTTAAAGACACATAAATGGTTTGCTAATGTTCTTTATTCAAGATAAGCTGTCTAATAGCTGTCATCATTATTCTATGATTTAAAACTGGAAATTTATTTTGTCTTTCAAATAAGACTATTTTAGTTATATATATGTTATGTGTCCTGGGTTGATAAGGAACTGAGTTTTTAGGGAAGTTGTGGTCAAAACCAATCAGTGGTCAGATTTGAATATATGTTATGTTATATTTTATGTTGTGTTATTTCTCCAGACAATAGTTTTCATGTTGCAGGGAACCTGTTCTTTGGAGAAGCTGAAGTACCCTCCTTCTCAGAAAGAGAGAAGAAAGAAAGGTGCGAAGCATCATGGTCTAAGAATAACAGAGGAGCTCCTCTGAAAGTTGGAACAAATAATGTTACATTTGTGGACCATTGATTGTTATAATTAGGAGGAGTATCCATACTGAATTGTAAAACCGGATTGCAAGAGAAAAACCTGAGGATTATAGGTCATAGGCAGTTTTTCAATAATCCAGTTAATCCACAGAAAACAGATGCATCAGGTTAGGAAATGGTAGACAACTAACCCAGAGTTCATTCATTGTTCTGAATTTGGGCATTTTATAAAATAAATTATTTTTGGTCTTCATAAAGAATCATGTCTAACCAAATGATATGGGGATACCTAAAAGGCCAAGGACAACAGCGAACTGCAATGGTGAGATCCTGTGACCCTTGGAGGAGAGGAAATATCAGGACTTTTAAATTCTGAAAAAGTAGAGCTTGGGAAGGACCTTAAAACTGTAAGACAGATAACTTGTGTAGTTCTGGATGGTCACCATATTTCAGGAACTGAACTCTTCTGAATGGAGCACCCAACACAAGTGATGCAAAGGTGAGGTGGAGGGTCAATCTGAAGCCAGGCTGAGGTATGACATAAGCAAGAAATTGTCAGTGACTTTCACCTCAGCTTAGGAGGGCAATGGTGAAATCTATTCCACATGTATTTTGTGAAGTTGCAAAAGGAGTGCTTTCTGAATCTGAATATAAATTCAGAGGTGGTAGCTGAACAGCAGTAGAAATAGGTGTTGGGGCTTATCACTCCAATAAAATTTCTCTTTACCTAAAATCTAAGCAGGTCAGTGACTCTGAATCAATACAAATTGAGCAATCATTTTCTGAGTACGTATGATTAAATCAACATTAGTTCAAGCCTGTTACATTTGTACAGTGCCTGGAGAGATACTTGGCTTCTGAGACCATCCACTTCAATTAAAAAAAATGAACTTGCTAAATGTGTCTTGGGTATTAATAATCTCTTCCATATGTTAAAAGCATCTGCTATTTCTTTTACTCAATTTAAGTGGTAATATTTTATTTTATAGGTAAAATAAACAAAGCAAAGATTTAAGGCATTGGATATAGTAATTGAGATTTGACAACATATCTATTAAATGTATTTGTTTTAGCTAAAATACAAATAAAGGCATGTGAGTCTCGTTCTAAAAAAAAAAAAAAATGTCAAAATAACTGTACAAACCTGAAGCTTTTGGCCCTTAATGTTAAGTTTTGTGTCAGTAATATTGAATATAAGGAATGTCTTCATTTATACGCCTCTCTGTTCTAAGACTGGCTATGGCCTTGGACTTCACCTTGGACGTTCTGTTCCTGTTCCAAGGATCTGTCTTGCTGTCCTTGTCATCAGGGGTATCTGGTGTAGCTCTGACATTATCAATCTTTCACATTTTAATTTTTTAACTTCACAGAGTGTTGAAAGAGTGTTTGATAGTGACCTAACAGTATCAGATCCAGAGTCTTATTACCATAAATGGTAATATTTGATAATTGTGGAGAAACAATTAGATTGCAAGGATGGCCTAAACTGCCAAAATATTTTCTAAAAGAAGGAAAAAACTACTTATGCCACTGTGACCATATTCAGAATTAACTGAGGCTGTTAATCCCTAGAGATGAAATTCTTACAGTAAGGAACTGACTTTGCAGTGGAGTCCAGAAAAATGAAGTATCTCTGTCCGAAGTTTCCAATCGTTAGGAAGAAATATGTTAAAGATTATCTGAAATTAACAGAAGAATGAATAGTTCATAATTTTCATATGCATGAAGTGCTCTGACTTCTAGGTATAGGCCATGTTAACTCAGTAGAGAACAATAGAAAACTGGTTAGACTTTCAGACTCTTACAATGTATTTGCATTTCTTGTTTTGATCGAGATGTTTTGATTTTCTCCAACCAAACTTCTCAACTGTCCTTCTGCTTTAGTTTACACTATGGATCACTTTGTTTTACACAAACTGCTTTCTTTCTCTAACCAGAGTAGAAGACATGGTGCAGAACCACATTCACAGAGGACACAAGTAGGAACAAGTAGGGCTGGCTGTGCCACCCTCATCGTGTCTGATGCTGAGCTTCCTGCAAAGTTCAAAGTGTGGATATACTTACAGTAGAGGAAATAACCATTATTTTACTATACAAATATGTTCCCAGACCATGTCTCTGTTATCTAATGGAGACAAAGCCCTAAATTCCATGAAGACAAGACTAAAAAATGTTGTTAGCCATTTGAAGTAACAACTAGAGAAAAAAGTGGACGGACCTTATCTGTCCAGTGAGTAGTGAAGAAAAGGTAACATTGCTGCTTAGGAGTTCAGTCAGCCAGAATGTACCTCGGATCAGAGTGTCATCCACCTAGGTATGCAAGTAGTATGAAGAAGAGAAACACATGAAAAGTTCAAACAGGGGTATTTTATATACTTTCAAGCACGTTTCTCACTGTACTGGAGCCTACAAAATGTTTAAAGGATTTTTTAAATGTATTTTTATTTTATACTGCTCCCTCCCCAAAAATCTACAGAATTTAAAGTATATTCTGATCCTTCCCTAATGTGGTTCAATAGTACCTTTTCTGCTGGGAGTAGTCCACCTTGTCTCCATTTATGAGATTTCTTAAGTTTCTGATACATAGGAGAAATGAGAAGCTAAGCAGTCCATGTACTAAGATGTAGAAATCTTAGGTAATGTCAAGATTTTATACTTCTTATTGATGGGAAAATTGAAGCATTGAATTATCCATTCATATTTTTAATATATTTACAATCAAGAAAAATATTGCATTGTGAAACATCTTACAGTACGAGGAAACATCAACTTTTGAGAAGATAATCTTATCAATAAAAAATGAGAAAAATTATGTTACATCTAAATCAACTACCTACATAATGTATTAACTTCTGCCATAAACCTTGATAAACAGTAAAGGTAGAAATGTTTCCAGTTGAAAGCTTTATCAAAAGCCCTGAGGCTTTTTATGGAAACAAAACCCCAAACTGATTGCATTAAACTTTTGATAAAGGATAAAATACAGTACAAATGCATAAATCACCTTGTTAGTACAAACTGAAGTATAAACTACTGGGAAAAAACCCTTCAGGTCTGAATAAATAAGACATTTTCTGAAAGATAGTTTTTATTTTTGACATTTCAAAGCCACAGCAAAACAGTTATTTCTAAAGAAAATCTCTTAAGATATGAAGGAAGCTACTGCTTATTTAGATGCACAAAAATGTTTATTAAGATCTCTTTCTTATTGATTTGCTCCTGCAGGTGAACTTGAATAAATATACACAATATACTTAATTTGATGGGCATACTGTTAACACATTGTAACAAAGTTTGCATGTGAAGTAATGATGGCCTTATCTTGCTTTGAAATGGATAGGTTTCCTTTCTTTCTTTTTCACAGTTATACAGAAACAAATAAATGGTTTTTAAATGGGAGAAAATAGGAAATCAAGTATCATTGTAAACTGGAAAACAAAGTTCTTTAAATTACAGGAGAGAAGCTCATTTACAGGGTCAAACCTGAAGTTCCAGAGCTTTGACTTCTTTCTGCATTATTAACAATCTTATTATTTCTGTGAGGAAAGTACCTTTATTTTTTTTATAGAGTTTGCAGATGCTCTTAATCATAAATTTCAGTTCAAACATAACCTATAACTGCATTTTTTTGCCTCAAACCCATCCCAGCTGCAAAACTTAGATTGCATGCTTTCTTATGAGCATGTACTCATCCTAAGCATATGCACCCTTTCATTCACAATTCACTTGTTTTATAGGCATTAATGCAGTGGGTGAAATCTTCATACTTAGGTTCTGCACTGATAGAAATAATAGACTAATAACCCCTCTTAACATTAGTCATTTCAGTGAGCTAATGATCCCTCTCCTTGGAGGAAATCATCTTTTACAAAGTCTGTCATGGTCTCGAACGATTGCAACTTCAGATCGGGCTGTTGACCACTAATGGATTTATCAATTGCTTTTTTTATTTTCCTTTTAATTGCTTCTATAACTCCTCTATCATCCTTTCATCCTGGATATTTCTAACCAGCTGTTGAAGGAAGGTGGGTAATTTTTAAACCAAATCAGTAAACAGTGGAACATCAACATTCTCTGTTTGCAAAACAGATGCTCCTATCTCCTGTCAAACTAAGCTGGGTTAGACTGAGCTTAGTTATGAAATAGTGCAACATTGTTCAGTCCCTTTGACAGTGGGATGTTGCTTTGCCTGCTTTAGTAGTCTGTTATGTGCCCTTTCATGCTTTTCTATTTTCATCCCATTGGGACTTCCTGGTGGGAGACGTGATCAAATATTAGGTATGCTTGCTATATTTGAATGGCTTAGATTTATTGACATCCTTTAAACCAGGAGATATAGACATTGACCAGTGTGTGTGTAGAGGGATCATTTCATGGAAAATTGCACTTCTTGTAATGCAGCACTAGATGTCTTTAAAAATGGTCACCATAAGTATTCAGGCAAGTCAAAATGGATCTCCAGAGTCTCAGATTATTAAACATGTGTCTCCTATCAGTTTTGTTGGTGTTGTGATGAAAACGAACAAACAAACAAACAAATAAAAAAACCAAAACAACCAACCAAAACAAAATACCCTACCACACAACAAAAAAAGCTAACAATCATGCAGCTTTTCAGTGATGGAAAAGAAAAAATCTATGAAAAAACATCCATAGTAGATAATGCATTATTGATAAGAGTAAACCAAAAACAATTCTTGTTTTTTTCCTCACCATTAGACAAAATGGAATTCTGAACAACCGTAAAGACCAAGATTTGAATATAAACACTCCAGTATAATAGCTCACACACTTTTGCGTGAGATATAAAACTGTTGTTTAGGAGAACTTGCATGCAGAGAGAGTGAATCAATTCTATTATTGCACTAAGACATCACATTTTTTATTATTTTGTTATATACATTGCAGCATACAGAACAAAAAATAATCTCAGTTCCATCTCACAGAATTTCTGAACACAGGTACAAGCCAACACATTAATTATAGAGTGATAAAATTGATATTAATCTTTTCTAACATAGATCCTTTTTTTTTTTATCGCCACAAGTTGCCATGAATTGCTCATTAAACTTCAGGCATTGCAATGCAATGCTTGCTACCATTTATAAGCAAAGCTCTCCAAAGTATAATTAGAGGGAGTATTATGACACAGAACAATGGAGACAATTATTTCTGAAGTTTATTAATGCTAATTAGCATATGGCATCTACGACAGCTGCTGATACTTCATTGCTAAATACTGAGGGACTAATTAGTGTTTGATGTTAATTAGCTTCTTTTGCATGTGCATTGTCCTTAGATGCATATGCACTGTCACCACCGGGCTATTAAAAATCTGGCCTAAGCCTTCTTGCAGTGACAGGATATAGCATTTAGATTTTGCAGACTGTACAATATAGCTCTCTAATGTGCCCTTAATAGCCACTATAAGAGTTTTAACAAGGCAAACTCACAAATTTCCATTGCAGTACATCAGAAAATTTATTTTAAATGTAGCTGAATAGTGTATAAATTGTTTAAAATGGACAGCTTCTAGCACTTTTATTGATAGAAATGGCAGCCTGAGAGATTAAAGAAAGTCAAATCACACAAATTAAAGAGGAAAATGGAATTTCACAGGCTTATGCAATGTTATCTTCTATTTAATCTCTTTAATTCTGATTATAGATAGGTTTTTTTTTTTTTAAATTTCCTACAGAGATCCCTGGTCTCTGTGTATAACCATGTCTGTCTTAGAAAAGTCTTTTTGGAAGTTGGAAGGTTATTTACAAAAAAAACCAAAACAATTACGTCATCTTATCACCAGCTAGCAAGGAGGAAATAAGCATATCTTCTTTCTTTCTCAACAGATTATTATTGCTTTACACATGAGGTTATCATTTAAGTCCATATTTTTTTTTCCAGGGCATATTAGCATTCCAATGAGAATTCCCCATGTCAATCATAAACAAAATTTATTTGGTAGTTAATAAAACTTGGCTTTAGTGTAGCCATTTTCCTATATATATAAATTTAAATTTCCTTAAACATTGGAAAAGGGACATAAAAGATTAGATGAGAGATGAGCAAAAGCAAGTAAAAAACCGAAAGTTTCCTAGGTATGATTTTGTTTTCATTGAGGCTGCCCTTCACTGTGACAGCAAGGGTTTTGGTGGAAAGCAGAAAGAGTAGATGTGACAAAGGCTAGGGACCACCATAAAACTTGTTAAAAGAGAAGTCAAAAGAATAAGAAAATAAACCAAACCAAACCAGACAAAGGGTGATTACACAGGGCTGAAAGGCGAGGAATATATGAGGGAGAGTCTTGGTGACAAGCAGCAGAGGGTTTGAAAACTATGAAGATTGAAAGTTATTGTCCTCCTCAATTTGATTTTGATCTTGGTCTTCTTTCCCACCCACTTTGTAGACCTAGATAAAAACCTGTGACTTATGAAATCATTTTAACACTTCACTACCTTGTCAGATATTGTCAGTATTTAACTGACAGCATTGTAGGCAGAGTTTCCGCAGCAGCAGCAAGTACCCTGTTTATGCAGAGACAGTTTATATAAATTCATTAAACATGAAGGATTTCTTTCAAACAGCTTGTTCTGCCATGATGCTTAAAATTTTTGGGCTTAAAAGCCTGATTACAAAAAAATATATATTATAAATTGATAATGCCTTGTGGTTTGTGTGAAATTCAAAGCCTATAAGACTTGTTGAATAAACAGGATAAAAAAAAAAAAAAATTAGGATCCTCCTGATCCGTGACTGAAATATCAGTGTTGCTATTTCAGATGAATAACCAGGTCTTTGACAAAAAAAATGATTTTTTACTGAAATTCAAAATAAATAAAAATAGGGTTCAATGGCATCCTTAGTGAGGATGGATAACTTTACTGATATGATTGAAAAAACAAAATATCAATAATAAAAAAGTGACCTTATACAATGAAATTCAATTTGAAAATAAGACAAAGGTAACACAGGGAGTAAATATAGTGGAATGACCAGAACAAACAGGATGTGGTTTGGAAAGATGCAAGAAATGCAGTAGATTCAGCTCTGCAGCTAAATAGCACAGATAGAAAGGACTCAGCACTTTTTGCTGCTTCATGTATTCTCATACTAATTCCTGCCAGGAGAATTAGACACTGTGGTAGTATAAGAGAAATGATCTGTTAGTCCAAAGCCAAACTGGCATATCTGTTTTCAGCTGTACTCTGGTGTACACAATAACAGGTTGCCATAAACAGTAATAACTATGCTGAAAGCATTAAAGAAATAATATTTAGAGGGGTTTACAGGGTAAGTGCATCCCCACAGAAAAACTGCAACTAGGCACATAAATAGCAGACTGCAAAAGGTAAAATTCATAGCCATCCTAGGCAAGAGAGCCCTGCATATGAGATTATCATATCATACTTTAACCCAAAATTTGGACTTAATAAGAAAAGACTAGATTCATAGAGAAATATCCTCCATGGAGTGGAGAAAGTCTCAATGGACATTGGAGCACAGCTGTGATATCCTGTCCCATTTCTAGTCCTTGAGAAGTTTTTCCTAAATTCGTTCTTAGTTGGGAAGGCAGATTGCTCCTTGGTTCATTCATCAGCTGGATAAACCCATCAGGAATGTATTAATTGATTACAGTAGCAGGAAGTTAGTAATCTTTTCTTGTGCATAATCTAAAGAGAGTCAAAGGAAAGGGTGAGTATTTTCTTATTTATGCTGGGATCTCAGAATCATGTTGGAAGGGACCACACTGGGTCAAAATTGTGCAAACAAGTTTCATTCAGAAAGTTCTTGAAAAGTTCTCAACTAGAGAAATTCATATCTCAGTTCCTCGTGAAAAATGAAGAAAATCAGTCTTATGTCCCTCTAAAATATCACAGTATCACAACAAAATATCACAATATCACAATATCTTTTGAATATAGGTCTTCTGCCTATACTCATTACTGCATCATCTGTTGGTGCCAGCTAGGCAAGCAGACAGGTTTTACAATTAGTTTTTCTCAGCATGCTTGTCAGATTGGGCTCTGAACAAACCCAAGTGATGGTGTTTGTCTTCACAAGTCGCTGAGTGGGATGGAGCTCTGCTTTGCTGGGAAGGGCTGAGCACCTCCCTGTGCATGGGAAGTGGTGAAAGAATCCCTTGTTTTGCTTTGTGCTTTGCTTACTTGTGTGGCTTTTGCTTTCCTTACTTGTGTGGCTTTTGCTTTCCTTATTAAACTGTCTTTATGTCAACCTGTGAGTTCTCTCACTTGTATTTTCCCAGTTCTCTCCCCCATCCTACCATGAGCAGCGAGCTCGTGTCTAGATGGGGCTGAGAGGATAGCAGAGTTTAACCAAGGCATTTATAATCTGGTACCACAGTAAATAACTGGTGAACAACAGGGACACCAGTTCAAAAACTGACCCACATGGCACTTTTCATCATTTAAATTTAAAAGCTATGCCCATAATTCTTCTAGATTATACTAACTTTATACTTATTTTGTGTGAAAGGTAATATTACATATAAATCTTCTACAGAATTTAAAAGGGAAATAGTTATGTGCTACCTGGTATACAAAGAAATTAAAAAATATTTTTAAGACTCTGAGCAGCTTTTATTATGGTCTAACACATTTTTCAGGTCCCTTTGCCCTAGAAACGAGATATGAAAGTCAGATTACTACTCAGTCTTTAAATCAGTGCTGACAGAAACTGTCCTATTGGGTTATAAAGCACTATGAACATCGCCTAAAGAAGGTCTAAACTGGTAATGATTTAATTTAATTCAGTGGAACCAGCTGTTAAAACCATATTTTATTCCTAAACTCCTCTGGCTGCAGGAAGAATCAGTATTTCAGAGAGTTGGGAACCTTAGGGAGCAAAAATTATCACCTTGGGATTAAATCCACAGGTCATTCCTTTGCGTATCTAATTTTTGTTCTTGGTTTTATTTTGCCAATAATTCCACTGCTGTTCTGGATTTAGAAAGACTCTTTTTATGACTCTGAAATGTCAAAGAAAGAAACCACTCAACTTTGCTTTGCTTTGTTTGAGCACTGTCACCTGGGCTCATATGTACTGTGTGCAACCATTGGACTACTGACATCAGCCTTGAACAATTAATCCCCAAAATTAGATTCTGCTGATATATTTCAGGCAAAGAGTGCTGAAGCACTAGCAACAGCATTTTTGTGTTATATACCCTTGTGATATCAGCAACCAAGTGGCAGAGCTGTAAAGGGGAATACTCTCAGCTTGAGGATTACAGCTACTCTGATTATAGGGGAAAACAGAGGCAAGCTTTCAGTTCTGAGAAAAAAAGAACCCTGGTGTTTGTGAACTAGTCCTACAGAGTTTTATAGAGTGCTTCCCATATTCCTTTGTAGGAAATAACTGGATAATTGAAAAGCATTCATAAACCAAAACCTTAGGGGTGTTACAATGCCCAAGAAAATACCATTTATATGAAAAAAAAGGGCATGTAAAACAAGGTATTTAAAATTCAAATTTAACTTCTAGAATGCACATGTGGCACCTGTGGCTTTACTTTTAATGGGAAAGAGATTTTTCTTGGTTTCACAGGTCTGGAAAAAGAATATTTTCATTGAAACTTATTCAACAATTTAAAACCTGAGGGCAGAAAAAGAAAATTCTAGTTTTTAGTGTATAAATCTTACTCTCCAATCTTATTATTTGTTTAAATTTATTGAATTGTGTGTGGGAAGAACACAAGGTGATATCCATGTTGTGACTGACAGTAGAAAGCAGATAATGAACTATCAGAGAAGTTTGCTAGCAAACGTTTCATAATTATTAACTTACTTTTCCCAGAATTTGCTTAGCACCTTCAATGGAATAGTCCTTTTGAAAAGCAAAAAACAGAAACAACAAAAAACCACCTTTCCTGAAAAAAGACCAAAACAAAACCTCCAGCTGTTTTGGGGGAGAAAAGACTTCCAGGAAAAGCCCATGAACAAGAAGGCAAGTGTTTTTCAGGAGCAACCAAGCTAGCATTTCTTTTTCCTGATACTGTTTAGGTTTTATCCTATGCTTGGCCAGGTGTAAATCAAGAGCAAAGACCTTGAAATATCTCTTAGATTTTTCTTTCATTCCATATGTCAATCTTGTCCCTATGAAACTTCTAGTATTTAAAATATTAAGAAATACTGGCAAATATTTCCAAAATAACATGCCCTCTTGCTCTTTCATCTGAAACAAAGTTTGCTGCCTCTTTTGTGTGTTCATCTTCCTTTTTCTCTTTTTTCCCTCTGCTTTTATCTCTACTTGTTGTCATCCTTGCCACTTTTCTCTGCTCTCTTTTATTTTCTCATGTTGGCTTGGTTGTCCATTTAAAGTAAGAAATAGAGCTAACTAGCTGCAGGTTCTGCTACCTCTAGCATAGCAGTCAGAAGACCAGTCAAAGCCAAAATTGTGTGAGTGAAGATGGAAAGAAAAAGTTTGGGGAACAATAAACTAGAGCAAGCACTAAAAAGATGGCAATTTATAAAGAGAGAGGAGGACTGCTTTTGATATTGTCTCTAACAGAAAATGGAGCATGCTCTGTCTGGAGGGGATATCAGCAGGGAAGGAAAGGTTTCAAGAGTGTGTCTCATCTCTTTTCCTGTACCTACAACTGCATATAATTGTAGCTATATTCCTGATTCTCCTTAGGGGAGCATAAAAGTACTGGAGACAGATACCAAAAAAGGTTTTAATATTACAAATTTTAGCAGTAACTTTACTGAAGTTGTCTGCAACACAAATATAAATTGTAAGTGGAGACTGAGTGGCTAATATCCAGTGCAATCTCAACACAGATACATTAAAAAAAACCCCAAATACTCAATTTCAGTTTGTGGGGTGTTTTTTCCTTATGCAATTTCCAGCCACATTGAAGATAACTTTAAGTGAGGAACTGGAAAATACTTTGGGTAAATTTGAACTATTAAATCATTAGTTCTCCTTTGTCATCCTGATATCAGTACTACCAGAGGGGAAAGGAGTATCTGTAATAGAATATTTAATAGATTATGTGCTAGAATTACTTGTAGAGCATAGTACATCTCTGGAAATCCCAATTCATGCTCATCCCAAAAAGCTGTTGGACAAATGTTTCTAAATTATCTTGACTTAATAAGAGAGTCCACACTAGTAACATAAGCAGTGGAGCCAACCCATTTGTGATTCACAGTATGGAAATTCAAGTACATAGAAAATAACTTCGGTATTGCCTGAAGAATATTGGATTCCCTATATAGATGTCATGTTTTGAATGCAGCTATATTTCACATTTGCAAATACAGAAGTTGCAAAAATTTTTAGTGAAGCTGGTCTGGTAGGGGACGCTTAGTTCATCTGTAATATTAGTTATTTAATTTTAGTTTTTATTAACATGATGAGGTCTAGAGGGGGATGGAAAAACATTCCCTGCTCTCAAATTCATGTTTATTCAATGATATGAGAAGACATGTTATCTGGTTATATTATTTTTTCCCACAAGACTATTGGTAAATTGGCATTATTCTGTCCCAAAAGATAGAGAAGGAAATATATTTTGTCACTCAAGCATTGAAAGAACCCATTTTTAAACATTACATTACATAATAGTTCAAAATTCTTCATTATAATCACTTGTTTTTCTTGTAAATGTACTCAGATCATGCCCTAGAGCTGTAAGTAATGAGTTTCAAATAAACTGTATCCACAAAAATTTTAATAAGAAAATGCCTAAATTTGCCAAAAGTGGTAAGTGGTGAAAGAGCTTGCAATTGAGCTTGAAAAATGATTTTTTTTGCATCAGTACACAAAGAGAAATGCTTTTTAGGTACAAGGACCAACTGAATCATCAACCACATAAAACACCTATGGAATGCACCATCATTCATCTCTTCAAGATTTCTATTTCTCAGGCAGATAGTAGCCTGAATTTTTCTGCATATTAAGGGCTGTTTGTAATTTTGTCTTCTGCCCTTCCTCATTAAAATTTTTGTTTATTTTCTTTTTGTTGGTTGTGGTTGTTTATTTTTTTCTGTTTTGTTTTGCTTTGACCTTACTTTGAAATAAACAGTGAGAAAATAATTAGGAAGGGTGCATACATTCACTGGGAGTGCATTCAGCACAGAAACTTCTCTCGTGCAAAAGTTAATTATTGTACAGTGAGAGTAGAAAACTGTGAGGAGAAGGCTAATTGGCTACTATTAAGAAGTGCAAATGAATAATAAGCAAACCAGTTCTTTGGGGAGAACATGAAATATTTAACAATCTTCCCAGCGTACACATTCGCTTCTCATTCCTCTTTTCATTAACTCCATGCTGCATCTGTCTGAGCTCTTCCTGAAGGGCGTCCTGCTGTCACGCTCTCCAGTGACCAGTACCTGGTGAGCTCACATTCTGAGGCAGGCTCATTACTGAATAGTGTCTTCTTCTTTCCAATTAATAATCGACAAAATCAAGGGTAAATTATCAGCAAATTTCATTGTCCAGAATTTCTTAGTAACAAAAAAAAAAACCCCACCCCAAAATGGAAAGTTTTCTTCTACCATGAAGGAAATGGACTTAAGGCACTTTTGGTCAGTAGGAAATCAGTGAGTCTTGAACTCTTTGTGTTCCAATTTTAAGGTACTAGCTTGAAGAGTACCAACCATCCTGTTAAAAATACATCATAGACTTGTGAGTTTTTCCTAAACTGCTTTCCTTAATCTCAAATTCTGGAAATGAGAAAATTTAAAATTGTGATCATAGATAAACTTAGAACTTTGTATAAGTCAATTCAATATAAAGACAACAGTCGTATTATTCCAAACGTAGGAATTTCATATTTGAAAGAACAAAAAGAGAAAATGTAGAATAAAAATAATAATGGAATTTGTACAATTTTGTAACATTTTATGGACAACAACATTAATACTTTATTTTGTAACAGATTCTAGAGTACCTCAAAGAAAAAATTAGTTGAGATATTAGTACTGAGATAGATGAGCATAATATTTATAATAATTTTTAAAGGAGAAAAAGGAAAAAGACAACAATAATCTAACAAATGAGCAAGGGATATACCTTAATTTCAAACTGCAGAGTCATTCATCTGTCTTTTGAAAATGAAAATTATTTTGCCATGATGATAACAAATACAAAGCAAGGCCTTTAGAGAATAAATACAAAAAATTCATTAGAAATTCCATTTGCTTTGCTAAAGCATTGAGAAGCTAATGAGAACATGTGATGGGAGGCTGAGAGACCTGGGATTGTTCAGCCTGGGCAGTCTCAGGGCAATAAAAAGCAACACAGCCAGACACTCCACATTAGTGCCTAGTGGAAGGACTAAAAGCAGTGTGCACAAATAAAAAAACCCATATTCTATCTGAACAGTATTTTTACCCTGAGGATGGTCAAATAATAATGCAGGTTTTTGACTCGGTGATTTTACTTGGATACTTTTAAAAGCCAAGTGTCCATGGTCGAAGTGGACTTTACTGCAGTTCCAGAGGAGGTTGGAGAAGAAAAGGGCAGAAGTAGGAGCAATAATTTAAGGAAATACCCCTCCACTGAAAAAGGGAAAAATTTATTTATTTATAATCAAAACCCATGTTGGTAGTTATCACCTGACCAGCTTATCAGCTGATCTACTATTCCTGTGTGCTTCAGAATCTTCTCACTGCTTATACTGATTAAAATTATTTTATTTTTATAGATGAGAGGATTCTACTTCTAAGAAGTCTACTTATGTCAACATGCATGCAGTAAATTCTGATCCTTGTATAGTCTTGTTATTTTAAAAATGTGATTAAATTTTTCTATCTCAATTTCCTCTTTTTATGTAAACTATCAGAATATTATCATGGGGTCATGTTTTCTATTTGTGAATTACTGATCAATTAATGTTTATACACCTTAATATCCTTGGAGATAAACATAACTGTATAGGGTATTTATTATTAAGTAGTTTAACAGCTTACTTCTGTATCTCCAAAAATACAGAAATGTAACTTACTTTGTAATAGTTTTCCTCTACCTCAGGAAAAGGCAGTTCAGAAATATAAACTAGAAGCAAAACTTGCCAAACAAGGCATTTAGCTTTATTTTCATGAAAAAATCAATAAAATTTAATGCCTCCACAATAGCAGTAGTAGAACCACATTTGTGTGTTAAGACTTCTTATTAAAGCCTTCCACAAAAACCATCCAGGAAGAAAATTATTTTTATCTAAATGATGCTCCTTTTAGAGTGACTAAATATTTTTTCAATATGTAGTATAGCAATTTGGGAGAAAATGGGTGCAGGAATAGTTTAAAGCATGCAGACAGCATGACTTTTGCCAGCATTGGATTCAAATTAGGAATTCCAAGTGCTCAGCATTACTAAGGGATTAATATAAAACTAGAAAGGTTAATATAAACCTAGCAGAATTTATACTTCCTAGAAATATCTTGGTGCTTAAAAAAGGCATAAATGATTCATCAGTAAAACAGTCCCCTCTGATTATGATAAAGAATGGTCATCCAGATGCAGAATTTAATCCAGATGTCAGACCTAGGCTGGAAGAACAAGAATGTCAGGTAGTGCATGGAGGTGTTGGTCCCAGTGTGGCCCTCACCAGGCTGAGGCACTCAGCTGTGCAGGAGGCTGGGCTTCCTCCCACTCCAAGCACTGCAATCCCCTCCCCTCCCATCTCACCAGCCAGGTGGGCACCCAGGGGGCACCCAAGGTAAGTGCAATAGAGAGAAAAAGTGACAATACTCCAAACCATGGTTCAGGTGCAGTTGCTTTTTTTGCATGTCGCTTTTCCTTTCTGTTTTTTGCTCTATCCTCTGTAAGCTGAGTGAGACCCTCTCCTCCTGTGCATTTAGAGCACTGAATACACTTGCTCACTGAATAAAATAAATCAGAAGGGATAATTTTATGCTAATTTATAAGTAAGCAGATTTTCTGAGATATTTGGTATGTAACACAACAGCATAGTCTAACTGTTGGTGTCCTTTTTGGCATGCCCTGTAGTCTGAGGAGAAACTGCATGTAACTGAAGTGAGTGAGACATCACTGCATGGGTAGGTAGTGGAGGAAAGTGAACCTTTGATCATGCCTGAGACAGTTCATGGGGATCTGAGTATGAAAATTTAACTCTGTGTAACTGATGTTGTGAAAAAATCTGCAGTATTCCCTAAGGAACCCATTATTTCTATATTCACTTGTAAAAGTTTCCCTATGTGTACAGCTGTTTACAGTTCTTAGTATGTCATTTGTCTGGGTGTGGGGCAACTAAATTGCCATCAGGTGATTTTTAGTTAAGCTTCCAGTTAATAGCATACTTTAATAAATTAGCATACTTTAATAAAAAAATTATGACACAGGCTTGATGATCTGGTCCTGATATTTGATAGATTTCACAGCATAACATAATTACAGAAAAAAGATACTACCTTCTAAGACTAGGAATAATTTTCTCTAAGGTTTTTTTATAGGAACAGTGCTGCTTTAATTTCACATAAGCTATGGTGCAGATAAAAAATTGACAAAAGTATTCACATTCAAATAATAGACATTATTTGCCTTCAGACACTGTGAAGTTACTTTCCTTCCCCCCCCTTCTTGTTAAAGCTGGCATTAACTCTTTCAATCATTACTTATTTTTATATTTTTTCCCTTAATCTAGTGCACTGCAAATGTCTCCATAAATAATCACTTTCTGTGTTCTGCTGTATTTCACTTTCTGTATTTAGGAATTACTTCTTCCTGAATAGTGTTTGAAAAATAAGCAGTTTCTTCTTACCAGATACTCCCTCCCATGGCCTATTCAGTGCTGCTCTTTCTGGTTTTGTTTAGGATCATTTTGAACTCACTTTTCAGCATCTCACTTATTTATTTATTTATTTATTTATTTATTTATTTATGTTTTACCTTGTCCGTTTCATTTTATTTTTTATTTCCTTTAGAAGATGAAGATTTTCTCCCAATGTCAGAATAAGCTGTCATTTATGTTACAGCTACTTGCTTGTACCATCTTTGCTAAAATCATGGGGAAACAAAATCAGGTTTTTTTGGTTGGTTTGTTTTATTGGGTTTTTTTTTTGTGGTTTTGTTTGTTTTTTTGTT
>LTAT01000004.1:99007396-99033872 GCA_003286495.1 Chlorodrepanis virens | reverse complement strand
TACTTCCAGCCCAAATCTGTGTGTGACTCTATCCCACACTTTTTTAAACATGAACTATTCTTGAAACAAAGTATGGCAGAGAGAAATATAACAGCGCTTTCTTTTCCAGAGAAACTGAATTATATGCCCATGTAGCAAGAGCTATTTAATTGATAAAAGTAACTATCTAACAGACTATCTGTCCCGCATAAAGTCACAATTCTGAACGCTGGGATTTCAAGAGCGAAATTCTAATACTAGATTTTAGTTTTGAATTATTTTCTCCTAGAATTTACATAAGTTTCAAATTCATTTTTATTTTTACCATGATTAGTAGAGAACAAAGAAGGATAGAGTGAATGGTTGGAACTGAGTTGAAGCTGCCTGATTAAGGTTTTGATATAGGATGATGAGGAAAGTCCATGAACTCTAGAGAAAGTAGTGCTGCTCTCTGATCAAAAAGAGCAAGTTTGTGGGTGCCTTGAGCATTGTGTTTTATTTCAGCGTTGCTGTGTTAAGAACAATACCCTTGATTGTTAATTGCTGGCTAGGAGTTTCATTTTCATGGTCAGTGATACCTAAGGGAAAAATCTAGTGTTACTGGATGTTGTTTATGAAGGTGAAGAAATTTTGACATTTTGTTAAACCACATTTTTCCTTTATCTGGGAGATTTTTGCTTCTTGATCTCAACAGCCTTGTAAGGTAAAATTAAATGATGACACAGGCTTACTTTAATTGTCTTCACCTGTCATAGAGAGTTTTACACCCATATTTGTTGTAGTAATTGCTTCTTAGCAAATATTCTTACAGCTTCTAAGACAATGGAATACATGACTTTCCTTAAAGCCATTATGACTGCCACAAAGCAAATAATTCCAGCTTTGCACTATCCATAAAACCTAACATCGAAATTAAACAAGCAATATGAATTTGAAAAATACTAATGTAAATAACCTGTATGCAAGGTTTAAATAAAAACATTTATATTTGAATTAAAATCAATTCAATAGTAGTCATTCACTAGCTACATAAAGCCTTCTTTTAGATGTTAGAATTGTATATTGATTTTAATGCAGCTTTAGATGCAGTCTTTTCAGGATATAGTTTACTATAAACTTGATGATTTGATGCAAGTGTATAAAATATCTGCCTTTAAATAGTAAGTAACACTGTTCAAAAATTCTAGAATACTCTGTCTTCCTGGAAAATATCTTATTTTCATTCATAGAAATATTGTGCTTTTAGAAAAAAATTCTTAATACATGACTTATGAAAATTTTCATAAGAACTGAAATATTTCACATGCATGATATCATAGGCAGTGGTATAAGAAAGTTTTTCATAAAGATTAATGGAGTGGTTTAATTGTCCATTGTAGATATTTAATTTTTTTGCTGAAAACTTAATATTGCATTAGACTATTCTATTATTCCACTGTTCCCTTTTGTGTGTTTTAATTTTGTCAATATAGCATTTTTTACTCTCAGCTTTTGTTTGTGTTTTGAGAACAGTATGCTGCCCATAGCAGAGATATGAATATGCACAGGACAATTCTCTGAAACAGAGAAATTTTTTATGATGGGTGTAATGAGACTCTGTAACAGATTGTCCAAAAAAGTTGTGGATCTCCCATAATTGGAAGTGTTCAAATTGAGGTTGGATGGGGTTTTGAGCAACCTGATCTAGTGAAAGATGGCAAAGGGGTTTGACTGAATGGGATCTGATTTTCAACACAAACCATTCTGATTTTATGCTCCTTATGCCCAAGAAGACATGCCCTGGGTGTCCATAAATTCTATCAAACTCCATTGCAAATTTGGCCACGGTCACAGCATTCATAGTTATATTTAGTACTATCTAAGTGTTCTCCCTGCTATGTCTTTGTGAGCATACCAGCTCACATTTGTTGTCTGCATGAATATTGTGTTACAGGTAAATGTTATCTGAAAATCTGGTGTCTTATGCTGCACCCAAGAGATGAATTTACACAAATTTGCCTAGTTTTCCCTTCTTCTACAGACCTGCTTTTCAAAAGCCAGTGGAAGAGGAAATATTTCATTACTTTAGCATATCACTCCTTTACACTAAGTTTGAAGTGAGTTGAATACTTTGCATTTCCCTTTATTACCTTATCCCTTGTATTTAAATTTGTTTACATTCTTATAATGAGGAGTAAATTAGAAATCCATAGGACTTTGCAGGAAAAAAAAAAAGCGGGTGAATTTTCAAGTGATTGCGAGTACATCCAAGCAAATCAGCTGAGATCTTCTTTGGACATGATTTTAAATAAATTCTAAAGGCAGGGAAATGTAGAAATGCCATTTGCGGTTTATACACATCATGGTGTTCAAGTTTAATCTGATTTCTTATAATTAATTGAATTTCCAAGATGTATTAAAGGTAAAATTGTAAGGGAAGGAAGGAAGGAAGGAAGGAATTCCAAGAGAAAACTTTCTTTTGAAGTTACTTTGCAACCAATTCACTTGAAGACTGAAGGCTTTAAAAAGGACAATGTAAAACTGATGATGATAGGAATGGAATTAAAAAGAAACGTTATAGTAAAGGACTGTCTTGAGGACTCTGAAGCCAAAAAAAGTGTCTATAGTGGGAATTCTGGAAAGATGGATGGTTGATGGATAGTTGCTATAAATGAAATACAACAATTGTACTAGTTATAACCGTATTGAAGAGACATAAAAAAATCTTTTCAGAAAACAAAAAAACCTCAACCAAAAAAAATTCTGCAGAGTATTTGTACCTTCTCTCATTTTCAAGTTTCTATTAATTCATTGCAATAATTGGCTAGAGCCTAAATTAATCACTTTCATAGCTTTAATAATGAAAAAATAAGCTCAAAGAAACCACAAAAGACATATATTTCATTTTTCTTTGCATTAGGAAAAGTTTCTCTCTCTGATAAAGCTGAAGACAGTTATAGAAAATTATACAAAGGAAGTTATGGAAAGGATTAACGTTCTCCTCTGTTTGAAATTACTTCAGATGTGCAAAATGCAATTTGATACTTCTGTAATAAAACAGTCTCAGAGGGCAAAGGATTTATCAAAGTGGGAAAATATTTTCTTGACACTTAATGAATTACACTGCAGACACAGAAAAATATACAGCCTCTTTTATAAACTGTGGTTAATCAGGACAAAGGGGCCTCGCTTCTACAATACATAGATTCTGTGATAAGAAACACGATATATAAAACATATTGCAGAATTTTTTTTACTTTTTTTTCCCTTAAGTTTTGGGGATTTTAGAGGATTTTTTTGGAGGATGTTTATTGACAGAAAACTCTCACACTAAAGTAATACTTTGAAACTACTTGAAAGTATTAAGAAGAGAATTATTGATGTCATGTATATGAGAACAAGTAAACACCATTTATTAAAGTATTCATTCCTTTAAATTAAACCAGGAAGATTATATTCTTTTGCCAATAAACATGGCAAAAAAGAAATCCTTCATAAGAAATGTTAGTTTCCTAGTTTCCCTTAAAACTCATCTATGCTTGGAAAATTTTCCGGTCTAGTATCAGAACTGAAATAAAACAAAATAGACTGGAGTGATCTTAAAAATTTAGGATTTAAGTTATCTCCTGTCAAATTTAAACAAGAAAAACAAAGTTTTTTTCAGACTATAAAATATTTTTTTTATCCTCCAAAAATCATGCTAAGGACACAACTGGAAAAACTGCTTAGACCATAGATAATTCTGCTGAATTATCTGAACAAAGATATATCAATGCAAAATAGAGCATCAAATGCAAGGTAACACTAGAGCCAGAAGTACAGTAAATAAGGAAGGACCATCAATTTTGCATGTTTAAACACAGTATGAAGTCCTGCAAGAAAACAGTTAGGAGAAAAAAGAAATCACAGAATCTCTAGGCTAGAAGAGACCTTCAAGATCATTGAGTCCAGCCCATGCCCTACCACCTCAACTAAACCATGGCACCTGCTGCCACAACCAGTCTTTATCCTTGCATCTTCCCCAGGCTGAGACAGCCATAAATTTTTCATTGACTCTAGTATATATCAGGGATTGATTGAAACCTAACAGGAATTAAAAGGATAGATGTAAAGAAATCCAGATGCCTGTCTTCTGCTTTTGCTATCTTCCCCTAAGACTTAAGGCGATTGAGACTTCATAACACATGTGACAGCTAATTAAAGGGGTGTAATAACATCCAGCTATCAACACCTCTGTTCCTGCATGTTATAAGAAATTGTATGCTGATAGAACTCTACATGGACTGCCATTGCCTTTTCAGCTGGTGTGGACTTGAGACTGGAAGGTAAATCTGACACAAGCTTGGCTACAGCACATTTTAAACAGTGGCAGAAGAGGCTCACTTGCTCTTCAACTGAAATATTTATGATGGAGAAAAAAATGGGGAAAAAAATTTAGGTTTAGATGATGTGTGTCTAAATCATGATATTCACATTTCCCACAGCTGAGGATGAGGTTATAACTTAAGGTTTTATTAACTTTTTTTATTAATTTAGTAAAAGAAGAGTAAGGCATAGTTAGTTCTGATGAGTTAGCAGCTTTGGTGATTGATAGAGCTAGAAAGATGTGCAGATGATTTACTGCTGAGGCGGGAGGTGACTGGATTTCTAATGAGGTATTAAACTTTGTGATGTGAAAAATTAGTAACTTAGGCTAGGTAAATAAAATTGCTTTGACACCTATTTTTGATAGGGTACTTTATAAGGATAAGTCATATTGACTTTAGAATCTCTCATGTATATTTGTAAGGCTATGTTAGCCTTAAATCCATTCTGACTCCATGATCTAAATACAAATGGGGTTGTGCTCAATCAGTAAAACATTGTTCTTGAGATTTGTTTTTCAACAAATATTTTAACTGGCATATTAATGCCCAGCATATGTCATGTTTTTCATGCAGGAAACAAAAACATGACAGCACTTATTTGTTCTACTGTTCATCGTGACTTTGAATTTTAGCAACAAAAGTAGTTGACAGATTTTTCTTTTGGTTTATATACTTTTTTATTTAAGCCTCTGTGGGGATGAACTAAAAAATTAGTAAAAACTAGCTTTGATCACTGAAAATTTAAATGGAACCTGATTTTTCAGATACATATTTATAGTATTATTTTTATTGACAACAAATTACTCTAACAAAGTGAACACCTTTTCATATATTTGTCTTTAGTTTGATAAGTTTCCACTACTTGCTAGAGAAAACACGCCCTTTTTCCTTACATATGTGCATTAGTCAGGCAGAAGAAACATATAGAATGGGTTACTTAACTGAAAAAAGCAAACAACATTAATGACAAAATAGTTAGCAACAAAATGTAGGCAGAATTCAAACTATTGATTTGTGTGCTGAACTTGATTTTTTTCACCTTTGCTATCAGATTTTCTGTCTCTTCATTATAATTAGCCACTATACTTTATATGTTCCTCTATTAAAATCCATCTTTAGCTGATTAGAGAATTCTATAACTTGATCTGTGACCTAGGGGAAAAGTAATTTTAATTTTGGAGAATAATGGCCTTAGAAATGTCGATATGAAACTAGGGTATATGAGGAAGATATAAACCAAAAAAACGGGAAATCAGACTTGTTTATTCCTTAAAGAAGGGATTAAAGACTACAAAAGCACGGCTATGGCTACTAAAACAACAATAAAGGAAATATACTAATAAAGAGCTCTTTTTTTACTCCTAGGTCCATAGTTTTTCTATAGATTATTTCTTCTTCTAATAATTGTCTTCAGGAAGCTGAAGGACATAGTATTAACTGATAAGTTCTACAAATAGTCCCTCCATTTTAATAACAATTTTAGTATTTAAATTCCAGTGTAAGTGTACATTGTTCTTAACCTATAAGTGCCATATCTCTTAATCCCACCTTTCTTTTCAGGAATTGAGGAATCTTCTGCACCTTTTATAGTCCTGATGTCTTTCCTTTTCTGTTGAAAATGAATTTGATGCACCCCATCATGGCAAAAGATTAAAATAATGGTTTGGTAAGCACTCCCTGGGATGTAGTATTTTTTTGCTTTCTATGCTTTGACATTTTGCAAAATCACCCAATAAGTGAAGGAGTCTGAATTAACCATGAATGCAACATCACTCCCAGGAGCAGGACTATCTTCTCACTTCTCCCATCTTTCCTTTGCAGGAAAGGTCTAGGACAATGGTTAACATGGTATTTATTTGAAAAAAGAAAAAAGGGAAGAACTATTACCTAATGGGCAAATTGTAGCAAGAAAAAATTAAAAGTAGATGGGATGTAGATGATGTAGTGTCCTTGAGAAGCAGATAGTATGGACAGAAAGGCAGCAGTGTTAAAGGTACAGCTTGAACGATAAAAAATAAAGAGGCAACTCTTAATTACATATGAGACGGTAAAAAAATACTAAAAATTGATAAGTAGTTCCAGCTTCCTCCAGCTGTACTCTGCCATTTATACTTCAATGGTATTAAATGGGTGAGAGAAAGGAAAATTTGATGCCTCTTTTGTATCTCCTTTCTTCAACTGATTCTCTGTTCCCCTCAGACACTGTGATAGACAGGGCTTTTTATTTGTAATATGCCTCATCTCACACAACAGTACATGTTGGCTCTTTGGAGTCAGTCTACACTGCCCACAATACTGGAGTTTAATCTTTTGCCCAGATGTTCATTCTAGTCTCTCCCTAGGTAACAGACTGTCTGCTAATTTATTTTGTAGAAAAGTCATTTTCCTTCTATGGCTATACAAAATGTTGTTTTTTTTTGTTTTTTTTTTTTTTTACACTGAGAATGATCTCTACATAATTGTCTAGTAAAGAACTCCTGGCTGTAAAGTGTTAAGCTCCTGCCCATACAGTTTTGGTGACAAGTAAATGTTATTCAGTATAAAATGTTGCCTTCTACTAGACCATTATGAAGAAGGGGCTGATTAAAGTCTCAGGGCTGAGGCCACTCATGACAGCTAATAATTCCTTGGAGAGAATTAAAAGTCAATTTCTTTTACAAGAAATTAGAGGGGTTCTCCTTGTTTTACATATACATTAAGCTCATTCAAAAAAGCACATGTTTTAACAGCAATAAATATTTAATGTGTTTTTTTGAATGTTCATTATTCAGATGGATGTGGTATTTTATACAAAGGGAAGAAAGATGTAACATAAAGGCCTTATATGGAGTGTCATAAATAATATTTGGAGGCTAATAATTTCACATTAGGATTTCAATAACTTGCTAAATATACAACTTAAAAAAGGAAATACTAGGAGTTTGCTAACTAAATGAACAGTAGCATGTTTAGGTCATCTTCCTGAGAAGATAAAAGGAGAATTTCACAGAATGATAAACAATAGCTCACCACTATTTGTTAGTAGTAATTTGTAGTTCAGGCCCTTTGTGCCCTTGGTGAAGCATTATGTAATTTTTTTAATACCATACTAAGAATATCTTAAGGACATTCTTAAGTTTCTATTGCAATGCTATATTCAAAGTTTAAAGTGGTAACTAGTCTGAAATGCTTTCATGACATTAGTATTACTTTCAGAAGTTTTATAAATTTAATGTTTAGGCACTATACGAGAAAACTAACAATGCTTTTATCTCTAGCCCAGTTGAGATGACAAAGTTTAGTTCTTTTCCCTGGGCTAGTAAAACATAGATATTGCATACTTTCTTCAAAAAACGTTCTTCATTATGCAGATAATGTTATTGATCTTCTCTTAAACAAACAGTTGAACACTTTGGGATTCCTTTTTATAAGCAGTGGTAAAAGCGCTCAGTTTTAAAATCCATACTCCAGAAATCCTAATATAAAAATGTTAGCTATTTATAAATCCAGGCAAAATTTTGTTATAGCTCTCTGTATTTATCAGTGTTGTGTAAACAATTCTTGATATTTTGCTCTGTCTATAGAAGGACAGAAAAAAGTTTCACTGGACAAGTATAGAAAATTGCTTAGAAAATCTTCTGCAAACTGAGACTTAATTATGAAGCAGGTGGCAAAGAAAGTGAACAGTCTGCTAAATTAATTTCTGGATAAACAGGGAATGGGGGCTGGACTTTCTATTGACATATAAAGACTTTTTTGTTTTTCTTTTTCTGGTTTCATATTTATAAACTGGAGATGTGGTAATATTTCCTTATGGAAATTCTTATAAAATAACACCAGGCAGAACTACTGTGATCTCACTGATCTGCAAAACACATACTATGAGATTCTTCTAAATGTCTGCATAAGCTTCAGTAATTTCAGTCAAGCAAATATTCAAAAAATATCCAGTCTTGATTTTAAAAATGTCAACTTGGCATAATCCTTTATAAATTCCAAAGTAAATTCTAGAAAGTGTGTCATAAGTATCCTAACCTTTAAAATTCCCATATATTTTTTACTTTGATGCTGTGTTCTTTAAGCCTGTGTTTGCCTACATAAAATATGCAAAGTAATTCTAGTGTCATCCTTTGTTATCTATATCAAAAATGTTGTAAGATTAAATCTCTATTATTAATTTTTATGTAACAAAAGTAAAGAAACTTCAGTGATTCTGTGAAATATATGTGCTGAAAGGATTTTAATGAGGCCCACTAATTGATTTCAAGTTGTAATAATCACTGGGGTTTTTTAATTCACTCGACATGTGGTAAATCATGTAATACAATGATGGTGTCTGAAAAGCATTGTCTGGGAAGATGGAAACCCAAGTACTATTGATTTTACCATTCTCATTATCCAATTTGTTGGGTTTTTTATTAGTCTTCTCAAATTAAATTAGTCTAACAAGTGTAGACTTGGTTAAATAGCATTAACCTTCATCCTCATTAACCTGCATCCTCTTTCAGTTCTCAGCTAAGGATCCTCATAGCACTTCTATAATCTAACTGTTCACAAATATTATTTACCCCTTCCAAAAGGTCAGCATTGTATTATGATTTTATCTTCTGTTTTCTGGGGTTATTTTCTCTTCCCCATTCATACTTCAGGATTCTCCAGTGTTCTAAAACTGCCATTAATGGTTCATGAAAACAACATTCACAGTTAACGATGTGGGATACCTTGGAAAACTAGGCTAAGGGCTTTACATTCTTTATTTTCTGCCACTGAGTAGAATCAAAAGATCAGGTAAATTTAAATTCTTAGCAGGAGAAAAGTAAGTGGAGTCAAGAATATTTGTAGAATTCAGAAAGACTGTGCAAAAATGTGCCCCTGGAAACAGAATTTCACTGGGTCACTGCAGGAAAGCAATGTTTTTACCCACATAGAGGACAATTCTCATCAGAGGAAGAAAGAGTGTCTTCATGAATCTTGATTTAATATCAAAATACGATTTTGATTTAATAATAAAGAAGGTAAATAAGCTGTTCCTGAAACAATTCACTGTACTTCAGTACACTAATAAAACTTCATTTTTAAGTAAGGATTTATACTTTACTATTGTTAATAGATGCTGTACTAATTATTAAAATATTTATAACTCAGAAAAGTGTTGCAATTCATTATATTGTGGCAGAAATGGCCTATTAGTGCAGACTTTACTTTTTCAATTGATCAGTTCCAATCTATTAAAATAACACTAGTTTTTATACACAATGTGTAAGTCAAGGCAGATGTTGCTAGAATTTTGTCGATGAGTCATGCTCTCCCATGCCCCCAGGTCCTTAGCAAAAGCATTGGCAATATGGTGTAGTGCAAGGCAATCTGTAACGAGTAAAGATATTGGCTCCAGCCCTTCCTCTCAGAAAGTATTTTCTGCTTGACTGAAAATGAATGCTATTAGATACAAGCCTCAGAATCTTCTTCCAGGCAGCATGGACAGCTGGTACTTCCAGTGATTAAGAATCTTCTGACCTGTGGTTATGAGAAGCTGGAAAAATGTCTCTAGTTTGGCTGCTCAGCTTCATTATCAGCAAATGCCTTAAAATGATACTTTATTTATTAACAAAGACAACTCCCTTCAACAGTGCGATCGATCATCCTAATTTATCCAACATATCTAATACTACACTGCTATTCACTATGAGTAACTAAAGATAAATTATTTCCGATGCAAAACAAAACTACACTTTGTCATCTGCTTACTCCAAAGGCACAAGTTAAATGAAGAGAAAAATAATCTTCAGGAAACAGATTAGATATATAATCAGAGCAGGAAGAAGCAAAAGCAAAAATCAGTGGTCTAATTCTTTCTAACTGTAAAAGTGTATCTTTATTAAATAATATTTTTATTTATAATAATAATAATAAATTATTTATTTATAATAATATTATTTATGGTAACTCACACTACTATAAGTTCCAAAAGATATAAGCATAAGCATGTGTTTTGTAGAATTTAAAACATTTAATCCTTCTTTGCAGTGCTGTTCATAAGGGAAGAGACTTATATCTCCAACAGCAGTATTGATGACTAAAATCTACCAAAAAATGTTTTGTAGGACCTCTTGTAGAACACAAAACCTATCTTGACACACTCACAGTTTGCATTGATTTATTCTTTTAGCAATATCAAATTATTATTAACTATGATACAGTACTTGAGTTACTTTGCCATTTTAAGAGAAATAAGAACTCAGTTGAAGCTGGTTACATGATGACTAAATTAAGTGTATCTAATGACAGGGACAAAGACAAGTGACATTGCATAAAAAAAAAGTTCTCAGCTGCTTAGAGCTTCTTCTTCTTCTTCTTCATCTATATTTAATTGATTGGATATTTGTCTTAGAGAAATCTTTTTATCTTTTATAGACTTCTGCCATATGTGAAAGAAAATCTGAGAGAAGATTCCTTTAGTCAATGCTATAAAGTTCCAGAAGGTTTCACTGGATACATCCTTCGGGGCATGAAACTATCCTTTGTGACAGATTTGGTTTGCTGACATCAATAGAAACATCTGACCATATGGTGCCAGGTTCCACCTTTTGAACAATTCCCCTCTGCATACTTCAGCAGCAGTTTCTTATTCTCTTACAGTCCCTTAAGACCCTGCCCACACCTCATGTGCTCCAGTTTCTGACTGGAGTTGGATCCAGCTACCAGAAGGAATACTGTTTCTCTATTTGGTACTAAGAAATATTGACAGAGAAAGCTACCAGAGCCAAGTTCAGGAGATGGACATGTTTGTTCTTAACTATTATGGGTCACAAACAATGAAATAAAAACTCTTCAATTGAAGATTTTGATAATGCAGCTGGGTCTCATAAACTTGTGCCTGCATAGCGCACAGAATTTGACAAAACTTTTGGAATTTTCTGGGGAAGAACCCAACAAAATGTAGATTTGGAAGTGTGTTTGGGCCGGCAATACATGGCAAGAAGTAAAGGGAATGTGGAGCTGGATGTTATGAGGAAATTGGAAATCATTTGTCAAGGAAGCAGAAAGTTTACCCAACAGACATTTTTAGGTTTCTTTTTTGCTCTTAGTCCTGGTTTCCTCCAGATCATATTGCATGAGTCCACACTAATTGCTCACTTCTCAAGTAAATTCAGTGGTTTCTTCACAGACATAGGGGGAATACCTAGGGAACACCTAGTAGATCCTTCTTATAGAATATTCTCTAATCACTACATGTCAGAATGATCTTCTGACAAGCTTAGTCTTCCGACATAACCCATCTTGTTCTGCACCATAACAGACATCCATGAATGCCTGAGAACATAAAAAGAAGACCTGGAGCTGTGCTAATGAAAGGAACTCTGGCAGACAGCATCACAGCTGCTTGGGTATTTCAAATCCTCTAATTTGAATACCTGTAGATATGTTTTAAAATAAAGACCATGATGGCAGCACCTAAGACCAAGAGTATCAGATTATGTCTGAGAAGCTGAATGCCATGTACCATGATAGTTCAGTCAACCCAAACTGTTCTAAGCCTGAATCAGTCTGCAATTACTGAAATGAACTTTGTTCTGCTGTATGGGTCTCAGCTACATAGTATAACAATCAGCCGATGGAGAAAGCAAGGAGAGCACCTTGATTTTGGCAAGGAAGAACAGCAGATGGTATAGAACCTAAAGCAGTTCTCTTTTACAATATCAGGTTTTGTTCTTCTTTTATTAATACTGAAATGAACTTTACGTTCCTTTCTTATATCTGTGTATTATATTGTGAGATATTTCAAACCACACAGTCCTGAGCAACCTGCTCTAGCTGACCCTACTTGACCAAGGGAGTTGGACATTGATGTCAAGAGGTCCTTTATGACTCAACAATTCTGTGATTCTGTGGTTTCTCAATCTATCTTTGCACCTTACTCTGCAAGAACTATGATAACAAGCCTTTTCAGTCTCAAAAACTATTGGATTTGAGACTTCTGCAACAATTCAATTTTTTCAGTTTTTTCAGCTTCTTCTCTAGTTTATTTTGCAATATGGAATCCATATTCAGTGCAAATAATACTGCTTTTTTTTGTTCAGAAATTTTTTAAAAAATGACAAAAGGCAGAGATGGAAGACATATAGAAACTCTTACACCTAAACATTTAAATGGTGTTCTGTGGAAATATACTGTCCTTCTAAATGTCATCAAATCCAGTGGTTATGGGAAGGTCATGCTGGTCAAATTTCTTATAGGTCACCAATCTATCTGTCCTCCCTGAGAGTCTGAGGATTGGACATGTCAAAACTCTGGGTGGTAACGGAAAAATGAAATTAGATGTTGGTTTTAGGTTTTTTGAGGGTTTTTTTGGTTTTGTGGGGGTTTTCTGTTTTGTTTTGGGTTTTTTGTTTTGTTTTGGTTTGGTTTTTTTATTGTTATTGTTTTAATAAATAAAGTGCCATATAATGTTTTATGGTATAAAAATATATGTCACAATGAGAACTCCAAATTAATAGGTGCATCTGACCTTCTCTGCTTTCCTGTATAAGGAAAAAATTGTTTTCCAGGTGTACTATAAATAGCAAGTGATTTGTTCATGTCATGGTGCAATATCAGTGATAAATACTTTAGAAGCCTACAAAGAAATTAGTTCTGCCTTCAAGGAAGAGTTTGAATAATATTGAGCAAACAAAACATATGACCACACACTGAATAATGAAGATAAAAATGTTATGCAGGCACAATACAAACTATGAAAGGCATCCTGAATGAGATAAGGATGCTCAGAAAATTTTATGAAAGTAAAACATGATTAGACATTGTATGTGTAGAGAAGGGCTGAATTAGGATAAATTAAATATTATTTGTGGTAGCTTCTGGCTTTTGAGTGTTTGGCTTTCCATTGTAGAATTCTTAGGATAAACTTGTGAACATTACATTTCTAGATTTTAAGAACTGCAAATTTTGAACACTAGTGTCTGTTAGTGCCCAACATTTAAATTGCAATGTATCTGACAGTAGAGATTTGCTCCTTGGGCTGCTCACACATACTGCTGATTTTTTTGATTTGCCTTCAGGCTAAGGCTTGTAATGAGGTAACCCCAGCAGAGAGGTACTACCTCACTCACCCACATCCTGGGTTTGAGGACATAAATGGGCATAATCATTAGACAGATGTATGCTGACCCACTGGTCCCTTTTTGAGAACAGTTGAGCTCCAAAAGAAATTAAAATTGAAACTCTGCAGGTACAGGATTGGGTTCATAACAATCTTTATCTACTTGCAAAATGGAATTAGTTAGAGAGTCACCATTTCTTCATTCATAGCTGCACTGAGCTAAAATCACTGTAAAAGCTAATAGTTATTTAAACTCTGGCAGCAGAGTGACTTTTTCAATTGCTTACAACCCTCACATTATACAGAAGAGAAACAGATCTAAGCAGTGTGCCAGAATGAAGAAAGGCAGTGCAAACGGCAAAAATTGAATCTGCAGTTACAGTCAATTATTTCAGCATGCTGTCTCAGTGGCAATTAAGACCCAACTCTAACGAGCTTGATGTCAAAACTGGCAATGGCATCTTGGTCCTCATAGACACTCTTTAAACTTTAAAATATAACCCTTTCCCATTAGTATTTCATTACAGCTTTTTAGGTTTTCATTAGGGAAATACAATGTTCCTTTTTGTTTAACAATTTCTCTATTGAATCATACTCTTCACTAGTCTATCCATGAGAACATGAAAGAAGTAATATGGGGTCAGAAAAAGGTCCATACAGCAAACCTTGTGTCTCCATCAAAAACACGTGGCCAGGAAATAGAAAAGCAAGAACATAGCAGTGCATCTCAAAAGACTTTTGTACCTACCACCACAGAGGGTTTCAGGATGGGAGAGGAGGGTAGAAAAGGGTGTTGTTGATGGGTATAAGAGTCCATGAAATAATTTCCTTCTAACAAACCTGACCTCACCTGGTGAGTCTGACCTTGGAAGTGATTCTGTTTGAGGAAGGAGCTTGGACCAGACTCAGAGACCTCCTGAGCTCGCTTGAAGCCTGAACAGTCCTATAGGCCTGGGAACCTGCAGCAAGAAATTTCATGAGTCCATAATACTCAGTGAAGACATAAAGTTCTTTTACTTTGAGCCTGACACCTCCTAGCTTTACTTATTGCTTTAAAGGAGAGAATGAATTGTAATTTGCCATTCAATATCTGTATGTCTCATTTATTTTATAGACATCTATAACATGCCTATCTGTTCAGTCATTTCTTTTTCAGGCTGAAGAATCTACTCTGTTTAATCATTCTTCATGTGAAACTTTTCTACAAATGCAATTTTCCAGGGTTTTTTCCCAGTCCTTTCCCAGTTTTACAGCATGCTTTCTTGAGATGGTATGAGTCTGGAACAAATATGCTAGGTGTATTCAAAATGTAATGCACTTTTAATTTATTAAGTAGAAGCACGATGTTTGCAGGATTGTTCCCTTATTTTGATTCCCTCTAATAATTTTGAATATTCCATTTCCACTTTTGACAAATACACACATCTGAATGTGGAATTTATTTCACCTTTTAGCCAGCCAGTATAGTGATGGTCTTCTGCAGTACTTAACAGCTAGTCCTTTCTTTACTACCCTAAGAAATCCGGTATTAAACAGAAACATCATCATTTCACTCCCTTTCTCTCACCCTGATCATTTTTCAATATCTTACATCTAGTTGATTGCACTACAATCCCTGTGAGTCTCTGCTGATCATTTCAACACTATCCACATCTGGCCATTCTCTGTTCTCTGTAATTCCTTTTCATAATTTTTTAATCCATGTGAATATTCTTTTTCATATCCCAAAGCAATTTCTTTTCTTTAAAAAACATTTGATGAGAGACTTTATTATGCACTTTTCTTAACTATATCAGCAGAATTCTATCTGTCTATAGGGTTTTGTCCTATGTGCTATGTTTTTTTTAACTGGTCTGGAGAAAAAGAAACAGAAAGAAAGCAGATAACAAACCCCAGAGAAACAAAATTATTGTGCTTTTTTAAGGTTGGATTTGTTGAGTGTTTTGCTGTCTAGGTATAGTTGAAGAGCACATCTTATAGCTGCAAATGTCAAGATTTTAATTTCTCCTAATTCAAAATTTCCTAAAGCTCATACTAAATGTATTTCCTCCATTATGAATATGGGATTATTTTTTGACATTTAGAACTATGACTGCATGCATTTTATTGCTCATTGTTTTATGTATTGTTAATACAGGGAAATAATAATTATTTATCATGGTCAAAGCTTCAATGATTTTCTCTTTACAGGGAATAAACTAAGATTTGAAATTTGCTATTTTGATGAAGTAACCATGCATTGCTTGGTTATCTTCAGGCTTAGGTGAAATAGATAGCATTATTTTACCTTAAAACTGGAAATAGATGTCTGAAATATCAACTTAAAGAACAGTATCCTTATTATCTAATTAATTCTATGACCCTTTAAGAAATTCTTTTATTTTTTTTCATTTCCAAGCTGACTTGTGTTTCATGAGGGCAGTTAAAGCACTTGAGCTGCCTCATTTAGTTACTCCTATTTCACCCTTCATATACTATTTTCTCTCCAAATATACCACTTTATTGGCATTTGTGTTGGGATATACTTAGTATTTGATCAAACACTTCAAATTTGCATCTAAATGTTCCTTTACATTTTTTTTCCACTGAATTTATAGTTTTTTTCAATAATAACTTTGAAACCATTTTATACTGAAACATAAGATATTTGCAGGAACTTCATAAAGAACTGTAATATAAAGTTAATGCTTATAAAATTGTGAGAGGTCTGATTAATACACGGAGATCAAAGCATACACAAGAAAGGAAATGACAGATCCTATCTAAGCACATATACAGGGTTTGCACAGCAAGGTGCTGGCAGCAGGAGGAGCGGGACAGCCTCTGTGAGGAGAGGGCAGGGCAGCTCTGCACTGTGCTCAGCCACTTCCAGCATCCAACCCACCCACTGCAGGGCACAGCTGATCTCCTCGGCCATGGGTGGAGGGCCTTTGGCTCCCAAAAAAATGCTGTTGCTACTTGTATGGACTACAAAAAATTGGTGCTGATGAGTGTACTAGCTTGAAAGCTAGTGGGAGATTCCAAATCAGAAATACAATTTAATAGGGAAATTAAAATAAAGTCAGAAAACACTGGATTTAACTGACAGAGTCAGGATACTGACTGACACCCTGTTGGTGAGGGTGGTGGTAGCAGTCTGATCAACTGCTGGCAGTAGTCCTTTTGAAGTGAAAGATGTGGTTCTATTGAAGCAGTGATCCTATAGAAGGATTGGGTCTTCCTCTAAAGGTCCGGTGAGTGGTCCAGTGATTATGAAGCTCTTGCCCTCTGGAAATCCACTAGGGAAAGACTGCCCATAGTGTTCCAAATCTCAGATCATACCCAGGTAGGAATGCTTAGTTCCTCCCCCTGGGTAGAGCATCTCAAAGTGGGATAATGTAGCTTTAGGAGTCATGCAGTGAGACTTGATGGCCCATGAGCAGAAGAAATCCCCAGAGGGAGTTATCAGGGATGCATCATGGAGGAGATAAAGAATGCTGTCCAACCTGTTTCTAACAGCCTGTGAAGATGGTAATAAAGTACATGGTTACATCTTACAATGACAGTAAGATAATGCAAGACAATGAATGAGTCTGAGTTCATTATTATACAACAAGTTATTCACCTGGTGGCAATAAAAAATTGATGTCTGAATAACAAAAATGGCAGCTGGGACCATCATTATGATGATAATGAAACACTTCTTGTGTACTCCAGGGCTAAATCAAATGTGACGACATTTCAAAGTAGCCAGTTTTCTCCTCTTTGGTCTGAGCCCCTTTCTATTTCTTGTTTATTTTCAAAATTTGGAAACACATCTCAGGAGTGCTTACAAAAACATAATTAACACCAGCTCACAAATGCTTCTGATTGCACTTAGTCAGACCTGTTACTGCAAACAGAATTGAGCCAGAAGGTTGATGGTAGCACATAGTGCATATGCCATCATATTGCTAAATGTCGATTATACTCAAGCTGGGTAAAAGACGCTGATCATAGAGGATGAGCTATTACAGATGGATAGTATAAGATATTCTGTAAATAGTCTTGGAAGCAGTAAGTACTGTCTGGCTATGATGATCTCCATATATTTCACCTTACTCTGCCATACTAAGACCTATAAACCTGTGGTGATTTGTGACTTCTATATCATTTCTTAAGAACTAATGTCTCTCAATGATGGCAGGATATTGTCAGAAAGAAACCTTAGGATCAGTATGGTTATTCTGCTAGCATATAGCAGCAGAAGGAATATATTTAAAGAGGAATGCAACTTTACACAGAAGAGTACTGCAATGTCAGAGTTAGAGGTAAGTAACTAACTATATTATCCACCTGTAGAAGGTTATTGTGATATCAGATTAAACAAAATATTAATGTTGTTAATGGGTTGAACATAGTCACAGCACAGCCAAGCAAGAATGAAGCACATGTCCTGAGCCACGCTGACAGTGGCTGTTATAGTTCAGCCTGAAACTGTCAATAGAGGACTAGAGTTCAGGCAAATCTGGAACTGATTGCCTATTTCTTTCCAGCAGAACAGGAGCAGATCAGACACAGATTTAAATGAAAACAATCTATCCATTTGGGAACTAAACCAAGAAAACTGCTAATTGCTGTCTACCAGCTAAATGGAAATCGAATCCTAGGTATATAAGTGCTGTAGGAACTTAGTGCTTGGCCCTTTTAGTTGTTGGAAACATATGGTTTCTACTCATGGATTCAGTATTGTTTGGTTTTCCCATCAATTTTGTACATTGTGTATATATCTCTATCGATCTATCCAGGAACAGTGCACGCATATACATTTTCAGGGAATCATACTGTAATTGACCACAATAAAATGATGACTTTTAATTTATCAAGAGCAGGATGAGCGTCTACTCCGTGGGCTCAGTCTAACATTTACTCTATATGAACTACACGCTTACATTTAATAATTCATTTATTCATGAACAACCAATAGATAAGCCCCTTATTCTGTGTTTCAATTAAAATAAATAAGTGACCATATAATGTGTGTCCTAGAAAATGGAAGAAAAATCATTATTCTTTTGAAAGAAACTTTGAAGGGCAATGGAGATTGCAAACTTGTACTATTGTGTTTAGAGGATGTACTTGTACAAGGCCTCTGAAACTGCATACTTTCAAAAATGGATTTAATAGACTCTTTCATTGTTCCAATTTATTAGTGGGCTGACACTGCAAAATGGTATCTCCATTATTATTTGTGTTCAACTTGGCCAGAATCCCATCGTGCAATTACACAGGGAGAGAAAGCATTCCCTTCTCATTCCCTTCTGATGTTCTGCCTCCTCCAAATATTAGTTTCGAATGTGTGTGGTTAAAGCAGTCTAGACAGGTATGCAAGTTGATAGACTGGGTGAATCTAAATTAGAAGGAGAAGACATAAAAATAATAGGTAGGGTCAGAGAAGTGGACAGAATGTTATAGTGTATAGACATGTCTATATATAAAAATACTATATGTCTATAAAATCCTTTCTGATAATGACTACAACAAGCTGCAGCAACCAATCTCATAAAAATGCTTTCTACCTCCATCTCTTCCAGAAATGTGCGCTTTCTTTTAGACTTTGAAAGATGACATGCAAAGATGGCAATTTCAGCAATAGAAATTGAGGTCAGATTGCAAAACTTGAAGCCATGTTTTGCTTGGTTTCTAGCTCCAGCATACTTTTATAATCAGATAAATAAATAAATAAATAAATAATAAAATTTTGCTTACTGTGGAATTTATTCTTTTCATAAAGATCTGTAAAAGGCATTGATTATTGCAACTGCTTTATTAGGCAGGAAATATCAAGTTAGAAGCATTATTTATCAATGTTTTCCTTCTACTATGTTAGAAAGTGCCCAGTGGAATGTTTCAGATTGTTTTGAATATGTGCAGTGCAGAGACCTACAAAAAGCTTTGTGCTGCGCGACATAACATCCTTTTTTTTTTCTTATAAGCCCTACAAAAAAAATAACCCCACTGTCTTCCCATTAAAAAAAAAAAAAAAGGGCAGCAAAGCGAAAGAGGTGCAGAAATTCCTGTTTTAAGTGTTCTGTCAGAACAAAAGCCCGTGGTAGAGGGCATGTCCAAATAACTTACCTGGCCACAGTTAAGGTTGTATTCTACATCTGTATTAGGTTGTATTCTACATCTGTCTTGTAGACAAGCTACAATATTTGGGGCAGTTCTTTCACAGATGGCAACAGACAAAGAATGTGGCATGGTGGGAGATGAATGCTCAGGATGGAGCTCCCAGTCAGCTCCGTCTTTGTACCCCAGCACCGGTCTTCAGCTGGAATGTGGGGAGAGAGCCTGTCTGAGAGCTTGTGAGCTCTCAGGTGGCCTCAAGACAATTCAGGCTTCATGACATAAAGTCTGTTTATTTTTAAATGAAGAAAAGTTTAAGTAAGAGAAGGGAATCCATTTGTGAATCTTGCCAACCACTGAATCATGCAGCCACTCGATTACAGTCAAGCCATTTTCCCTACTCTGATTTGTTTGCATATTGCATTTTTTTCTATATTTTCTAGTATACAAAAGATGTTTCTGTGAACAAAACCTCTACCACTTTCGAAAAGCCTTGCTGCTCTCTTTCAGCATTAGACATTGCAATCCTTTTTTATGCTTCACGGTTGGTTGATATGGAAATGGAATTACAAATACTATTAGAATGTAGACGTGGGCCGAAAAGTTACCCTTTTTTCCTGAAATCAATTGTTGTCTTACCATACTGTCTTAGGCAGCTGATTTTACTTCATCAGGCCCCTAATGCAACAGTGATATATAGACAATACTACACATCTTAAATTGATTTGAAATGTGGTTATATCATATCCCCTCTCTCCTAATTTTCCAAATATAAATGGAACTAAAATAATCCCTCTCCCTCAGAATATTACACTTTGTGACATACAAACTGTCCCTGAAAATTCCAAACTTAAGGTCCTCTGAAGCTCTTTAAACTTTAGTCATGTGGTCTTTGTTCAATACCTTTCTATTTGGTGTATGTTGCATAAAGTAGTGCATTATTTGAAAAATGTCTGTTACATTGCCTCGCATAATAAAAATGTTCATCCCAAATTTTCACATGTGATTATGTGTACTCATAAGCCTAGCTATAGATTTCAAGGGGGTGGAGGGAGAACCTGCACTTCTCATTACAATTTTATGAAACAAGTTTTGAAATGGCTACCTGAGGATATGGTTCATCTTTTTTATTTCCAAGAACAAGTAATATTGAAGGTGTATAGGATTTCATACAATAAAAAACTAGCCTGGAAAAGATCTTTAAGGTTATCACTTCCAACCATTGACCCAACACCACCAAATTCATGACTAAACTGTGTCCCTAAGTGCCACATCTGCACACCTTTTAAATACCTTCAGGGAGGGTGACTTAACCACTTCCCTGCCTATCCCATAGCTTGAGAGGTCATATAAGAGTTTGGTAAAACTACACAAATTATAGGTACTGTTCTGTCTATGAATATGTCTTTAGAGAATATAACTTCTACAGATCTTCTTTTTCTTGTGATTAAGTTTTTAAAATAAAAAAAAAAAATCTATAAAGGCAGGGTACTTTTCTCGAAATGGGGTAATTTAGAGTACTCCATGAGGTTATTCTGCTGCTTAAGGATTGAGAAACATGTAGTATTTAAGAAGAATAAAATTATATGCACATATGGTTAAATGAATTTATCCAGCCATAACAGTGTAGTCTTATTTTGTAAAAGTAAATGTGCACATTTAGACCAGAATGATGTCTCTTTTAGTGCAAGGGAAGTATTCCAAAAGGGATTCTATTCTCCATTTAAGGCTGCTGCACAGGAGGCAGCCAACACTGCAAATCCAATAATGATAGTGAAATTACTCACACAACCCTACTGGCAACTGATCCAGAAGGTTTTATTACTTATGTTGATTGTGTTCATGCCTTTTATATCCTTCTGTTGCTAAGTCACCATTTAAAGCAGAATTTTCTCAAAATTATGACTTTCATGCATGCATTATGAAATATCTAAGCATGAGTCTCAAACCTGTCAAATTCTCTTTTGCCAACTAATGTAAAATAACGTTGAAACTTCAGATAGCAGGAAAAAAGCACCCTATTTTTAAAAGAAATTTCCCCAAATGACAGAGTAAGATAATACAATTTACAAGAGTTAGAAGTTCATCCTTCTGCTCTATTTATCTACCAGATCTAGTCATCACTGGACCTCCACTAATCAACAGTTACTGAAGATACAGCCTGATTTTCTTGATATTACACTATATTAAGTGTATTATGCATTAGCTATTACTTAAGAAGGTAAATTTAAAATAGGAAACATATTTTTGCATCTATAGATGAAAAGTTATTCAAAAGAAAAGTATGCAGGAGCTTAACGTATTCTTAATTAATGCCGTTTGCATGCTGATTTTAAATTGTTTCCCATTTCCTCACTACACTGTTAATATCATACTATTTCTCCCTGCCATTACTTGGCAGAATGGTTGTATTTTTCCCCCTAAGGTTTTACTGGCTTTATTTATTCTGAACTACATTGAAGCATTGCAACTCAAAAATATATGAAAGAAACATAAACTAAAACCTGTTACTTTAAATATTTAATTTATACAGTCATACAAGTGTGATCACTGTGACATAATTATGCTTCATTATGCAGTCAGTTTTAAACGAAGCCTTATAATTTATAAAAGTCTTAATAGAGATACAAATCCAGATATTTGTTGTACACAATTATTTTCTCTGGGGAAAAATTTTTTGTGAAAAGTAAAGGTAATGGCAGTGGAAAGGCAAGGGTTGTTGCATGTCATGCTGTTAGACTAATTTTATTTCAGTTGCAAACTTTGCTATTCCAAAATTTTTAAATAAAGTTCTAATATAATCATGTCACTTCCCCAATTCTTATCTAACTCAGCTCTCACTATTAACATTCATAGAAGAGATGAGTAGATTTTCTTATCATCTTGGTAAACCCTTTGTAGAAGTAGTTTATACTGTTAACTGATTTAAAATGCAACCTCAAGCAATTATGGAAAGGCACAAGATTTATTTAAATGTATAAAGTAAGCTAGTTTTCAGAAAAGGAAATTTCTTCATGGAACTGTTTGCAACTATGCTATTTACACTTCCCTTTATTCTCATTTATTTGCATTGCTGTCAGTGAGCTTTTTTTCCATTGACACTCTTCACCTAATTCATGGAGGTGTTGCAGAGCTTGTGCTTAAGAGTTGCAAAAATAGAGTCCTGAATAATGGTGCATATATTTTATGTCAGTTATAAAACCCTAAACACACAAATGGATCCAATAAGCTCTACTGGACAGCTTTGGTGTATGTCCAGTACATTTTTTTAATGCTATATTAAAAATCTCATGTCAGAGTTCTTAATCTATTTTTCTCCTACATTTCTCATTTGGTTTGAACTGCAATAATATATTATCATATTTTCACATGATCCTGCCTATTTCCAAGCTGAGACCAAGATCTATTTTCTTAAACCTTTTGATAATGTTTTCTGAATATCTTTTAGAAAATATTTACAGCTACTGCTTTTGAAACACATTCCATATCTGCCAGCTCTTATGCATGATAAATGGATATTGCAATGTTAAGCACTTACTTGAAAGCTCTAAACATAGGGATCAATATACTCTGCTTTCCTCAAAAGCAGCAGTACTAGACTTCCTAGTCTAGAATCTCCACCTTATGGTTACCATAGTTTTGGGGCGAGGGAAACTGAAATTTTGAATGTGCCCAGAAAAACATGAAGTTATTATCAATTTAAGTATGTCAATGATCACAGGTATATTGTAACTACTGGTGAGAATAAATTAGAAGAAAAATGGAAGAGTGGCTCAGAAGAATGACTGGAAGTAAAAATCAGCATATTTCAGATAAATCTCAATCATAAACCAATTGGTGACTTGCCTAGCTGTATGAGAAAATAAAGTTTCTTTTAAATATGTACCAAGATTAGTTGAATCAGAAGTTGAAACCAGCCACCACCATGCGTTCAGTTTCAGCACTTGGCTTTTGTTTGCTTGTTTGTTTTAGGAAAGCCAAAGAACATCATCTACAAATCAGAGGGTAATTTTGACTATATTGCCCATTTATTGAGAAAAAGATATTAAAAAAATATACAGAAAAGATGATTAATTTCCTCTCCATTCTCTCAAAAGCTCCTGACCTGACAGGTTTAACAAGCAGATATATTTGTGCCTGTCTCCATTGCTCTGAATGTAAGACTTTTCCCATTATAATAGGAAACCTGGATAGTTTATCTGGATAGCAATTTAATTTTTTTTCCCTGTCAGTTCTGCCCCATTGCGCAGAGGAATCATCCCCATTTAAATCAACTGATCAAAACCATGATTATGCCTCTGCACAAAGCTTTTTTGATGATTAGACATACTGGATAATGGTATGCCTAGACATATAGTCTTTAGATACAGATTTTAATTTTCATTGGTTTTTAAGATACAGAATCATTACTTGGATTGTAAGATCTCAGATTTTTCTGTGCATGTACCGTACCTCTCAGCTAAGAATCTGATTGCCAATGGATCACACTATTCCATATCATATCAGCGAAAGTTGTTTGGACAGAGCAAAGTGAGCAGTTTAAAGCAGCTAGGACTTTTCTCCCAGTTTTGGCTATAACAAAAGATTTGAAAAAATAAAATTAAGTCTATCTCCAAAGAATTTTTATCAAATGTATGCTGCAATTTGAAAAACAGAGATAGCATCAAGATGTGTGTATTTTTCTTAAATGACTCTAAGAATTAATCTTATTTTTACAAATATTTAGTAATAAATTTCTAATTTCTAAAAAGCCATTTTTAAACAGGGAATTAAATAAACCCTCTTAAATTAATGATGCATAGTATTATAGAAACACACACTAATATAAAAATTTTCCCAGATTCTGTACTGAAAAGAGACGTTAACCTTCTTTAAACAGAGACAAGAATTTTCCAGGTACAACTGAATGGAAAAGGATTTTCTAAATCCATGACATTTCAACATTAAACAGAAAAAAAAGAGAGATGTTATCCACTTGACTGAAATAAAAGAGAAAAATCAATCCATATATAAAACCGTAAAGAATATAATTAGAGGACCACATCATAGGTATAAGTCCACGGCCAAATATTTTATCTTTTCCCCAGAACAAACAGTTTAATTAACCAGGGGCATAAATTGCTGAATTAGTTTTTTTTGAAAGGTTCTTTCTCATTTATGAGGCATTATATACAGAACCATTACATAATAAGTAAAGATTTGTTGATGCTGGATTATTTTGGAAAAAGGTTCTAATGAATAAATCTGTTTTGACAAAATATCCTCATTAAAAAGTTCCTGAATTGTGCCAGTGGACTGGTTAGCATCACCAGTGATGTCTCACCAGCTATCAGTGGTGAGACATGAAGCCTGGAGGTGCTGCTTCTGAGAACAGCACGAGTTACACAACAGGTGCCATAGAGCTGAAAGTATGAGAGGCTTGAGCAGCCCTTCACTGTATGAATTCCTCAGGCTGCCCCCAGACCCAAACCAGTTTGGGCTGAAACTCTCCCCTTTTGATGCTGCTACCCACTTAATTTATCTCCTATTTAATGTACTCCTACTTAATGTATCTCCTACTAAACCAGCTTGTGTCAATATGGATGATGATTAGACTGTCAATGCCCAGAAGCTCGAAGCCAAAAGCCACCCATATTCCCTTAGATTCCTGAGAAGTGGAATGATCCATTTCTTTGGGGGGAGGAGGAAGAGAAGCCAATAGAAAAGGAGGATATGATCTGTAATTGAACCATGTTGCTATAAAAGATACAGTTCCTCTGTGCTGAATTGGGCACAGCCTGAATATTGAAAAATCCAACTGCCATGGCAATATCAGTCGCCATTTACCATCTTCTGTTAATTTCAGGACTACACACCATATGGAAAGCAAAGAATTTAGAAGGTGGAGGGAATAAGTAAACTGCAACTAAACCTGGGGGTTTAATAAATTCATAAAAGATGCATAATGGCAAAGGACAGAAAGAGTCAGCACATTGACAAAAAAAATTAATATGTGCACAGGTCTAAAAAAGTTTTACCAGGAAAAAGAAAAGCAGAAGAGAAGAAAGCAGAATAGGTGGCATAAAAGTTAATGTACACAATATTTTAAAAATCATGGTTTAATTTATTTAGAAATTGAAATACAAGAAATCTCTAAAACTAAAATTTTTTTCTAAAAGGTTCAGTTCAAAGAAGAGTTTATACACAACAGTATTTCTGTTGGCAATATATTTAGCCTGTAAAATAGTGATAATCACCTATGCTAGTGGTTATTATAGCTGTTCTGTGTGACAGATATCATCAGGGCTTGCACAGGTGCTTTGATTTGTCTGCTGACTAAAGACAGGATCAAAAGCCTTTGCCAGTGAAGCTGTTTCTGTAACCATGTGATTGTCTTTTTATTAATTAAATATTTGAACTTCGTACAAATGACTTGGGAAACTCCTGTATTCATTTAGTAGATAAAATAAAAAGAAAATTATTTTTAAAAATAGCATTATAAGCATTTTAGAATATTTTTTTATTAAATTCGACTTCATTCTTTTAAAATCATCTTGAGATTCTTCTTGTTGAAGATTTTCATCTTCAACATTTTTTTCACAATAATCTAGAATTTTAAAAATTGTAAGCAAAGGTAACTCCCTTAGAATTATTCTTCAAATACAAATATATGGAAGGAAAATATTTCATTTTAAAATAACATATTTCCTGTTTGTTACTCTTCCTTTCTAATCTAATGTCAACAAATTCTTCTATGCTTATATGCCTTTGGGATTTATCTGTGGCTCTTACAGATTTTGTCACTGGACTTTAGGGAAAAATGACTTGCAAGATTAGCAAGACTGGAAAAATGAACATCTGTTGGAAAAATGAACAGCTGCCTGTCTGAGTTGCATGATGAGTAATCTCTTACTAAACATTTTCCTCACAAGTAGATTTCATTGCAATTAATATAATCTATTTATTGTTCTTTACTGACTTCAGAATTTTAACTAGAATTTAAAAAAGCAAC
>LTAT01000004.1:98989270-99006739 GCA_003286495.1 Chlorodrepanis virens | reverse complement strand
GACATTTATCTATATGAAAGAAAAATCTGTGCACCCATATTTTATGCCAGAAAGGGATGGCTTGAACAGCATATTGGACTTAAAATGTCGCTTTCAAGAAAGATGTAAACTGTTACAAGGAGATGTTTTGCTGTCAGCACGAGGTTTGATTGCCAGCCAGCACAAGAACATCTGGTGTTATATGTCATGCTGCAGGAAATCATATCTAGTCTCCAGCCACCAGCTCAGACTAGATCTCCATTAGAGTTTGTGCTTTGCTTGCTGGCTCCAGATGGATGGTTTGCACATGGTAGGGCACTTGAAATGTCCCAATGGTCCCTTTCTGATCAGAAAACAGACCCAGGTCCATGATAATGAAATTTGCAGTTAAAGGTGTGCGCTTATTGGACTGGTTTTAGTTTCCACTAACAGGGTGAAAAGCCAAAGATCACATAAAGGAGATTACCTATATGCTCTTGACAGAAATTTTTTGGGGATTTTTCTCCTAGACAACATATTGCCAGTGATTTATTTTTCAGTGATGCTAAAGTTACATACAAGCTTATCCATGCAGGTAGTCCTCTGCTTTGCTGTGTTTGCTATTAATAACATTTATTTCATTCTTTATCATGAATGCTTTTATAATCTATTATTAGTTTCACAATAACTTTGCATTTTACCTGTAACAGAACATGGATTTCCATATTTTTATAGTGCTACTTCAAACAAACAAACAAACAAACAAAAAAAAACCCCAAACCCACAAAAATACCCCGCGAAATGTCAAAAACAAAAACCCCAAGGTGTGGTTTTCAGAGCATTCAAGTATAGCAACTCTAGATTTGATTTATGATTGACTCTTACTGAGATAAAAGGAAATGTATGTTAAAAAAAACATTTCATGAGTAGCTATATTGACTGAATACCTTTATGGTGCCACTGCTTGCATTGCTCTTATTTTTTTCTCCTTTTATACATTTTTTTTTAGTACCTCTCCCTCCTCTAGAGTATTACCAGTTTTACTGGTCATTCCTCTTTTCAATTTTTTTTCAAGTTTTCTTTAAATTCACTTATTCCTTTCTCAAGGGAATGTGTATAAAAGCACTGTTCTCCATTACATTAATGTGAAAAATCTGTCATTGTCTCAGAAATTGAGATAAAATATTGTTTCAGTGCTGCATGTAAAGAATATAGAAGAGTATGTGGGACATTGAACAGTTCTGTTGAGAAGATTTTGCTCAGCTGACAGATCAACATGATCACCTAATTGTACTAAAATTTACCATAAATACTAAAGGAAAACAACAAAAAGCACAAAATAGAGAACAGCTGATTGTAAATGGTGCTATTTCTGAGTAGCGGTAAATGCTTCAATTTTGTAGAGCAGGAACTGGCTGGGTCACCTCTAAATGCCCATATATATACATTTTGAATATTGTGAGAAACTTTTGATAGTATTCTGGTTTCTCTTCTAAAGAGGAATTAAGATGGTTCTGCAACTATAAATTTACATGGAAAGACAGGAAGGAAAAAGGTAAAAGAAGTAAGAGGGCTGAGTTTGGAAATAAGTCTAAAATGTGTAAAATCTTTTAGACAATTAGATTTCACTTCATAATTCATTCACTCATTTTCCCTACTGATGAGCCTTTATCTTTATTTATACTCACAAGTTTTCAAGATGATTGACTGCTTCAGGAATATTGAGACAATTGTTCTCAGCTTTCCCTTCATTGAAAATGTTCTAGATCAAATGTCTCTGAAAAGCGTTTTAAGAGAATTTTCAAACACTCTCATTAATAGTTGCAGTACTTATAATACTTGACTGACTACCTGTCTGAAGGGTAGAAGAGTTCATTTCTCAATCAACACTACAAAATTTCTAAAGAATCTATTTTTTTTTTATGTTTAATTCTGTGGATGTTCTTGACTTGTTTATGTTTATTGATTCTTTTTGGTGAAAATAGGCTAAACATAAACCCAGGCACAGTTTTTTTAAGAATAAGGTCTTTTTGTTTCTAGAATCTCAGCAAAATCAAATTGAATACCTTTAGTAATTTTGGTGAATAGATTGCTTAAATATTTTTCTCTAAATTGTATGCAAAATCTTATATTTTTGCTCACTCCTTGACCAACCTTGTTAAAGGTTGTATTAAAGGAAAAATTCTTTCAATACTCTATTTTGACAGAGGAAAACAAAGGATTAAAACAGTATTTGTTTTTCCATATTTCTCTTTTATTCAGCGTGTAGTGAACGATAGCTTCTTTTGTGTTGTGCACAGCATTGCTGAAGCTATTTATTTATTTCTCACCTCAAGCAGAATTTGTCATTTGCAGCTGTTTTTTCATGGAAACTTACACTGCATAATTAACAGTTTCCCATCCCTCTAATTATCAAAGCTCTACATTATTGGGAACTGTGTTCTTCAGCTTTCTCATCTGTTTATTTGCATTTACTAATCTCGGTGTAAATGCACAAAGCTTCATCTCAAGAAATTATGAACAGCACATTGGAACATAAACTGGTGTAATACTGACCAAAAAAAAGTCACCTCCTTGAAACTCTTCTAATGATTTAGTTTGTAATGCTGAAAATATTCAAGCAATGTTTCCTAAGGCAAAGTTTAGTATTTATATTTATTTTCCTGCAGAAGAAAGTGAGTGCCCTATGAGTAGGATATAAAAACGCATTCTGTCCAAAATATGAGTGTCAGATGGCAAGGCCCTGAGGCTGTCCAGCAACCTCTGTAACTCAGTGGAAGAATTAACTTCTATTTCTAGTATCATTGCTAAAGCTGAAGAAAGTACACCAAATGGAATGTGAGAGCACTCATATAGGAAACTTTTGCATTGTTTATGCCTATTGCAAATATTTTGTTACATCATTGTCACTTGAATAAGGTACATTATGGTATGGAAGAATTATGGGTATGAAGGTATTTCCAAATTACACAAGGATCAGTAATGCCTCATCAAATGTTAACTCTTAAATTGTTATTGTGAGTTTTAGAATACACTCAAATATTGAAATTTAAAGTACAATACTCAATCTTTAGTCTCAAAGAAATGATTTCATCACTTTCTCCACTGTTCTTGAGTTATTGAGAACTTTTGCCAAGTTGAATTTTTTTGAGGAACTAATGTGGTCACTTTTCTCATTATTTCACAGTATGTTTTCAGGTTGAGTTTAAAAAAATCAGTTTCCTTGGTATTAATTGTACATAAATTGACAGGTTGTGTGATAAAATATTTTAATAGAAAACAAAATCTCCTTTTTCCTTTCCAAAATCTCATCTGTTGTAATGAGAGAACAAAGTACAAGATTGTGCAGAATTAGAAACTCTGTTTTCCCTTTATCATCTGAAAAGTTAGAAATCCCTGCAGAAATTATATTTATTGACAATAAACAGTGCATATTTTTTTATTTTAAAATGCAGGTAAGCATATTCAGCTAATAGGAATGTTGCTTTGAAGTTGTTCCTCAACAGTGACAGTAGCAAATATGGACTTCTATTAACACTTACATACTTTTAAATTACTGCCAGAAAGAGATTAAATGAAGTTTATCAGAAAACAAATCAAAGAAAGACTGATCATAAATCTCAAACTTTTCAGCAGTTTAATGTCTTGTCTGAGAAACTTGTTCTGAATTTTTGAAACTCTTTTAATTAATCTTCAGATTTTTACATTTAGTGAATAAAATATTTTAATTAGGATAGCATTAAGGCCTTGTAACAAGGTAATTATGCAGGTAACTAAACAGGCTCCAAAATAATTCAGTTTTGTAAACACAGGACAGCAAGCTGAATCTGACACTGTTTTTCAAGTCTTGCACTGGAATTCAGCATGGTTATTTTTTAAATATATTGACAGAAGGCAAGGGCTGTTTCTTATGACAGCTTGTTCATATAATGTAGCCTGGGTGCAAAACCATGTTTCTCTTCTGGTTTTGTCATATTTTGCCTGCGGACAGCCAGTAGATAAATTCAATGTCTTTACATCCTAGCTAATAGTGTCCTCTCTCCTTATTATCTATTTTGGAGTTCTCAGAATAGGAAGGAGCAGCTCAAATGTTTCTCTTTATGAAGTCTAGACATGCCTGTTCCTTATGGAGTATACTTACACTTCTTGTACTGCTTACAGCAGATTGAATAGACATTTTACATGGCATCGCTGTTGTAGTGGAAACATTACTTCTGTGTAATCTTGTTATGAATCTATGAAATTGGAACTTCTGTCCTGAAGGAGTTAAAGTTAGTACATTTCCTGTGTGTCTGAGTTCAGAGGCAATGAGGAATTCTTACTAAGAACAGCTGATTTTTTAATGTAGGTGAATGGACGATAAACACGAACTCATAAATCTGTTTATCCATCAAAACACAATCGTTGCATTTACAATATCACTGGAGAACTTTTTATCCTCCTGTCTTTTTAATTTGTTATATTTTTTGTTCTTCGAATGCTTACTTGATAGTGATACATCATAAGTCACTAACAGAAATTAAAAGTAATTTGATTGAGAACTGAAGAAAAAAGAATCCAGAATGAATAGAGACAATCATCACTACATCAAACTTGTGATGACCCACCTCAAATATTAGTGCTCACACTTGATAAGAATTGGCACACCCATAAGGATTTCCATTACTGAAATTTTAAATACTTCTGATATCTCACAGAATATTTTTCAATACATCCACAACAGTTCCAGAATTAGTGATAGATGAATTTATAGTATATTTGCAATGAAGTAAATTAAGATTCATTATGAAGGAAATAGGGATACAGATGCAAATTGTTCTTTAAAAAGGATGCCATTTTAGTAATGTAATGCACACCACATTACAAAAAAAAGTCTTATTTCACTGCAGAGTGGAGGGGCAGGAGTAAAGTTTTTGATACATCCATTAAAAAAAAAAAAAGAAAGAAAAGAAAAAAATCTATGTCAAAATGAACTCATTGTATGCAAGGAAAAGAGTTCCCCAAAAGAATTCAAATAAACTTGAATGAATCAAAATGTTTTTTTCTCCAAAATATTTCCCCACAGCAAGCTTAATTTGCTTTGGAAGTCCTTTTGCTCATGCTTAAAGAAAGCCTAAGATGTATATATTGAGGTTTTTAATAACTTGAGAGATCTTTGAGAGATTTCAAAATAAGTTATCAAAGTTTCCATGGCAGTACTTAGTAATCTTACATGTAGTGGAAAGAAAAAATGAAATCACCGAGTCCTAACAAGAAATACAATTTTTTAGTATCTCAAGCATGATCACTACATTTTCCAAAACATGAAGGGCGATGGGGATGTTTTATTTCCAGCAAAGCTGGCAAGGTGAGATTAATGAAGCATCCTTTGGGACAGAAGCTGAGTGTCATAGCTAAAATTGTTTTTTTCCATTTTATGAAAGGTACCTGGCAACAGACAATTGTTTGCTTGAGCTCATATATAGGTATTGGTGTCCAGAAAAGACATATTATGACATAAAAGCCTTCCTCTCCTCCCCACTTCCACCTCCCACCCTGCAGCCCCCAGTTATGTGTCTCACTTTTGATTTAACACAGCACTAGAGAAGAAGCCCTTTCATCTTTGTCAGGACCTTTTTCAGGCCACAGGCTGGCTTGTCTTTGCAGCCCTGGCAGCAAAGTTGTAGTCTAGGCAAAAGGGAAAAGAATTGCGTATAAAATATTTCTGTAAAAATTCTGAAAGTGTATTTAGTTCAGAACCTCATTCTTAATCCAAGTATGAGATTTCTATATTTCTTCAATATTTAAATATATTCACAAAGTGATAGTGCAAACTTGCTTGAATGCATGAATTCATTAAATATTGTGGAACATTTATGAATTTGCTTTGCTCCAATATAAGATTTGTGCTAAGAAATCCACCCAAGAAAGTCTATGCTTCCACTTTTTTTCTCAATACCTCTAATTTCTGCTTGAATGCCATGACTGTGTTTATTTCCTGGAACAAATTGGTATCACTAGATTTTCTTTTCCCCCATTACTTTAATTTTGTCCTATTACAGGAAAAAAGTTCCGATATAAGGATTTTAGATACTTTTAAATGTATTTTCATATAAAGATTTCAGATATTTTAAAATGTGTTTTCCATTCCTTCTTTTGTTCTGCCAGTGTCCAGTCGAACACAGATCTCATCTTTTCTTAAACTATTTCTTCTGCATTTTCCTTATGCAATAGTGCTCTACTGGAGAGGTGGTCTGTATGGGGATAAGTCAGGGACAAAGATCTGAGGATAGGCATCTAATATTTGCTACTCTCCAAGGTCAGGAGCAGTTTCTTGCCAAGGATGGAAGACAGAGCCCATAATTTTCCTTCAGGATGGAACTGACTATAACAATAAGAAAAATGGTTTTATTCTAGCATTTAATTTGTCTGTTGCATTGTTTTCCCATGAGATTTTATTTTTCTTTGCTTTCCTTTAGATATTTAGATAACGTCTGCCATAAAGCAGTCCTAATGAATGCAGCAATTTTTCCCCAGGGGAAAATTTGACCAAAAGTCTGATTTCTAAATTTGAAATCTCTTCCTTAAACTGTTTTTTTCACTGGCCCTGCTAGATAGAATATTTTTATTATGAACATAGAGAGCAGGAGAAAATAAAAATTTGGGCACTGAAGTGAAACGCATGCATGAGAAAAAAATCAAAATTTTCTTTTCATTTAGTTTTTTTAGATTTCCAGGTTCATTTCCATGCATGACAAAGCTCTGATTTTTTTGTTATCAGATTTAGGTGTGCTAAATTGTACGACTGAAATTCGATTAATCATAAATTGATTACCTTTGCCAAATAACAAAATAATAATTACCTTTGCCAAATAACAAAATAATAATAATTTCTTTGCCAAAAGAAATAATAATTTCTTTTATTAGAAAGAAGGAGGTAAATATTTACATTATTTTCCAAGTAATCTTTTTCCATTCATCAAGGGAATTGTCTGCCTACTGAAGAAATGGGAGAAGAACAAAGAGGAGACCTAAAATGTTCTTCACTATCCATATTTAACTTAATCCTTCATACTCATATATGCACTAGTTTTGCATAGGCTTTCTTATGGTGAAATATTTGTTATATAAATATTTTACTAATACTTCAGATAATTTTAATAACAATTGATAAGCAGAACACTGAATGAATTACCCCTCTAAAATTCTGTTTTGATGCATAAATATGACGCTCCATTTATTTCTTCACTAAGTCAAATATCTCTATAAATTGTGCTCACTAAGTAAGCTCTATTTAATCTAAACTACTTCTCTGTCCACTTAAGACCTATCAGACAGAAGTATGGAATTTGAGTAATATGAAAATAAAATGCTATTTGAAAGCTATTATTTTTTCTTTGGTTTTTCTGGTTCCTTCAGTTTACATAAGCCTGAGCTAATGGCATCAGGAAAATTATGAGTTTTCTACTAGATATGGATTTGTCATCTTTAGAAATCTAAAGAAATTCCTTGAGGGAATCCATAAAGCTTCAAAAATATAGAATGCTAAAGGATGACAAAAAACTAGACTCAGTGAAAGAAGAGTATTTTGAATACCAGGATACTTTCCTGGTTTTGCACAGATATGCTTGTTGCCATGGAGAAAGAGAGTGAATGCTGGAAAAAAAAATAAAAAAAAAGACTTTGAATTTAAAGAATAGGTATACTTGCTATCAAGAAGCCAAATCTCTTTGGATTGCAGAAGGCAGAGAGCAGTGGCCAGTGAATTAAAACACTGGGAGTATGCCTGTAATCTTCCAAAAGCAAATTCACTCAGTACTCAAAAAATGTGGGGTTTTAAAGGCTTGTGTAAATGTCTTACTTTAAGAATGTGCCATCTTCTTCTCTCAGATGTCACAGACTTCAGTGAATAGTAGTTTTTGTACTAAAGGCCTCTAATTTTCCCCAGCACTTGGCAATCAGAACTTAACTTGGTTTCTTAACGTGCTAATGAATTTTTAGGAAAACAAGATCAGGGATTCCATCTTACTCCCAAACTGAATGAATTCCTAAAGCAACTGCTGTTTTTCAAATAAGAACTGTCAGATCTGGCTATTTCCTTTGATAGTATCTCAACATCTGCAGCTGGGCCCCTTTGCCTTCTGTTTAATAAAAAGAAAATAAAATCAAACTTTAATGAATTACTTAGCTCTAATGTGAATTTGTAAACAGAAATTAGGGCTGCAAAGCTGTTGTAACTCAGGTGGCTGCATAAGAGAAGCTTGTGCTAAGCCTGATATGTGACTACAGGGCAGGAGAGCATGTTTTGGGAGCATGCAGAAAATACTCCAAAGTTTATTTCTTTGGGCTCTGAATGTAGTTGCATTGAAATATACTTTGAATCATAAAAATTAGATCTTATTTTAGCATTACAAAGCTCTGAGCAGCTTTGAACAACTATCAATCTATCTTTTTCTTTGTATTTCAGGCAAGCCTCAGCTTCCAAGTACAGAATTGTTAATAACTGGAAAAAAAACCCCAAAAACTTATCTATGTTTCATGGTACATTTCTAAAAAGAACCTGAGAACATAAGATATCAAAAGCAGCAAACCAAAAAAAATTATTTCCAAAAAAATGCACATTATTCACCTCAAGCAGTGTAATGCTGGAAGTCAACACTTTTATACTTTCAGTATCTTCCACAGGCTACGTTTTTTTTTTTTTTTTTGTTCTCATATATTTCTCCCTTTCATCAGTGACAGTTTTAGATGCGGAAGAATACAAAACAATTGTCCTTACAAAAGGTTCTGGACCTGTCTTTAGAAGTATCTGTTTTCTTTAGGGCAAGATACCAAGATCAATTATGGTGATTTAATGTGATATTGAGGATTAGTTTAGATTTCCAAATGAGTTTGAAATCCTTACGAAACCATTTATTTTGAAATTACTTTTGCATTTTCTACCTTTTATCAGTCTTGAGGTTTTTTTTACATGCTCAAACCAATAATTTTATTTTTTCTTAGATTTGTGACATTTGGTCTCAGAGCAACCATTATGATTATATAGTCTGACTTCCTGCCCAATATGGGCTATAAAATTTCATTCAGTTTCATGCATTATTTGCAAAATTTCATACCTTTCCATGCATTATTTTGATGGCCATTTAAAACTGCTCATGCTATAGGTAGACTTAATAATGTTGTCAGACCTTCTCATGTCTCTTTTAAGACTAAATTCAATTACGCCAATTAGATCTGTAAGCATCAGTTACAAAATGCATACAAACTGGATCCAACATGAAGTATGCAAGCTGTGTTTTTACTTCTATTTCTGGTGATCTTCTAGTTGCTGTCTTTTCTGCTCATGACACCAATGTTGTCATAAAAAGGAGCTGTCTGGTTTTGAGGTTATTTACAGTTCTGCATGAGATCCGAAGATTGCATTTCCTCTAAATAATGGGCCTTATTTGTTCAGGTCCATTATTATATACAGAAATAAACAAAATGAAAAGTCCCTTTTTCATTTTGTTTTTTCCTTTTTTTTTTTTTTTAACCTCTGCAGCATGGCATGAAATGATACATAACATCTGTAAGCTATCTGATTACTGCTTAACAGTGAAATTCTCTGCATCTCTGCATAAGATATCCATTTTTTGCCCAGAGTTAAGTAATTGCTCCTTTAAATAACCTCTTATAGATGTTGAAATAGCATAAAAATCTCCATAGAATACATAAGAAGTAATAAAAAAAATAAAATAAAAAACTCAGAATTAGAACAAAGCTATAGCAGCTGTGGAAATCTGCTGTAAAAGTATGGGTTGGAATCATGCTAGAAAAAAAGCAAAGCTAGACAGCCCGGACAGGATTAAAGTCATATGTTGTGGTAGGGAAAATAAGAAGGGAATACATTACTGAGAAAACACCAGATAATGGCCACAGTGTAAGAAAATCATGCTTCTTCTTGGAAATAATAGTATCCCAGGAGGATAATTTAAAAAGGTTGAAATATAAGGAAGACTTCAACATACAATTTAGTGAGTTTTATGCAAAATGAAATGAAAATTCTGGAATTGTAGGGGTTTGGTTTTTTTCCCCCAGAGGAAAAAGCAAGAGACTCTGTAAATGTACTGAAGACTTTATTGTCTTTGATGTTTTATATAATATGTCTCCCACTGGTAGGTAGAAAATGCTAGAGGTCCTTTCTCCCTGTTTTCCTTTCCTCATAATAAGGAAGAGAAAACGTTTTGTTTTTGAAGAAACTGTCTCTTTTAGGTTACATCTGCAGACAGTGATCTATCTTGCCTGAAAAAACCTGCACCCAAAGTATACTTGGTATGCTGACGATTTTCGTGGCAGCACTTATGGATCTGTATTTTACTGCATCTTTTCAAACAAGGCATTATTTTATAACAAACTAAGTCTTAGCAATTCGTATTCTTAGTTTCTTTTTCTCTTTTGCTCATGTCAGCCTGTAGAAACCTGTGATAAATGCATTTGTTTAAAGAAAAAATTTGCTTTTTACTGAATGGAAAAGTGATATCCACAGAAATCAGGGATTAAATCAACAGGAATCTAAGGGGCTTAGGAAAGGATGAGAGGTGATTACTTGAAGAAATAATGCATTTGTAATAAGAAAGAAGGTGCATAAAATGAAGTCCAAGTGATTCATTTCAAGTAGTCAGCAAAAGGCTTAAAAGCATCACATGAGCATTGTGGAAGTTTGCTAAATAAAGTTTGTTAAAGGGCACAGAAAATAAAATACTAGTATAAAGTGGCTATTCTTGTAACAGTTGTAGAACAGGTAGTGAAAGGTAACCACATTCACACAGCTGGAGAGGAAGCATGCCTTCATCCTCCAGCATCCTTCTGGTCTCTCCCTCATCTTCCTGTACAACGACACTTTTTCCAGAGATAGCCTTTGACCTCCTGTGTGCAGGGGTCTTAGGAGGCTGCCACGAATCTGGGAGAAAAATATGAACCTAGGGAGATTGCAAATGAAAAGAGAATAATTTACTTGAGCTCCTAGTGATTTTACTTTCAATATTTTACTTTCTTTTTGATAGACCTTGGGCTGCTGTGAGCTCACCTGAGTGGATATGAGATCTTTAAGCAGGCAATTTATGGATCAGAGGAAGTCTGAAGAAGAGACTGAAGTTTGAGATAGACCGGGCTACCTGACTAAAGACTTTTAAAGGATCAGTCACCCCCATAGGACAGACTGTGTAGTTCTAATATGGCTGCTGCTTTTGATGTTTGGTTATCAATAGGTTATTTTTTATGCAACTTCTTTGGTGATTTTTCTTTTTTAAACGTGTGATCCTCCACCCTGACATTAAAAAAAAAAATATTTCCTGATATCTAGTGAAATGGAAAACTAGTCTTGTGGATAAATCATCCAATTAAAATTTTTGCAGTGAGAAAAACAGAAGTAGGCATTGGCAGTGAGAATTCCCAAACTGGAAGTGGTTCCCAAGGGATTTGCAGAAGTACTATTATTTGGCCCATTTAAAATTTGGTGAACATCATCTCTTGACCATTCTAAAGGGAAAGTAATACTCATATGAAAAGAACTTATATTATTCAGTCTTCTAATGCTTTAATAAAGACCAAAGGCAGTAGATGTTAATGACAATATATAGTACTGAAATGCTTTTGTGTCTTTAGAAAACTGAAAAAGTATGGAAAACATTTTTACCTTCAGCAGAGTTTATTGATATTTTTATGTCCCAAATTCCTCTAATTTATTCTTTAATTAAAGATAGTGCTTTATGAGAATGGGTAAAAATTGATTTTTAATCTAGCAGTTATATCAGTAGAGGGTTGTTTAGGAAGAAATCTGTAAAATTCAGTGCCTCGGGTAAAGGGACACCCATTCCAATTGTCATTTAGTTAATAAATAAAACATAATAATAATAATAATTTTCAAGCGTTTTTCTCATTTTGTTATTGCCACTCCTTTGTTAGGGAAAGGGTTTCACAAATATATGTTTAATCTCATCTGTGGTTACATTTGTCTATTTCAGCGGTAATTTCTTTAATCTTTTTAAATTAAAGGGGGGATTCCTATGTTCACAACAATAACTGGAAATTTTGCTTTGATATTGGAGATGCATAGATAGAATATTCTGGTTTTAATACCTCTTTGTAGGATAAGCGTATCAAAATATGATTTTTGATTGAAAGAAAGTGGAAACTAAAATATGTGTTGATATGTGTATTCCTATAGGTAATTCTTGAGAAGCTGTTTATTGTTTGAACAGACTCAGAGCCACTTGGATGTTTTGAAGTTTGATCAAAGGCATACTTTTCATTAATGACAGTTGATAAGGAAGAATAACTCACAAAAAATGTTTCTGACATGATACCTTCTTGATGCTATTGGCTCTCAAATTACTCTCCCTACAAAGTCAGTTCCAGAACTGGTCCAATATTGTAATTCATAACAAATTAATGCTGCCTGTTGACTCCATCAAATTTAAAACAAAGTGTCTGAAATGTTGAAGTTCTTCCATCTCATATTGAAAAAAAACCCTTACAGTGCAGTTTCTTTCAGGTTTTTTTGGTGGGTTTTTTTGTGTGGTGGTTTTTGGTGTTGTTTTGTTTGTTTGGGGTTTTTTTTCCAAATTATGATAAACTTAAGCACTTTTACTAGACACTTGTATTGCAGAAAATGCTTGGGCTCACCACAGACTAGGGTGGCTTTTTTCCAGAGTACCCCAAGTTACTTTCTGAATCAATACAAAGATTTTGTCCCTCCTTTTTCATGGATTCTGAAAATTTTATAATTAATTTAAATATCTTGGAAATACTTAGTTGCTGGAGTATTTATACTTCCTTTTTCATCTTGAATACAGTAGCATGCAAGCCCCCACACATGCTGCAGAAGGATAAATCTAATATTTACACATTTTTGAATGCAATTGCTACATATCTATTTGAATGAAAGTAAAGATGCCTTAGTAGAATGCTGCAGTCATGATCTTAATTATTTGTCAGTGATTCAAGAGCTGCTTGTGATGCTGTAGGTCAGAAAATTTTAAAAAATGGTGACTCTATATGAAATTAAATAAAAATAAATTACAGAGTTTGTCAAAATCTGTACTGCATTAGAATGCAATAAAACAAACTGTGCCCGTGATTCTTTTTTTGTATGTTTGAAAAAATTCTAATTTTGCTATAAAATTCAATCTTGAAATTTTCGAAGTTTCCATGCGACAACTTGTATCCTTGCAAGCACAGAACAAAAATATAATATAGAACTTTTGGTTAATGATAATAACTTTTTTTTTAAATCAAGGCAGAATGTCAATTTAGTGTGTCACAATGGACAAAAATATAGTATTATCTCTGTTTATTATATAGCATCTGTATAATTTAGTATTGGCTGAAATTCTACCCCTGATCTTTACACTCTCTTCACCACTTAATTCTCAGCTTTCTGAAATTTGATTCTACCTGGTACCTGCACCCACAGACATGGAAAAATATCAAGACTAAGTCAGCATGCAAACTTTGGAACGTATCATCAAAAACCAATATATAAACAACATATTAATGTTGTTAATGAATTAAGAAGCAATATGTTTATTGCTTTATTAATAACCTGAGAGGAGGAATTTTCCTCTTGGGAGCTATGATGCTCCTGAACATTATACCCATAAGGATACTCATACCAATTAGGATGTGAGGTTAGGTTTATAGCCTGTTTTTCTATCTCTACCAAGTTTGTACATGAGTTCTATTAGTTAACAATTTCCTTGACAAGTAAATAAACAAATCAACTGGTAAACCACTGCAATATAGTTTTTGTTACTGGTTTAGTGGGTCAGAAACTGGGAAGAACTTCTATGGACTGAGGACTACTGATATCAGCAGGCTTTTTCCAAGAGTGCTCTACTTTTATTAAAGTTCTCTGACTATAGCAGAGTTATGTAGCCAGTTAAAATGTTTTTCCATTCCTGCAGGTAAGGATAAAGATTAGTTTACCTTACCACCCTAGACAATGCAAAAAAGCTGATCAAACCATGTTGAAGCTCAGAATAGGTGAGATAATCTTGTCAGCCACGAATAGATGTTACTTACTTCTCTTGGGTGGTCTGTGGACAGAGATGTTGCATTCACTCTCAATTATATTATTTAAACACTTGACAGGAGGACACAAAATCTCAGCACAAATTGAGCACTGCATGAAAAGCAGCCTCCATTGTTTCTTTTTCTTGCTTGGACATGTTTGCACTGTTTGGGTAACCATCTGTAGTCAACATCTCTTCATTTAAAGAAGCATCTTAGGATCATCTGTGTGAAATTATTAGACAGACATGGAGAGATTTGACTTAGTGGCTACTCTGTATGCAGCACATGAGAGCTCCAAATATTGCCAATTGTTGCTCAAAATGTTAAATATATCTCAGATAATCATTGAATAATGAACTGATATCCCTACCAAGCCAAGATCATTATTACAAAATTGATAAAGTAACTAAAAAGCTGTTCTGATCATTGAAATGGACCTTGTAGTAGCAGAGCACTATTATTCCTGCACTTTTTTTGGAAAGTGATGGCAAGAAAAATTACATATATAAAATTAAATTTTATTTTTCAAGCTTCTAATCCCAGTTATTTCCTGTAATTGCGTGGCTGTTCCATCTTCACAAATTAATATTTCAGAATCTGCTACAAACCATGAGATCTGTTAGGACAGACTGAAGAGTTCTGTATTTCTTCAGCTGAGAGAGAGAAAATTGTGTAATACTTCAATGTTATACAGGTAACCCATATGTTGCAGACAGGTAGAGAATAATAAAAGAAAGGCCTCATAAAATCAGGTCTACTCTGTTAAATCAATAGCCTGCCTGTCATTTCTTCCAAGTGCAGCTAGTACTTTGCAAGTTCCAATGTGAAAACAATCTGGGTATGAATAGTTCGTTAACATAACAATCTATTCTTGGGTCAAAAATAAGTGCATGCCCTGCATAAAAATTAGATCTATTCCACGAGAACCCACAAAAGAAAAATGTAAACAGCTTGAACCCTAACACATACAAATCACCTTTTGGCCATCAAATGAATTAGCAAGAAAACCACCAGCCAGTAGATGTGGCACGTGAGGTCTGTTAAAACTGTACAAAATAAGTTATGTGAGTAAAGATTTGTCTTGTCCTGCATGAAGAAAATAGTCTCACCGAATTTATTCCAACACCTGTGTTTGAAAACTCCTAATCTGGTGGTTCTCCTATACATCTCCTTTTTCTTACAGAAGTTTGCTTCTGATTTACAGGGAGTTTTCTTGGACCATCTCATTCAGTAAGCTCACAGTTTCACTAGCTTTACAAAGAGTATTTTAACAAGGATATAGCTTTGTTAAGAAATACCTCTATAATGATAGGTGGTAATGCCTAAATTAGACAGCTTTAATTGTTTGCCAGGTTGTTATCCCCATTTCCAAAGCATGGAGTAAAACACAGATTTTAAATAAAGTTTCAATAGCACAACCTGGAGGAGTATAGTTGACATAGTAGCATAAACACATGTGGCAATTTTCAGCACAAATTAGAGCACTGTTTTTTTCCTGGCTTTGACAAGCATAACTGAACTCTAAGATGCCAAACCATAAATATCCATCAGCCCTATTCATGCTATCCTGTGTGGTGGGTTGACCACCACAGCTGCTTACTAACTTGCCCTTCAGCAGGATGGTGGAGAGAATTGGAAGAGCAAAACCTGAAAACTTTTGGTTACAGAGAAAGACAGTGAAAAAAAAAAAAGTGAAATAAAGCTGCACACGGAAGCAAAGCAAAATAAGGACATTATTGGTTATTTTTCATCACCAGACAATTTTATCTCGATACCTATAGACATTAGACAAGTTTTAGCCAAGGTCCAGATGCAGTCTTTGAAATATATAATTAAAAGTCAAGATACACATGGTTGCCGACAAATTTCTGAAGAATTGATACTTCCTCAGAAGCTTGTATAAAAGTTACTTGGGAAAACTAACACCATAACCACAAATATCTCTCCTTCCTGATCTTTTCCCTGAGATTATTTTGCTGAGCCTAGCATCATATGGTATAGGATGTCAGGATGTCCCTTTGGCCATTCATATAAGCTGTCCTGGTTGTGAGCTTTCCCAAAACCTTGTGTTTTCCCAGCTTCTTCACTGTAAGGTTGGGTGGGATAAGGGGAAATTATTGATGCTTAGTAAGCACAGCTCAGCAGTAGCCAAAATATTGGTGCTTTATCAACACTGGTTTAGTCACAAATCCAGAACACAGCACCATATGGGCTAATATGAAAACAATTAACTCCATTCCAAACAGATCCAATGCATTCAGTTCTGGCTTTTTGGTTTTTGTTAATTTTTTTTTTTTTGCTTTAAACTTTTTTTCCTAGTAGAAGGATACTCCACAGAAAGGAAAAAGAAGAGAAACAATGTGCTCAGAAAACAGCACAGATTACTCAGGGGTGTATAAAGCTGGTTCATGTACTACCAAGTTATGCACTTAGCAAAGGGTCAGAAATGGGTGCAAGAACCTATTGATTAGTAGGAATAGTAACTAGAAGTCAAATGAGGAATCAATGTTTAGCCAAAAGGGTGAAGCAGACTTTCCTTAAATATAACTAGAGCAAAATAGGTTAGTGTTTTCATATTTATCTTTGTTGTGTGCTATATGCTGGAAATATTGTAGATTATACATTATTTGTATATAGATAATGAAATTGTTATTATCTATGCATGAATTTATTGAAATAAAAGTTTATTATATTGTATCACTGGACACTTCTAATCAGTGCAGAAGATAGATCATGGTAAAAGAAGAATAAATATATTCTTGCATAAGAAAAGAAATGTTAGTCAGGAAGACCAAAGGAAATTAACTTACTTGTGTATTTTTTTCCTTTTTTTTTCCTTAACAAGGACTTATGGCAATACAGAGAAACTAAAACTTCTGTAAACTTATTTAATGTTGAAGCCCTTCTGAAATTGTTAATGTGATTTCCATGTATTCAGGAATATTAGGCATTAAAAATTGGGTTTTATGTCCTTGGGGAAGGAAATTAATAGACATAAAAGATTCTCTATCTTAATCTATATATTTATAATATGTACATAGTTCTTGTCATTGCTTTAAGCATTAATGAATATTAAACAGCAGTGAAATTACAATTTGCAGAACCAACCTTCTGGGACTTAAGTAGTCATGAATAAAGCCTAGACCTTCCTTCTCAGAAGCTCTAAGCTGCATCTTCGACTGCTGATGAGCTGCTATAGGTCATGTGCTGCTGCAACTGAGCCTGGCTCAGTGCCTGCCCCTCCAAAGTCCATACCTTAATTTCCTTTCCTCAGTCACCCATCCTTGGTCTCTGATTCCAAACCCCCTGACAGCAGGGCCAGCAGCCCCAGCATTCTGGCCATTTTCTCCCTTCCACATCCCTACTACACTTTTGCCCTTTCTTAAAGGGTGCTAGGTTTCAGAAGCAAAGAAAGAAAAAGAGAAAAAGAAGAAAAAGAAAAAGAAAAAGAAAAAGAAAAAGAAAAAGAAAAAGAAAAAG
>LTAT01000004.1:98956482-98966788 GCA_003286495.1 Chlorodrepanis virens | reverse complement strand
AAAAAATTAATCAGTAACACAGACTTTGCTGGTTTGGTAGACTGTTACATCCATCAAACTATCAATTTTGAATGTTATGTTTGTTTATCACATTGAGCTCACAGTCTTCCATGATTAATCTGCACTAAAAGAAGGAAAGGCAAACAGTCAACAAAGTATAATGCTCTGTTGACAGATGTGTTCAGTGTTTCATGTCCTGACCCCAGTTCCGAAGTGGAATAATGAAAAAATGATTCTTCGTTGTGCTAAAGAAAAAGTCAATTTTTTCTTGATGAAAAGAAAAAAAGAACACCAGGATCTGAAGATTGGAGTTAATATTTATTTTGGCAAATCTCATTTTCCATTGGATAGTAAACCTACATTTTGTTTTGAGTTTTTCTTCTAGAATCTTGATAGTTTTTATTCTTGTTCTTTATAGTACCTTGTTTTGCTTGTTATTTGCAGACTAGTTCCAGTTGTGTTTTCTAAATGACCACTTGAAAACTCCTCAGCAGATGCATGGATAAGAATGATATGAGAGAGCTTTCCATCTCATAGGAATTCCATATACAACAGGAGAAAATGTTCGCTTTTTTGTCCATGGTACTCAAACACAGTGAATTAATGATCTAAAAACATAGTTTCCTTTGCTCTCCCTTGCAGCTTTCGGTTACAGGTTCATAATAAAGATTATGTCTACTCTGACTACAGTGTTACTATGGAGACTTCATGGCATTTCTTGAATCTTCATTATTATATCCCATTACTTCCTCATCACACTAGAAAATACTTGCCAATACATTTTTTAAAAATATGCAATGAAAATTTGGGTGCCTAACCATACACATATTAGTAATACATGAGAAAATTAAAGGAACCAAAGCTCTAAACTTAAAATGCACCACGTGAACTGCCAATAAGAATGTATTCTTGGATTATTCAAACACAATGGTTTATTTATATCAAGTTTTGGTGCGGCTTTTTTCCAAGTTTCAGGAAATCTTTCAACCATTGCATAATTTCACCTTCTAGAATGGTCTGCATGTTTTTCATCTGACACTCTTCAGATTTTATTTCTTTCCTAAGATTATTTGAGATGATTACTGTACTCAATACATGCAGCCAAATTAATTTTATGCAGTTTTTACAATATCCCAAACTACAATGTTTGATTAGGGCATTAGCTCAGGCTGCAAACATAAACTCTATTTTTTACTGCTATTTGTATGAGATGGGCTAGAAGTACTGTTTCAAAGTACTATACCAGGCAAATTGATTGATATGTGACAGGGAGAACATCAGCTTCTATCTTTCTGAATATTTAACATGGTTATGTCAAAAGCATAAAGATGCAAATTTATCTACTTTAAAGCAGCTTTTCCATCTGGCTAAAACTTGATTGCTTTTTTCAAAATGGCAGTACATTTTAATATGTTAGAAAGAAGTGTAAGTGATGCCACAGCTGGTAATGACAACTTCATGTAGTTTGGCCATTTAACTTATATCATGCTAAATAGCTTAGTCTTTAAGACAGCCTACTTTAGAAACGAAGAAGAATAGTATTTTGATTCTAATGTGAAACTTCTGTGGTTTAAATTCACCATTCAAAGCTACTTTCAGTGTGAGTGTGACTTTAAGTCATGCTTGAACTTTTTTCTAACCTTTTGAAATGTATTCCATTTGAAAATTTCCCAAGAAAGCAAAGAACCTGATATTTGAAGAAACGGAGACAAGCTCTTTTCAAATTATAGCAATTAGTAAGTTTCTAGCAATTGATAGTTCTCTGCATTATCAACAATCCCTTCTCCTTTCCTCCCTTTCTACACTTCAAATTATGGATATAGCTTTGCTATTCATCTGAACCCATTTTGACAGATTTTGAAATGTAATATGTGCTAAGTTACAACTGTACTTCTATCCTCAAATGGCAAGCAAGACATGCTTTCCTTGTACTGTCACATTCTGTGAAATATGTTACTCTCCAGCAGAATTATTCTCTGTTTCCTTTATTGATGCATCCTATCAGCTGTATATAGCATTGCACTGTTTAATTTTTCCCAGCTGCATTATTGAAACTGTAAGCCACTACAGTGTCTATGGCAGTATAATATTTAATGCTTCCCTTCTATATTTTCTGGCAATTTTGAAACTCTCTTTTCCTTTGTTTCATATCTAAACCTCAGACTTAATTTTCAAACATCAGTGAATACAAAACGGGAGCGAGTAGTCCCGAAAAGGTAGAAGTACCATTGTAAACCATTGATGGCACCATTTTTGGTATTCTCTTGTTGTCACAAAAAATGTTAATAAGACTGAATAATACCAGTGTTCCGAGCACTAATGACCATTGAGTTTTAGGATGTATCTCATTTGATTTGTTTTTTTGAAAGTTTCAACATCTTCACCTATTCTTGGAAGAACTCTTAGGCAAAGGGCTCACTTGGTCATCCTTCTGAGCTAGTCAAGATACAAAGTACTAGTTAAAGGTCTATTTGTGTCTGAGTGTGATTCTGTGATTCTGATTTAACATTTTATCCCATGACATTTAAAACACTAGTTATCTTAATATTTTAGTGACCGAAAAGTTGGTGACATGGTTGTTGTCAAACAAAGCTGAGGAAAGAAAAGCCGTTCCTTGAGCTACTTCTTTTGATTTCTAATAATAAGAGGAGGTGACTTTATTAATTGTCAGAAGAACCAAGACTTTGGCAGTTAGGAAGAAAACAAAAAATATTTCTCATAGTATTTTTTTAAAGATCCTTTAGCTAAGAATGTTTTGTCATAGGCTGTCATCACAGTGTATTTCCATTCATATGCAAAGAGAAGACATGACAATTATCAATTTAATCCTATATACTATGGATAAAAAGGAAACTCTTATGGACTAGAGACATTTCTTTATCTACTGAAAAGATAAAATGAGGATAGACAATTACCTCAGAGTGTGAATAGCTGTTCTTCAGAAATAGTTATACTTCGGAAAGGTTGATAATTCTGAAATAAGGCCGTGTTTTGGTTGTGCTACACTCTGTAGAATCATAAAGAATTTTCTAGTTGTTAGATAAGACATTATTGCACAACACTTTTAGAAATAATTTCCTAGACTTTATAATGCATTATATTTTTCTGAATGCTAGTTCTTATTAAAGAACTTCTGCAGTACTGTACAGAAATAAGAATGAAGATTAATTTTACAAAAAAAAAAAAAGTTTCCAACAAAATGCCTTATTTGTCAATATCAAAGTAAGAGCATCCAGCTGTTAATACTTCTTTCATAGAAAGCTGCAAGATTCTTCTCTAGGTCCTAGGTCTATGAATCACTATGATTATACATACCAAATTTATGATGCTTATGCTTTGCTCTGAGGCACTTCTAAGCGGCTTTCTGCCTAAATATTCATCCACTAAGCACTACCATTCTTGAATGAATGTCATCTTTGTCTAAGTAGTATTAAGGTCACTTTGCTATTTTGATTTTATCTGAGAGGTGAGCAACCAGTTTTTCTTTCAGATGATTTGTCTTTTTCTTTCTGATTACTGAACTTCATTAAGGCAGGAATACTACAGAGTAAGCACCATTGGTTTGACAGTAAAAAAGCTTTAGAAAAAAAAATGTGGTTTTAAATTAATAAGAACTTTGACTTTCATATAGTAATAAACATTTTAAATGAGGAAAAGAAACACAAAATACAATAAGAAGGAGATTTCTTAAGATTTTTTTCAGGTGTATGCTCTTTCTGATTGGATTGGAAAAAAATAAGGTATAGATTTGCATTGAAAGTCTCAGTGGAGAGGTAAATGTGATGGTTGGTGGCATTGCAATACCTGGGAAAAGGTATTTTCCTGGGAAAATCTAGATTTAAGTGGAAATTTAATGTATCCTTGATCATGCTTTGGTTTTCCTTCATTCAATACTTCCATTAAAATAAATGGAAATAATGTGTTTCTAGCAGTGAACAGGATAGAGCTGACAACACAGCAACTGAAGGAGGGGTTATTTAATTATTAAGTTGCAGCAGCTGAGAACATTTTAAAACTGAATTCTATGAGTTATGAAAAGAAATAATTCTAATTCAAAATCAATACAATAAATTTCTGTGATTAAAAGAAAGTATATAGGGCTGCAAGTAAGTGTCATTAGGCGCTCTTGAAAAAATTAGTTAGTCTTTGTTAATGTAGAGATGTACAAATACAGCATGCAAGCAGCAGGTGAAGGACTAGTTTCAGTAGTTACTGTCAATTACTTTAGTTTCAAGGTAGGTAGACTTCTCTGATTTTGTCTGCTTTTCACAAAACCAAAGTTAGTACTTTCCAAATAATGGAAATTTCCTCCCACTAAAAACTGTGTAAAATATTGTAAAATGTTCCAAGGCAAAACCTGTATGTGGAAGACCTCAACACCTGAAATAGAATTCTTGAAGCTGATAGTTGTTTATGAGGAAAATTTCTTTCAGTTTGGCTTTATCATGAAAAACCAAGTAGGTACCAGGGAGATGAACGTTGAAATGTTCAGCCATTCACCACTTCCACTACCCCTCATGCTGAATAGTAAATTAAAGAGATGAGTTCTTTAAGTCCCTGTATTTTTTAGGGTTTTGGCATCAGGATGGAGCTAGGTACTGAATGCTCCCTGGGGACCTTGACCTCCAGCCTTAACTACCTTGACCGCCAGCCCTTGCTGTCAGATGTTTAATATGGAAACTGATATCCAGAAAGAAACGTGAAACAATTGTTTTAAGTTTCCAACTGGAAAACATTAGTTGTACAAAAGAGCTAGTGACTACCAGGAATAATTTCACCTGAAATTTCTTATACAGCTAGAGCCACCACTTCTTTCAGGCTTGCTATATCTGTCCGCAGAGAAAGTAAAATATATTTATTTTTAAAATTAAATCATCAAGAAATAAGTCAACCATATGTTTCTCTGGAAGTCCAGCTTCTCCATATTTCATGAAGTATTTTGCTTCTGGAAGTGAAAGTTAAGAAACTTCTCTTACTTCAGTACATAAAAGGCATCCTGCAAAGTGAAAATAACATTAAAAAGTCTGTGAGGTCAGAACTCCATTCAGTTAAAAGATACTGAAATGAGATCATTCAGGGAGACTGAATCAGAAGCAACTGCTTTGCAAGCTGCAGCTGATTTCTATACATTTTTACCTGGTAAATTCCATATGCATAAACAAATTATGGCTGAACTCAGAACTGAAGGTGACTCATTTTTTCCCTCATTACAAATAGAATATCAGGTATTTGGAGGGGAAAAAAGAAAACTAGGAAGGATAATACTGTGTTTTTTTCTAGAGGCAGAAACTCATATCATATTGTTGATTAAAACACAGGACCACTTATAAATAAGACTGTTTCAAAGTGAAGGTCAGCGATAGCCTAAGCAAAAAATTAATATCCCAGATTAAAATGTTAATGTTCTATCTGAAATGCAAAGAAAGAAATGTACTCTTATTTAGTGACATTTCCCGAATTCCAGCAAAGATTACTACATTAATCTGTTATGCATTTTCATTAATCTGAAACAGAGACAAATCTTTAGGGACAGGGTTTGAACTTTCTGAACCCTTGAACTTCTGCAAACTACAGCAAGTTAGACCCAGCTTTTTAAACAATATTTGTGGCTATTTTCTTTCAGTTAAATAGACCGAGACATAAAAAATGGTCAAATATTAGTTATAGTTTCCTAACATCACTGAAAACTAAGACTAATTATTGAGATTGAAATTGTGGAATATACACCTGTGAATTCAAAAACCATATTATGATCAAATAAAACAGTACCCTATATGCCATATATTCATAATAACTCTAAGGTCATGTCGGATTTTGTGCTTGTTCAGACAACTTCTGTTTTCTAAACACAAGGTGACAATAGTTATTGCGTAGCATGTAGTTTTGTCTGTAAATGCTAACACCTCTGTCAGTGATTGTGCCTGGATATTTTCTTTACACTGCCAATCCATTTGCAATACTGTAGGTGTGGAAATAGACATGAAAATGTTTTTGTGCTTCTAATTGGTAGACTGCGTGCTTTATCAGTACTATTTATATCTATGTGTACAATAGGTATAAATAAGACTGATAATTTGGCAAAGTGTGGTGTACATCTGGTTTCCAGCTGGCTCACGTATTTTCCACCCATTTTTGAAACATCCTCCTTTCTCTGGGAGTGCAACTTAGTTTGTATGAATTACTGTGTTATCTGGGATCTCTACGATTCACTGGATGTCTCCTATAGAAATTGGATGGTAAAAAGGATCTTCTGTGCTTGGTCTGGTTTGGGGGAGGGGTTCCTAAGAAACCAGGAGATAAGACTTAAAGATCCATACAGCCTCAGAAAATCGATCCAATGTCAGTTTCTGCAAATGTGCACCAGAAGACTTGTGAGGGTTACCAAGGATTCTTAAAATTTCTTTTACCTTTGTTTACCTTCTAGTTGAAGTCTGAAAACAAAATCTGGGGAGCAAGACTCTGGAAAATGAAACATCAAGGATGTATTAGGGAGACTGCCGTAGGCAAAACAAAAGGGATGTCAAATTCCTTCAGCTAAAAAGTCTGATGAAGGTTCAGCTCAAATGCCTGTCAAATTGTATCATTGCATCTATCCCGTTCTCTAGCACTGCCTTTTTTGGTGGTATTTCAGTATTGCTATGGGTTTGTTTCTCATTGTTTTACCTTATAACATAAAATATCCCCCATCATGGCCCTGAGGCACCACCAGCCTTGCTTTTCCCAATCCTTGCTTTCCCAGCCTCACTCACATCCCAATCCTCCTCCCTCCCTGACCACAACCCTGCGCCGTATTGCAGCTCCCTGGGGCGGCAGCTCCTGGCACAGCAACATCCCACCTGGGCTGGTCTCCAGCTCCCCACAGTCCTGCCCTGCCTGGCCATGGGGCCACCCACACACTTCTTTCCCAGTCTGGCCTTGGCCCATTCCAGCTCCCAGGGAGGCTCCTGGGGCCGAGTCTGTCCCTGGTGCCCCTTGCTGCCAGATCCTGGCTGGCACTGTGGGACTGGCCCTGGGTACCAGACCTTGCCCTGACAGAGTCATGGGGAGCTCTTGCTGCTACTGGTGCCCTGGCCCCCTGGGAGCCACCTGCTCTGGCTGCTTCCTGACACTCATCACTATCAGTCTTTAGTTTAAGTTTGTGAAGCCATCCTTAGCAAGAAAAAAACAACTAATAAAGCTCCTCTGCAGCAGACTTTTATTGTTGTGCTGAGGTACACACAGGGAGACTTTCAGGGTTAAAAATGGAAGCATGAATCTCACATGGGCCTAAGCTGAACCACTTCATACCTTTCTTGCACCAAAAGGGGCTCCTAAGAGTCCAGTCACTGCTGTGTCAAATGGCATTTCCATGGCTTAACCTTTATATTCACCCTCCAGAGAGTCCTAAAGATCTTGGCCAGGCAACCTTTGCCAGTTGGGGAGGGGTGTGTCCACATCTTTAAGGCGAGGCTGTGCAGTGTGTTTCCATATTCATCAGCATCAATCAATATGTCATCTACTACTTATTTTATTTACTGTATTCAAGAGGTCCAAGATATCATTCTTTTCAAAGAAAACAAACAACTGTGTCTTAAGCGAACCAGCGAAGGCCAAGGCATTCTATTATCCAAAGCAAATACACTTTGAAAAAAAGACATGGTACAACAAAAATACAGGAAATAAAAGATGCAGATTTCTAAACAAAGTAGCCTGACTGAACAAACCAACCTGACTAAGCAGATGCATAATGCATAAGCTAAAACTTAAGTAATAAGTAAGAGAAGGGCAGAAAAAAGTCAGTCTGAGCTTGCCTGTTCTCATTATCTACTTTTATGCTAGTTTAAAGAGTTCTGAACAAAAAAAGAAAAATGTGAAAACTTTGTATTTCCAGGCAAAATAATGGTACTTATTTTTCATTAAGATGCATCCTTTCTTGATAAAGTCACATTCCCCTCTTCCTCCTTGTGTTTCAAGATTTCTTCTTTCCTCTCCCTGCTGAATTTATGATAACAATTTAGAGGAATTCTGAAATCTTGGCTTTTTTTTGTTTTGTTTTTTTTTTTTTTTTCCCATTTCTTAGAAGCTGTTTTTTGCTCCAGTCATTGAAACTAGTATCATCATTGCTGGTTGCATTTAAAAGAGCTAAGTCACAAAGTGTTTATGACTTAATAAACATGAAACAGATCTTTTTCATTCCACAGTGAATTATAGATCATATGTAAAGCCTTTTTTTAAAATAAATTGCTTTCCAGATAAATTACTTCCTTTCTAATTTAGTCTTTCATATAATAACAAAAAAAAAATCTAAAAGATGGTTTATCCTGCTTTACATCCTGTGTTCTAGGCCTCCATTTGGAACTCCTTTAGAAATTCAAGAATAGTTTCTGACTCTTACACAAACCCATTTTGGGACCCAAAAAATGTGTGCAATATCCATTTGATTTTTTCTAAGTTGATTTCTTTGGATTCTGAGGGAGCCTGTCTTGCTTGAAAATTTATAGGTGGAAGTAACACTAACCTGTGAGCAGAAAAAAAGAAGGGAATCTGATTTTTTCACATTTTAATTTCTCTCAGTCTTCTCATATATTCAGCACAAAGGAAGCAAAACTTACTTTTCTAGTCCATTATCATTTAGATTGCATAAAGTTAAAAAGCAAAATCATCTTTTCTTATTCTTTCCTCAGCACGCTGCTACAAGGACATGATTTAGTCCAAAATTCTGTTGATGCTGAGTTTTGTGCTGAATGAGACACTTAGGAGTAATTTGTATTCCAACAGGTGCACTATTTTATTACTGCTACATTTAGCATATGGTTACTGCTACTGTATGTGGAACTCTGTAGCTTCAGGAACCACTACAGTGAGACCTCAACTTGAACTGAGACATTACTAATTGCAAATTAATTAAGTTATTTAAGGCCCTGCTGTGTAATGCTGATGCGAGACTGAACTGTTCTGTCTTTTTTGTGAAAAAAAATTAAGGGGCTTTTAAAAATGCAGAATTTAATAACAAATTAAATGAGGGATTCTAAAAAGAGAATGCTAAGGTTTTAAAATGATGTTGTTTTGGTTATAAATTAGTGGAAATGCAATTTCATATTAGCTTCATTTTTAAGCTCTAATTCTATACTGACAGTGTGTGCTCTTGTACTGTCAGTCTTTATCTCAAACAAATTCTTGGTATGGTTCTTGAGAATTATGCACGTGTTTTGTTCACATGCAATCATTCTTCAGCCTTATACAGGGTCATCTAGGTCCTCCTGTGTGTGAAGGGAATCCAGTAAAACTTTGAATTTACACAAATTTGATGGTGCTTTTAAAGAACTTTGGTAAAATAATGTTGTTAGATCTTTTTAATGTTCTGAATATTGCATTGAGTAAATCGAGTTTCCAACCAAAATATGGGGTAGGTGCTAACAATCAGGGAACAACAGCCCCAGAGAAATTAATGAAAGAATTGTCAGTAATTTTATCTGGCCTGAGATTTCACTTTTAGAATGCTTTTGGGTAGTTAATTCTGAGGGTAAAAAATTGCAACTTTAATTTTTTGGCAGAAAAAACAAATCGAGTAAATTTCTGGGAGGATATATTTTAATTTTAGGAAATTATTAATCGTAATTATGTGTCTTGCAATAATATATGTCCAACAGTAGTTTTTTGATAAGCATAATGAATTTTAGGTATTAAACACGTGTGAGCATTATCTCATCAGCTGGGTGCAAAGGGTTGTCTTAAATGGTGCTACATCAGTCTGGTGTCTGATCATCAGTGTGGCTCTTCTGGGATGCATCTTAGAGCCAGTGCACTTCAACATCTTCATAAATGATTTGAATGCAGGACTTGATGATGCTAAATTGTAAGGGTAATTTTTTAACAGGAAAAAAAAAAAAAAAAAGAAGACAGAGAAAGGAGGAAAATAAAACAATAAAAGCATTAAAGTGGACCAGGCAAAGAAATAAAATTTTCAAGCTTCTTTTTTTTCATGCCACCGAAATGCAATTCTACCCTTCATCTTTTTCTGAGTCACATTTAAGATCACTTCTTCTGCAAGTACAGCTCTGAAAAACATCTTTTAAATAAAAAAAAACTACCTGTAGTCATGTGTCGTAGTTTGAGAAGAAGTGAGTTTTTTTGAGATGGTGTGGTTAGACTAATGGGTGTTCAGATTGTAATATTGGCACCTGGTTTGTCCACTGAGGGCATGGATACGCTTCTGAGAACACAGGGAGTTAAAAGCTGTGAACTGCCAGGGGAAAACTCTCTTTGGGTTCCGGTCCTGGAAGAGAGCACAGACCTCCCCTGCCCAGCTCCAGGCTGAGCGAGGGAG
>LTAT01000004.1:98904573-98956472 GCA_003286495.1 Chlorodrepanis virens | reverse complement strand
CTCTTTTTAGAACTGGACAAAGCATCCTTAAAGGGAAAAACCCTAGAAGCAGCTCTGGTCCATGTGCAGTGGTGAGAGCACTGGACATGGAAGGAAGAGGTCACGATGGCAAATGTTCTCCGGGCGGTGCCACACGTGACACGGAAACACGAGAGGTTTCAACTGTGTTTCCTGGGGAGGTCTGTGGTGCAAGAGAGACTCCTCTCTTCTCGAAGAATTGGAAATTGATTATTTAAAGGGTGGTAACTGAACTGGAAAATTTGGTGGGGGGAGGAGGAGGAAATTTGGAAGGTTTTCATCTTGTGTTCTGTGTGTTTCTCTTGTAGTTTTAAGTTAATAAAGTTTTTTTCCCTCATTCTTAAGTTAGAGCCTGCTCTGCTCTGTCTCTGATCACATCTCACAGTAAATTCCAGAGAAGAGGCATTCTCATGGGGGCACTGGCATTGCGCCAGGCTCAAACCATGACATCATGCTTCATATTGACTGTATGTCATTCTCACTATTCTGTATTGCAAAAGACATTTGTATGAACACCTTTCTTTGTTTCTGAAAAATTAGTTTGCTTTGCTTCTTTCTCTCACCTGAAATAACAATCCTTCCTTTGTGACCTCACTTTTCATTGTTGTGCTATGATTGATACCATAATCTGAGATTCTGGCTTCAGGTGGGAATAAGCAGAAGAAAGAGAAGGAATAATACAGAACAAAAAGACTTAGATTTTTCATCCTCTTAGAATATTGTCAAGAACAGTATATAGAAATGAGATTTTAAGCTGAACCAGGATAACCTTAAGAAATTACAGGAAAACTTTACTTGCATCTTTAATTTACATCTATAATGTAAATCTGTATTTCAGATTCAGACTCAGCAATTCAGATGCTGCTCAAGACGCCATATGGTATTATCAATTTCAATAAGTAATACCCCAATTCTAATATTCTTTATAGTACTTCACCTATTTAACATCTGGTACTTCAGGCAGTCTGCAGAAAATTCAGTGCAAAGGAACAATTCTGTAGTGATTTGTAATCTCCAGTATAATGCACTTAATAAGCAGATAATGCTCACTGTCCTATCATAATTAATCACTAAAAGCATCATCTTTTACAGCTGTCAGGTTTGAGATCTTACCTCTACACTGCTGTTAGATCAATAAAAACCAATGACTCTTTCAGGAACATATAATAAGGCAATGTGAGAGAAAGGCTGAGAAGAATTCATCTAGTTATAGAAAATTATCCAGAAAAATACAATATACTGAAAATAAGATTTTCTCTAACTTTGAGTGCCATTTTATGCCGTTTGCTTTACATGCTTCAGCTTTACTTTTATTATTTAAAGGAGATACCAATTTTGAAATCTCTATGCTTCAAATATTAACAAGTGTAAAGCTGTGCATTTATTTATAATAATAAAAAAAAATTTATAGCTATTATAGTCAAGTTATCAATTCTTCATAATGAATGCATATTTATCTTTTTAAATCCATAAATTATATAAAATATACATAGTGTACATAAACTGCATTTATCTAATTGTCTAAATCTATGTATATGAACATCATCATGCACTGAGTTCTCCTTGGACATTCATATACTTTTCTTTACATATGAACTTTCTTCATGATATGCTGATATAGCTCAATTATGCTTAGTCCCTTAAGAATGGGAATCTTCCCACTGAACAGATTTTAGTTCTTCAAGAATCAGTATGATTGGGAAAATATATCTATGTAAGTGCTCCAGAATTGCTGTATGAAGAAAACTTGAATAGGTAAAATAATGTGAATTGTGAGAGCAACATTTGGAAACTTGGAGAAAGCTGATGTGAGTTTATAATTTCCTTTGGAAATGATTGCTTAAATTCTACAGAAGAAATGATTTAGTGTATAAAAGAATAAAAAAGAGCCATCAAAAAAGAAAAAGCAACCAAAAAACACCACAACCCCCCCCCCCACACACACGCACACAAAACCCCAAAAACCTCTCCCTCCCAGAAAATAAAAAATAAGTGAGTATAACACATCTATGAAAGGTAGAAAATTTTTTGTTACTATGAGTAGGAGTATGTCAGAAAATGTCCCCAAACCATTAATGGTCAGCAAACAAAATGGATCTAACAGAGGAAGGCAATTTATTTAGGTCACACACACATGTTTCTGTAGATGTTTTTATAAAGAATCAGAAGTTTGAGCAGTACAGATCAGAGACAATAAAGGATCAGAGATAATAAAGGGTCAAAGTTAATAAAGCAAAGCAGATCTTCCTGAAGCCACATAGTCATTGAACCAATGCGTTTTCACATTGAAGTCTACACAGGTACAGTGAATAAACACAGACTCCTCATAAACAAACAAAAAAATCCCTTTCCTGCCTCATTTGTTCCTTATCTTCTCTGTTGACTGTACCACAAGGGCAAAAAAAAAAACCAAAAAAAACCCAATTGTTAGGAAATAAACAGTAAATCAGCAAGAGCATTGCAGATACTTACATCTTGTTGAGACTGAATTACTTTGCCAGCACCAAATTCTGCATCTTCTCCAACTATGGTAGGATGGAAGGAGATTGTGTTAAAGGGGAAAAAAAAAATAAAGTGATTATTTAACATAGATAATACAAACCAGAATGCAGTAGGTTTTCTCAAGCTGTTTTGTTTCCCTAGGGAAAAAAAAAAAAAAGAGGGAAAAGAGTGTTACTTTCAAATTCCACTTTTTTTACTGCTCCATATGTTTTGTTTTCAAACAAGGAAAAAGTCAGTACTAAAACTAAACTCAAAAATTCAGTTCACGTGTATCTGCAAAAGTAAATATCTTAATTATCCTACTTTGTTTTGGAATACAGGACATAGCCATACAACAAATTCAGGTGTTTTCTGCTTTGTTGGTAGTATGTTTGTATGGATGCCTTTTGAGAAGACATCACCAATGACAGTGAAAATTTACTCTGTGACCTTCTATTAAAAACTGCTTTAATAACAATATTTTTCCATAAGGCTAGTGGAAAGAAAAAATAAAATTTATCAGAACTTATTATTCTCTTTTCTGCAAGCCATATCTGAATAAAATAAGCACCTTATCATGGATGGCATTTTAACAAGGAGGTTACTAGTTACATTACACACAGACAAATCTTGATATTTTAGTTCTGCTACAGAAACAATACTAAATAAAGTACTTAATCAGCTCTAAACTAAGGTTAGAAGTAAATCATATTTCATCATGGAAGAATAAAATTCTTTGGGATTTTTACATCCCAATACTGCTTTGGGCTGTTCACTGCATTTCTGAATGACTGGGAGGGCTCACCATGTCTATATTACTACAGAGTAGTAATAAAGCTGGAAAGTGGTAGCACTAACACTGATTGAAAATGAAGCAAATAGTGCCAGCTCAAAGGACAAACCAATTTTGGCCAAAGGACTAGGCTTGTTTTAGATAGGTTCACTACTATATTGTAAGCTAGTTAACTGCGACATGAGATATAACTGAGTTAATGCTTACTGTGGGAACACTGTCTAAAGTGTCAGGGAGTGAGTTCTCTATGTACTGATTTATAGCCAAAATTTCTGATAATGACTAATGATAATGAGGTGTGAATTTCTCCATTGCCCAGCAAGTAAACCCACTCTATATACTCAGAATTCATAGCCTCCAATTAAAAAGCAAACAGATATCAGTCCCTGGTTGTTAAGAATTCGTAGTTAAATATTAACTGAATTCATTAGGGAGGCATAATATTTTTATATCATAACTCAGATTTTTGTCCTGAAGTTGAACACATAAATCAATTTCTTAGAGGATAGCACAGAATACAGTTGTTATTCCTACCCTGCACTCAAAGAGGGACTTTGCAGTGAGAAAGACACCACTAAAAGAGTGGATCAGTACAGCTTTTTTTCTCTTGTTCTTTTGGGGACCATACAGCTGAAATTTCAGTCCTTTGAACCTATCTCTGCTTTGTAGCAAAGGAAATTTAACCCTCTGTTCTTATGCCAGAAAAACATGGATGTGGAAAGCTCAGGAAAATATTCTTTAACTCAAAGTAGGTATTCAGAGGAAATTTTTACACTCTTTCTGTAAGGAATTTGACCAGGCTTTACATGCAGTCTCCATCTAAATAAACTATTATCTATTAATTATTTTCTATGCTGTTCAAGAAACTATAACATGCTTTTTAAACAACCACTCACTCCAACTCTAATCTCGCTGAAAAAATAATCTTAAATGGAAACACACAGATTTCAAATTTTATTTGAAGTACTGGCTCCATCCTAGGAGGGGATTTATTCCTCTATAAAATTCCTCTATAAAACTTTTCTTTGAAGAAAAAAATGACCTGATATAACATGAGAGATTCAAACTTCAACAGACATTCAACATTCAAATACCAGGATTTGCCCTTAACTGCCTCCTATGCCACATCATCTTCTGATAACTTGTTAAAATTAATGGAATATGTAAGACCATCATAAACCACGAAGTATTACCCTCTGTGTAAACACTGTTGTGGGCAAAGAACATTAGGTCTGCGGTCTGGTACCACTGTTTCCAATACATTTACTGAGAAAAATGTATTTTTCTGTGGCCTAACTAACTGCTGTCCACATTGCAGAAAGGTGTGCACAGCAACAATTTATGCAGCGAGCATGAGCAATGGGTCAGATAAGAATCTGTCTGGCTAACTCCTGGAAAAAATCTAATTCCTTGGCATCTGGGACAGGCTCATGTATATTAAAGTCAAACGGAGTCTAAATAGCAGAGTGGTTGAAATATATGTCAATTACTAGAGACAACTGGAATTATATAGCTTACTGATTTCCTGGATAAATTTAAGTTAGTTATTTTTTAAAATGCCTATAAACAGCAAACCCAGAAGACTGTTGTGGACTTCAACCTTTTTTATAAGAAGGTAATCGGCTTCTTTAAAAAAAAAAAAACAGCAAACAAAACCAACACAACTCTATTGTAACTAGTACCTTAAAACTTCTCTGAATAAGTCATAAAAATATATCCTTCAAATTATCAAGTTGTTGATAGTACTTTATTTGAAATTCTAATGATTCACCCATTATAACAAGATAGCAAGGATTTTATTATGCAATAAACTCTCCCTCATACTGTCATGTTTCCTATATTAGTGTTTTTTCCCATTTCCCTGACATTCAATTCAGTTGTATGATGAGATTCCTCTAAATTTTAGGAGGGGGAGGCAGAGGAAGTTCCTCCCATGCCTACCAGAAAAAAAACCTCATATTTTTGGAAACCAAACCCTGTATTTTTTAATTGCCTTTCATTGCTTATTCCAAATGTAGGCCCATTCAAGAAGAAAAGTCATTTAATACCATATTTTCTTTTTATTGATTATTTAATAATAACAATAACAAAACATATTATTATTTCCTCTTATTAGGATTAATTGGGTTTGAGTGAGAATGGAGGATCAGATCCCTTGGACAATTTATAGTACCTATTGTCAAATCACAGTCAATGTGGCAATTATGTGTGTGCCTAAGCTTTTGGGACTCAGAAATTGCTTATTAAGCACTGAGGAATTACGTACCCTCTTTATGGGCGTAAATGAGCATGATTACTTCTATTACATCCTGACTGGTAATCACTTCTGATCTTATTGCAATTTTACTGAAATCACTATTTTCAGTTATACTTATGACACTAAGCTTACTTTTCATCCTACAGAAGTTTCCCTAAGAAAGAGCAAAACAGGACTGTATTCTATTTTCCAACAGAATTAAAGAAATTATAATAAAATCCTGGAGCATTGAGCACTTATCCAAGGGTCTTTTTGTTAAGGAATGGGTAAATAATAACAATTTTTTTCCAATATCATTTGTTTACATAGGAGAAAAAAAAGATGAAGAGACAATTAAGTTAGCTAATTTAATGATTACACAATAAGAGACTAAAGGAAATTACTTCAAATTAGAAATATATTTTTTTTATTGTTTCTATTTTACATACTCCAGGTCATTTTAGGCATGTCATAATTTTCATTTTTGGTAGTACAGTTTGAGACAAAACGAAAAGGAAAAAAACCTCACTTATCAGGAAATGTTTAATGAGCCTAGAGCCTAGTTAACTGCTTTGATATTTGCAGATCTTGAAGACTTTTAATAATACAGTTAGCTAATATTGTAATATCAATCAGGGCTGCAAACCATACTACATATGGGGGTTTCTAGAGCCTTTTAATTTTGGCAAAGTTTTTCCAGGCCTTTTTTAAAATTATTTTTTGCATTTCATTGAAATTGACTGGACTGTATTCCTGTATACAGCCCCTAAGGAGCCTTCCATTTTGATTGCACTTTTTATAATCTGTTTTCATGGCAGAATTTTTTTTTTTTTTTGTTCTCTAATATGAAATCCATCTAAATTGCAAATAATACCCTGAAGTACTCACTGTGTTTGCTTGTTGGCTGTGACTTCATATACCTGGTATATTGTAGTATAAAACCAGGAAAACCATAGTTCTGATAATTTTTCACTATCAACATCACTGGACTAACTTATTTAGCAATGTCATCAGAAAATATGAACCACATGGCAGCAAAATCTTTATTTAGGCATCTCTACATACATTTACTACATTCAATGATGAATATTAGCTACTTTATTAAAGATTAGCCAAAAAGTGGGTACTATCAAATTTCTCTACTTTCTAATTGTCTGTAAATTAATTATTTTTATCCATATTTCCTTCTGCTTTTTTCCTTTTATCCTCTCTCCTCACTTCCTTTGCATCCTGTTTCAATGTCTTTTTCCTTTTCTTTTGTTCTTCCCATTTAGATGTTTCTGCCTCCGTATCTCTTCCTGCATTGCATTCCTCAAAATAATTATTTCTAAAAAATTGTCTAACTTTTTAAACCTAAGATGGGTCTAATTCATACCAACCATGTCTTCTCTTTCTCTGCTTGAAAAGTAATGCTTTTATGTCTCTGTTTTGCCGTTTCAGATCCTAAACTTTTTGGAATAGGGTCCATCTTTTAAACAGTAAGAGATTACTCAATGGTGTATTGATCCCAGCAGGAGCCTTCAGACACTAAAGAAATATAAACAACTACAAAAGATTGCCACGTGTCTGATCTCTAGCTGCTGTGAGCTACGTAACAAGCGTGATGCTCCTGTTCTCCCACTTGTCCCCTCTCCAATCCCACTGGCCAGCCTGCAGTAGGGCACAACATTTCTGGGCTTGGCTCTTCCTCCTATTCCAGCAGTAGCTGTCAGGCAGTTTCCACAAGACTTGAAGCACATCTGGGCAAAGACTGAAGACCTACATGTCCAGTGGCCCTGCAGGTTTCCCATGCACAGTTCATCTGTGCATGATTGTCAGAGAAGAATAGGAAAGTGATTTTTGTTTGTCAGTGTTATCAGTATATGAGACATTGAGAGTTTAATTTTGAAATTAAATGTAGCACAGACTAGCTTGAATATTTAGCTATTTAGCTAAATAATTTTTGAGTCTTTAAGTACTGGCAAAGTATATACTACATATGAACCTTAACTCCTGTCATCAAAACACTAAAGATATGCTTAATCTTTTAATTCCTAGGTTTCATGATTTTTGACCTGAAAATAATTTTAACTTCTCATCAAAGGTTAATTATTTAAGGGCTTTCACTTTAACCCCTTCACATAAATGACCTGAAAATAAATGCCAACTTATGAAATTATCCACAGGGAATCAAAAGAGCTAAACAATGTTTTTATCCAAGAGCTAAGTAATAAGTCTTTTGTAATAGTAGAAGCAGAAATTGTGATATTAGGAGCATTCATGAACGACAGCATTTCTATTCATATGTGAAAGTAGTAGAATGAAACACTGTACTATACCTAAAACCAAATTTACTTTCCAAATTCATAATTTTTTCTCTGATATAGATATTAAGTGTTTAACATGTATAGCTAATACCTATCAGGCCTATCTCAATACAAGTTCAAATGTAAAAGCGTGATAAAAATTGGTGGTATAAAAGTGTATGTATTTCTGTGGAGATCTGAGGTACAATGTTGCTAATAAAACTATTTAAGTTATATTTGTAATATTTATCAATGGAAAAAGTATCAGAAAGATCTCTTTTTGCTACCACAAAATAGTTCTCAACTAAAGATGAAATTGAAAATAGAAGGTCTGTGAAAGAGATCAAAGTGAAAGATGACCCATGAAGTGCAGAAAAACCTATCCAAAATTAAAGATTACCACAAAAATGGCTGTCAGTCCTGTCGCATGACAGAGTGCAAATGAGAAAGAAGCTTCACTTTCACAGCTACAATCCCTCTGAACATATTGATATGGCTGGGAATGTTCCCTAGTATCTCTGGCATGGTGTAACTAGGAAAGAAATGAAAGGATATTTTTCCTTCTCTTGCAGATATGCGCCTTTTCAAGGACTTACCAGCAGCCCTGGCTTACTGGGGAGGTCCCAGAGGTTGGAGGTCGGCCGATATGGCACCCATTTACAAGAAAAGCCAAAGAAGGATTCAGGGAACTATGGCCCTGTCAGCCTGACCTCAGTCCTGGGAAATGTCATGGAAAAAATCTTCCTGAGTGTCATCACATGCGCAGGACAACCAGGGGATCAGGCCTAGCCAGCATGGGTTTATGGAAGGCAAGTCAGGTTGGCTTAACCAACCTGATCTCCCTCTTTGATAAAGTGACTCATTTAGTCAGTGTGAGAAAGGCTGAGGATGTTGCCTGGGTGAATTTTAGTAAAGCCTTTGACACTACTTCCCACAGCATTCCCCTGAAGAAACTGGCTGCTTGTTGTGTGAATGGGTTCTCTTTTCTTTGGGTAGAAAACTGGCTGGATGGCCAGGCCCAGAGTGACGGTGAATAGAGTCAGATTCATCTGGAGCCCATTCACTAGCGGTGTTCCCCAGGGCTCAGTGGTAGAAGCAGTCTTGTTTAACACCTTTGTTGGTGATATGCATGAACTTTCCTCAGTAAGTTCACAGATAACACCAAGTTGGATGGAGTGTTGATCTACTGAAGGACCGGAAGGCTCTGTGGAGGTATTTGGACAGGCTGGATCAGTGGGCTGAGGCCACTTGTAGAAGTTCAACAATGTTAAGTGCCAGATCCTGCGCTTGGTTGCAAAAACCTCAGGCAGTGCTATGAGATGGGGAAAGAGTGGGTGAAAAGCTGCCTGGTGGAAAAGGACCTGGAGTAGCTGTTCTGCATATGGCTGGATACGGTCTAGCAGTGTGCCCAGGTGACCAAGACAGCCAGTGACTTCCTGACCTGGATCACCGATAGTGTGGCCAGCAAAATTATGGTAGTGATTATCTCTCTGTACTGGGCATGGGTACAAGGCCCCACCTCAAATCCTGTGTCTAGTTTTAGGCCCCTCTGTACAAGAAAGGCATTGAGGAGCTGGTGCATGTCCAGAGAAGTGCAACAGAGCCTGTGAAAGGTCTGGAGAAAAATCTGATGAGGAGCAGCTGACGGAGCTGGTGCTGTCTAGCCTGGAGAAAAGGAGGCTCAGGGGAGACCTTATCACTCTCTACAAGCACCTAAAAGCAGGTTGCGGCCAGGTGTGGGGTTGGTCTCCTCTGTCAGGCAACTAGGACAAGAAGAAATGGCCTCAGGTTGCAAAAGGAGAGGTTTAGACTGGATATTAGGAAAAAAATTCTTCACTAAAAGCATTGGAGAAAACTGCCCAGAGAATAATCACCAGGTGATTCTTTAGAGGTATTTAAAGAGTGTGTATATGCTGCACTTGGGGACATGATTTTAGTAATGGTCCATTGTTTGGACACAATGATCGTAGACTTCTTTTCCAACCTGAATTATTATTCTGTAATACGTAATTTGGACCATTTTACTAATTTTTTAATACATTATGCATGTGGAGTCACTGTGAAGGTAAAGGCAAAAGTAAAAAGGGGCAACTAATGTACCCTTTGCAAATATTTGAGGTGCTTCTAGACGTTTCTGTGAGAAAAAAAGAAAACGAAAACCAAAAAAAACCCCCAAACTTTTTGTGAGCTCATTTTTGCCTGCACCTATAGAAATTTGTACTGAAACCTTTCCCCAAAACCAAAAGGCTCTCTTACCCACACAACCAGCAAAGGCCACTGTAGGAAGACATCAAAATTGACTCTCAGATATGTAAGAGCACCATGGCTGTCTCTAGAATGAAGCCCTACATCTTGCACTCACTGTCACCTAGACTTTCTCCAGCAGATGTATGTTTGATATATGTATAGTCCAAAAGTACAGAAGGGCAAAAGAACCTAATGGGAAGGTATTAGGGAATAGAAAACAGCCCTAAACACATAGTCAAAAAAAGATTGAGAGAAGATTTCTTCAGAACATACAGGACATTACTCAGATGTTTCATAACCTCTCAGAAATATCTATCTATATGTCTCTCAATATGCATGCATAAAATATGGTATTACTTTCAAAATTAAAGTTCAAGTTTATTTTATTTATATAAATAATTTTATTTACATAATCTGTCAAAGTAACAGAATTACAACTGCAAAATAATTTCCCTTGCCACCACCTGGCTTGTCATTAATGGTTGTACATCATCAAACCAACATCTCTTAAGATGCACTAACACAATATATTATCAAAATTGTATTGCTTAGAAGATGTATATCTCAAACATAAGGCAAATTGGCAATAAAGAATATATTCAGATATTTATTTTTTTTCTGTATGTTTCAGATAACTTAGGTTATTTTAATATCTAGTTGTAGGTGAGAGAACTGCTAGATCTCAAAAAAAAAAAGCGCAAATGTGCTTCAGTATGTGACAATTGATTTTCCAACATATTTTTATTTTTTAATTAATTATTCAATGTATTAGTAGTCCTTTTTTTTTTGTTTTCATTCTTCATTTCAAGAGTATTTATAGACATATTAAATAAAATTGTATAATTTTCTTTCTCACATATGGTAAACGTGATTTGGAGCTAACACTGTCAAATTATGTTCCCAGTTTAAACCTTTGTTCAAAAAACTGTTCAGGAAGTTTCACATTGTATTACATTATTACAAGACATTAATTTTAGTATTAGTGATATCTATCAAAGTGAATCTACCACAAAATGCATTATTGATTAGGGTTTAATAAATAATTTGCAACAATGGATTTATTTTAAAAAAAATTGTCTATTTTCTGCACGTGGAAGAGCTTCCAGCAAAGAAATAAACAAGCAAATGATAATATCCTTGAATAAATTTAGAAACATTCAAATGATCTATTTTCAGGCTTTGCCTTTTAATTTGTTTAATTTGTATCATTCTCTGCAGCTTGCACGATCATGAACCATTTGCTATGGACATTTAAAATACTAACTTACTGCTTATTTATTTCTGAAGTGTCAGCTATATAACTTTTATTATTAATATTTTTTTTTCTCGTTACAGGAAGGCAAAAAGAATTTTCTAGGACCAGTAAAGCTTTTGCAACTATTTGTCTAAAACCCTGGCTTTGCAAATATTCACTTGCATCTTTGATATTTACTTTCCTTTAATGCTCTTGCCAGTAAAACTCAATACTTCAAACATTCCTCCAGAAAGATCACCAAAGGGTTGCACATATTGTCAAAGCAAATTCACTCAAAGGTTGGTTGAAAACCTTGAACTGTATTTGCTCAGCTGTGTTAAAAGAACAACTCATTCAAGTTCTTCTCAAGGCATCCCCTATGAAAAAATAAGAATAGAAAAACGTGTTTATATTTGACAATTGTTAATTTGTATATTCTTGATTTAACACAAAGTTTCGTGAATACGCACTTCAAATTTACTTTTTGTTTGCAAAGAAACCATTTCATAAAACTTTGATTTTTTTTTTAAAATATCATTTGCTTAATAGCTCTAAGCACTATTTAGTAGCACACAAAGCAATATCTGGAATCTTCTGAAGCTCTTTTTTTCTAGTGGAAATGAAAGAGTATCTAACCTTTCAATATTTATTCCCTATTCTCCTAATTGCCAGTCCATGCTTCTTAGGGATTATTTTATGTTGCTACACTGCACTTCTGCATGTTTCATTATTTGTTTATAGAAACTTGTCCCCACTTATATAATGATAAGATCACACTGGGGTTATAATAACATATGGGAAAAAACCCCTCATCCTGCATATTGATTAAATGACTTTAGGATGAGCATGAATGTGGTGATGTTAGGGAGAAACCAGTAGCCATGCAAATTCCACTGTTTTTAAACAAAGTGAAAACTTTAACTTATTTGTACCATAATTTTAATTCATAAGTATACCATATCTTATTAGACATCTAATTATGAGAGGAAAAGAGTAAACCCTAGCATACAGTCAAACTTGCATAAAAATTTCCAATTAAAATGCTGTGCTAATTTTATTCCAAAATAAAAAACCTAAAGTTTTTGCCTTGGCACAAAACAATCTTTCTTTTATTGTTCCATTTTTTAAATATGTGAAATACTCCACATTAGATACAGAAAATGCATAAAACTAAGAGCAGGAAAGTAAATATGGATTGCTTTTACTCTCACAGGGCTTGCAAACTGTTTTGTCAAGAAAAAATATTTAGTGTAATTGAGACAAAAGTGTTTATGGAAGAATTACACATCTCCAAAGTAGCATGACTTAAATATTTAGTTGTATCAATGACTTTGAAAAGTACTTATTCCTTTGATGAGAACATTTTACCATTTCTCATTTTTCTGAACAAGGCCAAACATAGTATCAAGACAGGATAACACTAATTTATAAACTTTTGCTTAAAAAACAGTAAAAAACTCATAAATAGCATTTCTTTTAACTTTTAGAATAACTTCACAAGACACAAATATTCTCTGTGATAATGTGTATCTGCAGTTGGTGCTACAATATTGTTAGAAAAATCCTACTTAAACTTCTTCTGCCACAGCCTTAAGATTATTCAAGTTGATTTTTATGAATGTTAATAAGAAGGAGAGATATGTGACAATATTGCTATTTTTTTTTTTAGTATGTGAAAGCTGTTAGTGTTGAAGCAATAAGCTCACATTTTTTATCTGAAGTCTGAAAAAGTCAGAGGACATGCTAACAAAGACTGAATAGTGAAATATAATGACAGGAAAATTCTGAAGAATTTCATAAACTGTAGGAACTTTAAGAGTTGGATAAATATTTATAAAGTACAAAGTTGAAAACTGCAGTCACTGGAATTCAACAGAAATTTCCTGTCACAGTTTCTCATGATAAGCCTTTATATATTCAGAGTGCTTCTCACACCTGAAATCTAAACAATAAAAGATCTTTTCTTCCCTCTGAAAAGTTTTTTCTCACCAGCTGAAAGCCAAAAATAGCAGTTAAAGTATTACAGAATATCAATTTAACCTTCAATAACCATCAATTTCTATAGATATAATCCTCTGTAGTATGTTTCTATTATTGCATGGGAAAAATGTTTTCATTTGCAGTATGACATACAGAAAGCATTAGAAGGGACACAAGTTATTTAAGCGAAAAAAAAGTTATTTATGTTTGAAAACAATCTGAGAAGAAATTAATTAAGAAATTAAGAAATTAATTAAGAAATTAAGATTCTGAAGGTAACGTTATAGATCTGCATGCATGACTCTCCGTGTTTTCCAGGCCAACACTTCATATATAGGAAAATAGGCCATTATATTCCCAAAAATTCTGTCTGGAAATGTAATCAAGGCTGAGACCATTATTTCTCATACTTACCACTATGAGGATTTTTGTATGTTTCAATGATGACTGGGCTTTGATTTCTCATAAAAGTATTCTGTACAAGGTACAAAAATCCATGATTTTTGCTACATTTATTCTATAAAGTAAAGGGAGTAAAGATAAAAGAGTAATAAAAGTCCCATCTCCAATCCAAGTTGATACCAGGAACAGGTACATTTAAAAAATGGTTAATATTCAAATATTACTTTCTTCAAGCTCAAAACTGGAGTATGCCAAAGTGCAGGAAGTCAGCCAAAAGTACCAGAATATCTGCATGGATGACAGGTCAGTCTCAAAGACAAAAGGACGCTGGTGAAAGGTGGAAGAGTTAAAAGAAGGAAGAGGTAACCTGGGAGGAATCCAGAGACACTCTGAGTGTCTATTGATAAAGCTAGGAAAAACTAAATCTTTACTTGAATTCAGTAAGCAACATGAAAGGGTAATGTACATAGAAGGACTTCAAGAAATACAAAGGTGACAAGAGGAAGACAAGAGAAAATGTGGTCCTGATGACACAATTCATGGGCAAAGCTGAAGTCCTGAATGGCTTCTTTGCCCCAGATTTTTCTTGAAACCTCTGCCTTCAGAAATGCCATGCCATGGAGACTAAGAGGAAAGTGTGGAGCCAGAAAATTTTAACCTGTGGTGGAAGAGGATCAGGTTAGAGGATGTTTTAAAAACTGGACAAATATAAATCCACAGGTCCCAACAGCATACTCCCCACAAATGCAGAGGGGTTTGTCAGCCCATAGGCCTGTTGTCATTGTGAGGTCAATCCATTATCTCTGAACGGTCATGATGACTGGGAGATGTTCCTGGTCATTGGAAGAGAGGAAATGACACTCGTACCTTCAAGAAGGGCAAGAAGACATCTCACAGAACTTCATGCCAATCAACCTGACTTCATTCCTAGGAAAGTGATGGAGAAGCCAATATCAGAAATCATTTGCAGGCACAAGGATGAGGTCATCAGGAGCAGTCAGCATGCCTTCACCAAGAGATAGACATGCTTGATGAACCAGACAGCATTCTACATTGAAACAATTGGCCTGAGAGATGAGAGAGGATCAGAGGATTTTCGTGGACTTCCCTAATGTTTTTGATATTGTCTCCCATAAAATCCTCATAGAGAATTTCACGAGGACAAGAGATAAGTCACTTAGAAAGGTAAGGGATTGGAGCATCCTTCATATCAGGAAAGGCTGTGAGATCGGGACTCCAGAGAAAAAACGCTCAGGGAATCTCAAAAATATGTACAAATATCTGACATCTGGAGTGTATCATGAGCATGAAGCCAGGCTCTTTTTAGTGTTGTCCAGTGATGGGACAAAAGGCACTGTTCACAAACTAGAACACAGGAGGCTCCCTGTAAGTGTCAGGAAATACTTTTTCACTGTGGGGCTGACAGAGTTGGGTACAGACTACCCAAAATTTCATTAAATGTCCCTCCTTGGAGATTCAAAAGCTGTCAGAACCTGATTTTATGTAAGAGGCCTCTTGGTGACCCTGCTTGAGGTACAGGGTTGGACCAGGTCCAACCAGAAGTCCCTTCCAACCTCAGCCATTCTATGATTCCCTGACACCTCAGAGTATCCAGACACTCTGCAATGCACTTATGTAGTTTATGTCTGTTCTTAACTTTTCAGAACATATTGCTACTAAAGCATATTGATAGTCTGTAACAAACTGAGAAAAAGTTTGGTGCTGCTGAAGAGAGCCCATTAAGTTCAGATCTACAGGTAAGATAAGTTGGTAAGTTCAGATCTACAGGAAAATAAATAATTAGAGAGGCAAGACCTCTGAAAGAGATCCGGTGGTCCTGACAGAATTATTAAACTATTTACTGCTTAAGTATTTCTATTCATTCTGGCTTAGTGTTTTAAATTTTGTAGGAAAAGAACCTATGTAATACTAACTACTATGTGTAATAGCAATCTACATAGTATAGCAAAGAAGAGGTGAAGACAGATACATCTTTCAGAAATCTTTGTGATCTCTTGATAATATTGGGGCCATTGCAGCCTTTGGCAAAGTTTAGCACAGCCTCAAGGATGCTCTAAAATCTGCTGGTTTGTAAGTGCCTTCTGGGGCCATTATGCTAAGAACAGTCAAGCCATGCCCTTGGCACTTGACATGCAGGAAGGACAGAAGATGATAAGGGTAAGATAAAACCAAAGATCAAACAGACAACACAAGCATCAAACAAGAAATTCTTAATCTGGATCAGAGGAAGGAATACTGAAAGAAAGTTACCAAATCTGTCAGAGAACTAGTGGAAGGAAAAAAGCCATTAAGAAAGAACATAATATCAATGAGAAGTTTTTTTTTTTTTTGTCTTTACCACAAGCTGTGATTAAAGAGTTGATTATCTGGACTTCCTTTCTAATAATAATGAATATAAAAGAATTAAAATAAAAGGCTTTGATACAAACTGACAAATGTATTATCAAACCTTGATAACATTTTTTTTTCATTTAGCTTCTGCACAAGCTAAGGGAAGAGGCTGTTCAGCTCCTAAAAAATTTCAATTTCATGTTAAAATCAAGTAATAAGGCAAAAAAGTAAAGTCAGTGCTGTATCTGTAATACAGCGCTGTAATAATGTAATTTTAAATGTTGTTAAGCATGATCCAGGCAGCCAGAGGCATAAAACACTACTTATACACCTGTTAAGATTGTTTGAAATTATCTTTGATAAAAATAAAATTATTGGGAAATGTGGAAAGTATTGATATATGTGTTCTTGTATTGATATACGTGTTCTTTTCTGCACGAGGGGAAAGTCATGCTTCAATAATCTGTTGCTAGTCTTTGAATGTAAACTGCATTTTTTTAGGATTAACTTTAATAATGTTACTTTGTTGCTTAGAATTTGCAAAGTCTGACAATAATCTTTTCATAAAGAGGATAATAAAATAATGTAAAACAAAACTAAGAGCTCTTAAGGAAACTGGATGACAAGTAGGGCAAGCACTGTTTTCTCAAGTACCTCTGCAGGAAGAATTAGCAGTCTCAATTTACATGTCCTGTGAAAATCTCTTAACTACTAAAACAAGAAAAGAGCTTCCATTCATATATGTTTAGTGAGCAATCTTGTGTTTTTCACAAAGCTGAGCTTTCACAGGAAGGTTCTAAGTAGGTTTAATTCAGAAAACATTATTCTACTTTGAAGAAGATTCTTCTTTGTCATAAACTTCAGAAAGTGATATGAAACTGGATTGTTTGGAAAAAAATAAACTTCAAATATATTGACAGCTGATGCAAAAAAAATGCAAATAGCCCACAATGCATTGGATAAAATTGGCTGCTGTTACTGACATTTCTCCTTATGAAAATTCAGTATTCTTCTCACACATTTAGGCCTCAGATACCTGTTGAAAATTACATACTGAATTTTGATGATTTTTTTTCAGGCAGATAGAAATATTACATTTGTCTAAAAGTATCTTTTCCAGACCTCCTTGTGAGACTGTAATACAGCCCCACGTGTTTCCTGACAGAAAAAAGTGTATTTATTCTCTTTGCTACAATAAATTTAATGGAAAATTAGATATTATTTTTTAATTTCTGATGCTTGTCCAGTCATAATTTTTATCTTATTTTGCCCTCACTATTATATTTTTGAATTTTAAGTAAAATATTTTTATTAGATTATTTTTAATGATAATTTTATTCTTTTTTTTGCCAGTTAGCCATCTGCTCACTGTAGAGTGAAGCCACAGATTTGAAGGTGCTTTGTAGTTTGTCTCTGGCCCCAGCTGCTATTTTTAGAAAAGAAAGTGGTACCTGTCTTTTTCCACCAGATTAAACTAAGCACATTTACCATGTGTTACTTAACAGTTATTACTTTGGTGTTTTTTTTAATTTTTGCTCCATTAAGCTGAAGTTATTGCAGAAAAAAACCAAAACATTTAAGCAGAAAGCAGGGAGCACAAGTAGCTTAATTAGCATTTACTGTTGCTAATATCACATGAATTGTTCCTACTGCCTATGAATTGTACATACTACCATACTACCTAGAACAAATATGTTCAAGGGAAAGAGTCATCATCAATGTACATTTTTGTTCATTTTTCTAATCTATATTTACATAATATCTCTCAGGGATATTAGCTTTTACAATAGAGTTTATTTTCATGGACCAGACAAATCATTTTTGACAAATTTCTGGCATTTATCATATTGTTGTGCTTTCATTATTATTGTCATGTAACCCAGAATGGCACTGCTAACCAATATCAGTTCTATCAAAGAGCTCAACTATTTTACTTAACAAAAATATAATGTCTTTGACTTTCTTTTTAATCAGCATGCTGCTTTTAGCACTCATCTTGCAAGTTTTTCAATTAACACCATTTCTACACATTAACAAATCTTTTGGGACTTAAAGGTTACCTTTTTCCAAGGGTTAGTAATTGTCACATTGATCTTCTCATTTTGGCAACCCGTTCACCTCATCTAATGCAAATATTGATCTAACACTATCACTCCATAGCAAATTTAAAGTTTTGGGGCAAAATCTTCTTTACTTCTGACTGGGTCACTTATTTTTTGAAAAAGTCTCTACAAAAGATACAGCACACACAGGAGCTGAAAGGAAAGGAGAGAACTGAAAACTTTTAATGGGAATCCAAACCTTCTACTGAGAGGTTGGACAGGTCATCTCCCTTAACAAGACAGATAGGAAGTATTCATTTCTTTTAAACTGACATTGGCAAGGACAAAATGTGAAATAGCTTTATTAAAAGAAAGAACTTGAACTCCCACAAAGGGAGTCATTAAAAATAAGTCTGCGATACAATGATCGTAGTTAAATACAGTGCAATTGGCATTATAATTCCTAGCAAAAATCTACTGACTATAGTCAAATATATGATGTCATTTCCTAAAATTAAGTTACAAGTCCCTTCTGTTAATTATTAAGCTTACAGGACCTTGCCCCACTGTACTGGACTGCTCTAATGGCATTTACAAGAAACATTTCTAAAAATATGAAAGAAGCTTTAGATCTTAAACATTAAATAAATGACATTTTTAATCTCTGTAAAGGGTAAAAAAAATGCTTAGTATTTCTGTAATTATTCACAGCCTCACAGTTTGCATTATCTATGCCACAGATTTTTAGTGGAATCCCTTTAAAAGAAAACCAGAGAAGATCTACAAATACTGTCGGTTTGTTCCAAAAATCCCATCAATTTCACAAAATTGCAGCTTTTCCACCATTCCTATACAAACATGTAAACTCAGTTGCAAATAGGGAGATAATTTTATTCTAACTTTAGAAGATAATGAAGTTCTGGCTTCATCAGGCCCAAGTGTATTTTAGCTTTACAGGTATATTAGCAAAGACAGCAATCAGATTGAGGACAGCCTATTAATGTTCCTTCCAGGTAACAATCAGATGAATTTATAGTTCATATTATATAAGATTTACTAGAAACAATTCATTATTGTGCTTCTTTCAAGTGTCTACCTTGAATCTTGCATAGCATTGTTATCCACAACAACTGTCTTTAGGAAAGAATTTTTCCTCTGGGCACTTCAATATGTTCTATCTGTGTGGTGTCACTCAAATGTCACTGAGAGATTACAAAAGCTGACAAACATATGTGAACCCACAGACCACAAAGATCTGCAATCTCATCATTTGTCTTTATGCCATGCCATCTACATGGGTTTCCCTCTAACTTTTGGGGAAAAATATCTTTTTAGCCGTCATGAAGAGACAAAGGAACAAACATCTTGAAGTAGAGAGCACAGACTGGAATACATAGCAGGAGTTCAGATAAACAGTAAACTCTCCAAGAAGGAAAGTCCAAATATTTTTTTTAAAATTCACACAAATGCTGATGGACTACTTTGAAGACCAAATTTAAGCTAAAAAGTCATTGACTGCCATTGCAACTGAAAATTCTAAAACCATCATCTTCTATAAAACTGACACATGTTTTTAGTTTTCTTCTGGAGTTTTTCCCTATACATGAAGACTTTACCAGTGAATTTCCTGGGGAACTATGCTAAAATAATGCTGATATCAGGGGAAAAATTCTTTTATCTTTATCTCATAGTTTTTGCTTTCTTCATAGCAGGTCATACTGTGGAAATTGTTTAGAGCAAGGAATCAGACAGACAGTGGATTTCCAGCTTGAAAAGCCTTGTATTCATGTTGAAGTGAGCTTCAAAGGATCTGAAAAGAAAACTTGCAGAAGAGCTCCAAAGCCATAACAAAACATTTTAATGCACTCCTATTGCAAACGTCCAAGTTGTATGTTTAATTCATTTTTGGTGGTCAGAGTACTGAAAGCTGACCATGTGCCTACTATTACTTGCAACTCTGGTGTCTCTATCCACTAAAGAATATAGTAAAACTAAAATGAGACAGAGAGGCAGGGAATGATCAAAGAAAGAAGTACTTCTATGGAAGGGGATATTAGATTAGGCATCTTTAGCTTAGAGAAAAAAAGACCCAAAGGGATATGTTCTTGATGTATAAAATAATAAAAGCCATGAATAAGGAGGCAAGGGAGCAATTAGATGCTATTTTTGTAAAACAAGAACAAGGGGCATTAAATGAAATTATTATCCAGAAGATTTTTTAGCAAACAAAGGGAAGTGCTTTTTCACACACTGCATAATTAAATTGTAGAACTCATTGCCACAGGATGCTGTGGAGGCCAAAGACATTGATGGATTCTGAAAGGGATTAGAAATATGAAAGGAGATCCATCGAAACCAACAACAAAAAACCCTCAACCAACCAACCACCCGATCAACAACAAAAAGAGTTGGTACTCAGAAAATGCCTCTACATTGCAGCATCGGAAACTGTAACTCTGTATTTGCCCTGTTCATTTAGTCTGCTTTTCCCAGGCCTCTGCTTCTGACACGTGTTAAGAAAGAGCAGGACATGTGATCTGTTCATACTGAGTGGATAGCCTTTTCTGGACATGCCTGCCTGGAAACGCTTGAATGGAGAAAGCAGCAGGATATCTCTGATTTAAAATATATTTTCTTACACCACCAGAGGTCCCCACCAGAAAATCCATCTGGTCTCTGTCAGGTGCTAGATTCTGGCATATAGTATGGCTGTTTTGCTATAGCTACAATACAACAAACCAAGCAGACATGATCTGACCTGACTTTTGGGCCAGACATTCTTAACAAAACTCACTTTACTTAAGGCTGTTATAGCCAAGATGTTTATAACTGAACTACAAAAATCTTATTTATTATGTCTGAATGATCAAGAGCCTCTGAGGAAATCAAAAGTTTCTCTAAACACACAGAAATTTTCTGAATGTTTTTCTCAAAAAAAAGAAGTATTTCAACAAGAAAGAACTGCAAACAAATGTTTAACCACTAAATCAGTTCTTTGGAATATTCCTATTTGAACCAAAACTCGTTGTAGTGCTTTGGAGTCTTTCAGCCTCCTTTGACAGATTTTGAATCAAACCAACAGAAATTATAAAGCATTGCTACAACTTAAACAGGCACTTCAGGATCAGTTAGAGCTATCTTTTGCATCTGATAAAAACAGATTTCTTTACAGATTAATTTTCAGTACCTCCTTTCTGAACTCATTTATGTTTTAAGATTCCCAAAAAAAATCTAGAAAAAAATGTTTTGGCTTTTTTTAAGTAAGATTAAAAAAAAATTTTCTAAAAAAACCCAAAACCAACCCTTCTGCACTTTATATTATTCAAGATCCCGACTTAAATAAACTGATAATATTAACAAAATCTAAAATTGTGCAGTGTTTCAGTAATTTCTTAAAATGGACTTGGGATTTTTTTATCCTGACCTGTAGTCTTCTCAGTCTTGAGTGGACACATGTGGAACTGTTCACAAGAGCATTTTTTTGCATCTAACCCTTACTCCAAAAGTTATTTATAACTCCTGAATTTATACAGAAGTAATTATGTAGCTCCCCTTAGAAGGCATGGCAGGGGGGCAAGACCATTAAATAAATTAATCACAGGACTAGCAGATTAAGACAAAAGCTACCAATTTAGCACTTGTCCATTCACTGACACAAAATTCTTCTGGTTTCAAGGCAGATGACTTTTATACCAATGAGTTTCCCAGCAACCTCAGCTTTAAAATCATCTATTAGTCAGCTTCTGTCACTGGACTATCAAACCAGAACAGCAGATTTTATAACGAACCAGAGAAGGCAATCACAGTTTTTGTTTGAGGAACATCAGCTAAAACTCATAGATGAGAGGCCAGATACTGGTTAATTTAATCTACCTAAATTGAAGGTGGAATATTGTATAGCTATAACAGATGAGAAGTAACTGAAATGTTCCATTTCCTCTTTTAAAGTTATTAAAGGTACCAGTAAAAGAAAAGATCTGAAATAATTTAGAACTATGAGAATACCTGCTGGTTGATTTTATGTGAACCTACTTTAGTGATTAAGTACCATTACATACATTTAGCAATTGAAAACAGAACCATGCAGACTACCCTTAAAGAATGTAGACTGTGTCTATCTCTACTCAGCTGATACCCTTGTGTAGATTAATTACACATTTGCTCTCTTCCTCATATAACATTTTTATCACTGATGAGTAAGAGTATTTTTGAAATAGAGTGAGTAGATTCATGAGTTAGAGCTGGACTTTGACAAAGACAACCTTTGTAATCTGGGCCTTAGAATTTCCCCACACTGTTACTTGAGGAAACCTCAGTACAAATAAGTATGTAAAACAAACTTGCAGAAGATTCTACAACACAAGACAGCTGGGAAAATGTATATGTGTCTGCTTCATCTAAATATCATACACTCTGAGCTAAGGCTAAAAAGTCAGGAAATTTCTTGAACAACAACAGATAAGGATGTTAAAAAATATATTCTAAACTGTGTCTGTACTTTTAAGGATAGGAATTAATGCTACAGGTGAATAGTGTTTTGGTGGATTAAATATGTGTGAATATACACAAGTGCAGAGTCTCACAAATAGCTATGATATTCCACAGAATTTTACAGGAAGGCATTACAAAGCAAGATGAGGCATTTCCTATAGAAGTAACAATTCTTGCAGGTGGAGAAATCTGCTTCTGTATTTTGCAGTCACCAAAAGTAGGTTTAGAGATTACTTCAAAAGCCCTTCTCACTGTGTCAAACAGCTTTACTGCTGGATTTGTTTCCTGCTTCTCCACAGATATCAGAAATCCTTCTGTATCACCCTTCTTTTTGACCTTAAACTCTTGGTGATCTCTGGCTGCCCAAATTAATTAATACACAGTCAAATCAAAGAGCTTCCCCATATTTTTTAATGAGGGCATCAGCCTCCTGGTGAAAATTAGACAGGGGTCATATTTTTTTTTTTCCCCAAGCTATACATAGTGCTGTTCAGAAACAATTGAAATAAATTTTTTCTATTATATCATTGTGCACAGTTACTTTGACAGAAAATAAAGATTTTTTTCTGTGAAGCATATGGTGATGGGGGGAAACTCATGGGAAAGGCAGAGGTCATAGAAAGTATTTTTACTGACAAATTCTGATATTTCATAGGAATTTCTTAAGTCACTTTTCAATCTTTTCTTACAGAGCTTTGAATTTGTATTTTGGGTTGGGGTTTATTTTTGCATTTATGCAAATGTTTTTGCAATACCTTTATTGCTTAGTCTTACCAGATGCATTACTGAATCTAAGATATTTTAGCAGTCAGAGAATGATTTTGTATTCCTATAGAGGAATTAAATTTATATTGTTTGTGATCTTAGGCTTTAAAATATGCACTATAAAGAGAAAGAAGAGTTAGGCTACCGTATTTTTTTCAGATGCTTAGGAACCTTCTAGTTGGCTTTGTCACAATGGTTTTTATTTTCTGAGTTATCCTAATAAAAACTTGCCTATAATTTTGGATGCAGACAGCAAATATAATGAATTGAAATCTATATCACTTGATAAAAAAAAGAAAAAAAAAAGGAAAGAGAAATGAGACACAATTAAAAAAATTTGAAATATTTTTGATGCCTTTTCCTGGTCTTAAATATTGAGAGCCAGACATGGTTAAGGGATAAGGGGTTTTTATCTCAGTATTTAGTAAGGATCCTTATGGTGTGCTGTTTCGCCACGGTGGGATGCGCCGCAATGCACACACACAATAAATCGTGTATACAATTTATAGACCTTACAAATTAGCCTATCTAACAAGGATGCCCCAATGAGAGGCTTGAATGAATAGTGCGAAATCCTCCCATACCGAGGAATTGCCTCCTGGATGGGCCAAATCTCTGGTGTACAGGGTATGTTCTAGGGAGGACATTGGTTTCTCAAGATAGTGGAGGGCTTTCCAGTCTCCAGCTGCAAGGCCTTTTGGATGTATGGTCTCCTGGCCTAACAGAATACTCCGACTATGATAAGTTATCAGACTTACAACTGTGCATGCTAAGAGTACTGAGGATACATAAAAGGTATAAAAAAGGTATATAAAAAAAAGGCAAAAAATCATCTTGGCATCATTGTGACCAAAAAAGTAACAGTCCTTTAAACGAACAAGTCTAGAGACTAACTTTTTGTCTTGTTCTACCTCATAAGTGAGTAAGGCTGCCAATCTTCCCTTTCCAATTATTCCACACTGGAGTTAAAGGTATGATACATTATTCCTTTAAGCATTTGGAGAATCATGTAAAGATTTTTGCCTTGGGTCTTGAATGTTTTATAGTACAAAAAAATCCAGAGCTACTCTGAGGCAGTCATTATATCCACTACTAAACAATCTGCAGACCTGACTAGATTGAAACATTTGTGTCACCAACATCCATGACATGAGAGATAGTACTCAGTAAATAGCCAGATAATTCAATTTGTTTTATGGGACATAGTAGATTTAATTTACAGTTGAAAACACACTTAATACATTAGTGAGAACAACTTCTTGATTACTTTCTTCACTGTAATGGTAACAATAAGACTCTATGTTGACCTTAACTCTTCAATGTGTCTGCTTTGAAAGTCTTCTTGGGAATCAGGCATACAATGGCTCTCTAAACTCAAGAACCATAACAGTCTATAAGAACCATAATGGTCTGAAGTGACTGTGGTAAGCTCCTAGCTATAAAAATGCTGAATGCGATCTGCTTTTCATCAGCAAATTGAAGTTACAGTTATAAGGCAATCCTGAGCACAGAAATACCCATAGGAGTCAGTGGGAGATTTGGAACTGTACACCGCAAACCTTGCTCTTACAGTGAGATACATCCTCACTGTAGTTACATTTTGTGTCTCTGAACTTGGCTGGTATATGGCACCAATACAAAATTTTCTTCAACAGGAACCTAAATCTTGTGATGGTAATTAAATGTGATCAAACTATTATATTTTTGTTATTTCCACAAAAATAAAACTACGGATAATCACATTTAGATAAATTATGCAGTAGACATACTGGATGCTTCAGCTTGCTCTGATTCAGTGGCCTCTCTGAAAGGCAGATGGTAGAACAGTGTGATGAATAATTTTCTTTCCCTATTTAGAATAATGATTTCAAGTATCACTAAAACTTAATCTTTATGTTCCTAATGTCTACTTAATTTTTCTCTTTCTTTTGAAGAAGCAAGAAATTTTATTTGACATATAAGGAATCAGTGTGTCTAAATACAGCACTATTTTAATTTCTGTGCCATAAAACTCTATCTTAATCTGAAAGCAGATGAAATTATATGAAGCTGTGAAGACATTATTGGGAGAGAAAATCAAATTAGATGTACAAGAGGAAGTTATTCAGAAAGAATATAGCTTCACTAGGATGCAAGTAGGTACTGAGATAGAGTGATAGAAGGAATAAAGAGCAGCTGTGTGAGCCTAATATTAAATATCGCATTTGCAAACGCTCAATTGCAAATGCTTTCTAACACTCAATTGCAAAAGCTTTCTAATGCATGAGTAAACATAAAAATATACACAAAGCTCACAAGATCTTCCTGAGGATACAGAAAAGAGTCCAAAGCTTGGGTTGCCCTAAATATCCATGAAATAGATTGTCATATGAAACAAATACTACTGACCCTGAATAATTAATCAAAGCCATTTTGTTATATAACCAAATATAAATGCAGATTGTAATGAGCCATTTAAGGAAATGTGCTTACATTGCCTTTAAAATAAAGTACTTATATTGCCACAGAAAAATATTAGAGGGAACATGTAGGAGTACAAAATCCCACAGAGAAATTATAGGGCTTTTAATATAACACTATTTAACTAAGTGATATGAAAAGAAGCATAGGAAAAATGTAGACTATATAAATGGTAAAGACTGAGACAAGGATTTTTAATTAGAATTTGAATAAATAAAATGAAAGAAAGTGTAGGCTGGAAAAAGTAAAACTTTTTATTTGGTCATCTATATTATTCCATCATCATAATGTTTCATTTTCAGAGCTAATTTTCCTAAGCAGGAAGTATAAATGGAATATAACTACCATCATTAGCAAAAAGTAAAGCACTGGAACTTCAAGTGGGAAAGATGCACGTGTCTGTTTACCCACTTAGATACGTACGTGCTATTTAAAAATTCAGAATTACACTTTGGAGTACATTTTTCATCGCTTTAATAAATGGACCTTGTAGAGAGAGCCTTTGCCATGAATTGGAGAAAGGAAAGGACAATCTCTCCATATCTCAAATTACTCCTGTATATTCCCAGCTTTCCCCAGAATTTCCCCATAAAATGCTGTAAAGAATATCAGTTCTTTGCATCGTTCACTTGACAAATCACTTGGTTTTTTACCCACTCTTGTTTTGCTGTTTAAAGGAAGCCATTGAGCCCTCTAGAAAACATATTTAAATTTTTAATTTTTCTGATTTAAAAAAAAAAAATTACTGAGGATTTGAACTATTTCAAATCCTCATTATAAATAATATAAATTAAATATGGGTATTTTGTAAATTTTTTCTTCCATCCAAGCCTCTACCTTGCCTTTTTCCCAAAACAATCACATGATAAGAAAAATTGCACCATACAAACAGCAGTTAAATGATTGAGGAGTATAAATAGCAAGTAGAATAGTTTAGAGTAGAGTTTCTTTAATTTGAATTACCAAACATCCACTTTGTTTTCCTATTTAACAAGTCTAACAAATGTTTCTAGCCATAATTACTTCATGTCTGCTTTTATGATGGCTCAAGCAAGAAATCCAGCAAATAAATTTCAAGAGCATTGGCAATTGATTTCATCTTTTTGGCTCCCAGCATATGCTCTGTCAGGGAAATAAGACAGGTGATCTACTGTGTACCACTATCCTTGAATTTCCTATATTAGTACCCTCTCTCACAGGTCAGAAGCTCTTTATAGTATTTCATAAAGACAGGGTTAAGTATGCATTTGCCTCCATGTATCCTCCAGCTGCTTTAAAATTTATTGATGATAATGTTAAGCTATTTAAAGAAGCACAAAATGAAGTCTCACCTGTTTAGGCACATTCTCTGCTCAAGAATGAATATACTTTAAGATGGAAAAAAGGTCTTATTGTCTGTCTTCTTTCACAGTCAAAGAGAAAGCCCTGATCTATCAGTATTGATATTTTTTTGTTTGTGTTCTTATTTCTTTTCCTCCCAAATTTTCCTAAGTGGGAAATATAAATAATGTCTTTATTTGAAAGGTAGTACTTTTAATATAAGTAATGTCTTGCTTTGAAAAGTAGCACTTTATGGTCATTATTGTCAGGCCCTGATAAAACTGTGTGAAATTACACCAGGGATCCTGAAGGTAAGGATAATAAATTTATGTCTAAAAAGAGAAGATGAAAACTAAATTTAAACAATGTCTCCATGTTTTGATCAACCAAGTATATTTCCAATCCAAGCACTGAGATCTCAAGTCAGAAGTCATTGTTACATATACTGTGATTCATTTTTTTCCTTACTAAGGGAAGAAAAATAATTTCTAGTCCAAGCAATAGACTTTCAAATAACAATTTTTTTTCGTTTTTTGGGCTTTTTTTCTGTAGTTTGGTTTGATTGCTGTTAAAGTCCAGCTAGGATTTCAGCTGTCTCTATAAGTAATAGTCGATTGAATGGTCTTAGAACTAAGGCATAATTATACACTTCAACAGAAGAAGCACTAGGCTGTCATAGTGTTCAGTTTCTTCCAAGAATGAAGCTTGGTTTTCTGACACTAAAATGCAGTAAAATTGTAGCTGGCAGATGATTAAGAAACATGTTTATAAATAAAATTTTCAAACATGTCCAGAATATTGGGTAAAAAACCACAGGTATGTATCAACTAATAATCCATGTAATGTTGCTATACTTTAAGAAAGATCTCTTACAAGTGTTTTTAATGTTGCTTTTATATTATTCCTTCAAAAAGATACTACTCATTTTGTCTAACTTCATGTTTGATATACTTAAGTAAAATGGCATTGTAAAAAAATATGTATTATAAACTAATATATGTTTATGTAAAGTTTATTCAGTATATAAAATACTATTTCTTAAGCATGTGAGATGAAAGCAGATGATTCCCTATAGATGGATGTCTCATGCTTGCCACATATCCCCCTGCATTCCTCTGGCTAGATCCGTAGATATTTCAGATATATTCCAGAGGTATTTTCCATTGTCAGCTGCCTGGTAGCAGGTAGGTAAATCAAAAATATTCTTGGACACTCCTGAATCTTGTAAATGGGTCTGGAAACCATGTTTAGGCATATGAATAAATCCTTATAATAATAAAACTTATTGATAGTTAGTTACACATTTTCTTCATAGTTTATACATAGAGTGGGGTCTGGGGGATTTGTGAGGTGAAATGCTTTTCTAAGGATAGATCTAAAAGGCCTAAACTTTAAATTAGTGAAAGCCTCATTTTATCCATTTTCCAGAAACTGAAGATATGTTGCACACTTGTCCCTTAATCTATTCCTGACTCAAAGGAAGAATAGCTACATTTCCTGATTTATTTATTTAGCTTTATTGGGTTTTTTATGCATATGTAAGTATGTATGAAAGAGAGACAGAAAATATTCTATATCTGTGGCTATACGAAAGAAAAGATTCTGATACTTGACTAAGATCACTGAGAGATTGAGAGCAACACATGCAAAGACCAAATAGTTTTAAATGCACTAAAGAACAAAATATTTTCTAACATGTATGTATATAACTCTCTACAGGATGACTCTTTTTGGATATGAAGAGTAATATCAAAAGTTTGGCTTCTGTTTGGAGATTGAAAATACATTTCTGCATACATTCCTGTAATACATTTTGTGGAGTGAATATTTTGGTCTAGTAAGTTTGGAGTACTAATTTCTGGCATGGAGAAAATTGTGTTCTTCAAAACCTGTTTTGTCTGCACAGAGGGAAATGTGGAACAGCTGAAGTGTTGTATGTAAAGAATGAGGTATGCGTGTTGAGCAGAATTGACATGTGACTAGTAGGACTAGTACAATGTATCAGTGCAATGAGAAAAACCCTACATTTATAATCTCACTTTTTTTTTTTAATCAAGGAAAGAGTAAGCTTTATTTTTCTTCTTCCTTGCAGAAGTCAAAAACTAAATTTAAACACATTCTGCCATAGAACAATGATGAATGTATTGAGGTACCTTTACCACCAAATGCCTAAACTGGAATTCATCCAGCCAGGTCATTAGTAGGAAAGCTCAAAATATGTAATATAAATAACTTTTACTGAGCAACTAGTCCCGTGAACTAATCACAGTGGTGTCCTATGAAAAAAGAAGGTGATGCTATTTAAGGCTTTTAAAACAAAACACTACAGGGGCCGTAAATGGGTGAAAATAAACTGTTTTGAGATATTCTTACAAACACATAACACCTGTTATAGCTAAATCCTCTACTCATTTAATTAATGTGGCAGTTTCAGTTTCAAACAGGCAGAATCACCAATTTCTTGTAGTGGTTTTGGTTAGCCAATTTAAGATTTTCTTGTAGTGGTTTTGGTTAGCCAATTTAAGATTTTCTCCAATTTTGAGATTTTCCCAGCCAACGCACCAAAGAATATGGCGGGTTTGGTGCTGGCCAATCACCAATACACTCCCTGCTGTGAGACAGGATTAGGAGAAAGGCAAAGCAGGCTCAAAACTTTAAAAGGGTATAAAGAAAATTTTATTAAAAATAACTAGAATGAAAAAAAGTAGTAAGAATCAAAACAAACCCTCCAGAACACTTCTCCTTCCCCCACAATTTTTCTTTCCCACTGACAATGCAAAGAAACCACCCCCAAGATTTCCAGTCAGTTTACCACCTCTAAAATAGTCTTTCTTCAGGTCACTGAGGGAAAGAAATCTCTCTTGTTAAGGTTATGTATACTTCTCTACAAGAAGAAAAAAAAGATCTCGTGATTCTCAACTTCATCACAAGTAGCAGCCGCTCAGGGACCCAACCTGCCATTGTGAAATTCTTCCCATTTTCACAAGCCTTCCCACAGCTTGTCGATGGGCCATGCAGACTTATAGGGTATTGTTTTAAAGATGAGCTGTTCAAAAACAAAAGTTCTCATTATCTATCTCTAAAATCATCTTCATCCCTGGGAACAGAGATCTTCTCCTTGAAGCACAGGACTACTCTTCTCTCTTCCTCTGTTTGAACTTCTCATGGGATCACAGCTATTTCAACATCTGCTTTATCTTAGCATGGAGGCTTTTGCTCGGTATAAGTTTGAACACTCATCTCCTCATAGTTTCATGCATTATAAGGAAAAAGTGTCCTTTCTCCATAGCTTACAAGAGGATTTCAGCTCCAAAAACAAGGCCTCTACTCTCCCTCCCATCTGACACTTAACTTCTTCCTCACTGACCTCCATGTCTTCATGCTGTTCCTTTACATTCTTGCCTCTTGTTCATTTCTCTCACTCGAGGGAGGCCTGAAGCACTGAAAAGGTTAGCATCACGCTTGAGGCCTACTTGACCCGCCGGTAACTTGTGGTGGGAGCCGCGGCTGGGCTGTGTCAGCATTGGCCTTAATGGCTGGTCTTTGGTTTTCTGCAGGGGCGGCAGGGGTCTCTGGTCTCAGCCGTGCTGGGGAAGGGGGCCTGATGGCGAGATCTTCACAGCCATGGCCAACCCTGCTCCGGCCAGGGCTCGGCAACCTCCCCCACCTTCCTGCCCGTCAGCTGCTGGGGCCCGGCCCGGCCAGGCCGGGGCCGATGGCGGGGGGTGACCGGCGGCCTGGGGAAGGGGAAGGGGCCCAGCCAACCACCTCCTCACCAACCAGGAAGGAAAAGGAGAGTGTCCATGTTTTTTGTCTCTAACACGTGTATTTCACAGAGGAGTGTCCAGCTTCTCAGTAGTTCAACAGACTGTCGGTTAGACAAAAAGCTCGGCATCATTTCCCTGAATTTCCTCCCATTCCAAACCAGGACAGGATTAGGTGAATTGGTGTAAAAATTATTCTCAATAGTATAATACTGGAAAAGACAAAGAGCTGAAATTTTCTCATACAATATCTGTGGAAAGGAGTAGCACATCATCAGGGCCCATCTCTTTGTCTCATCAAATAGACAATTAAATCTGTAGTTGATATACAAGACTATTATAATTGACAATGTATTTCAAATTACTGACAGGCATTTAATGAGTATATTCTTTTTTTTTCCCTTTTTTTAACAGGCTTTTAATCTTAGTTTTGTTTTGCAATCTGGCTAAATAAGGAATTCTGCCATTGAAGATTTTATTGGTGGTAGAAAATATCGAAATCCTAGAAAAGGGAAAAGTGGGAATGAGGTCTGCATATTCTGTATTGGTGACTCGATTGATTTATGTTTGTGCCATATAATCTTGATGTTAAGGTTTTACTTCTCATCAGAATAAGAATTGAGTAAAGTCCTTAGTGAATTCCCTAGGTATACAATGAATTGTTTGGGTCAACCTTCTTTACCATTTATTTTATAAAAGCATTATAAAAGCATCAGCTATTAACCTAGCAATTCTGGTAACAATTCAGAGCTTGTTTTGTCTTAGAACCAGCTGCTCTTTTGGTATCTATCCAGACATTCATGTGAGAATTTTTGATGAAAATTGTGCTTTCTTCAAAGTTTGAAGTCACATTTTCAGAATCAAATTTGATGTCTCATCTGTCATCATATAGTGACTTTGGGTCACTACATTCCTCTACTATCCTGGTATAGTACCATGACAAATGAAACTACTAAAATCATATTTTACTATTCTGAGCTGGTCAAAGCTCCATTATTTGCAGAATGACTCATCTCATTGCTTAATCTCATTATACATTTTCAGGGAAAAATTTTCATTGTCTCTGAGGTAGTCAAGTCATGATTAGGACAGGGGCAGATAATGGCAGGTAAAGGTTTAGAATGACATATAAATGATGCTACAGATTACATTCATAATGCTGGGGGGGTTTTGTATTTTGTATCCACTCTTCCTACTATTATATATTTATAATGTAGTGGTGCCTAGAGAGCAACATGCTTTGGGGAATATATAAAAATGGCATTCCTTTGCTCAAAGAGATGACAGTCTCAAAGAGACTGTGTAACAAGTGGATGCAACTAGCATATATAATAAGGGCATAGCTGCTGAGATGTTGTGAAGAGGTGGGAGGAGTATGGTTTAGAGCTAGTTGCAATGCACTGTCTGCGAGTTCACTGTGTACCTGTTAAATTTCACCATACACAAGTTATATATGCATCAGTTAATGTCTCTGAAGTGCCTGTATCCTAATAATGCAGGCAGCATGGGGAGTACTCAGCATGATGAGGGAGAGATCTGTGTGCAGCTGAAACTGTGGTCTTTTTGGAAATGTGATGGGATGACCGCTGTGTCTGGAATGTTGCAATGAAGGAGGGGATATGGGCTCTATAGGAAGTACAGAAGGGAGAACTTAAAGAGAGAGTGTTATACTTTTTATAAGAAGTGTCTGGATACATAGGCCTTTGCCAGGATGGCTGAGGAACCAAAAGCTTATTTGCTAGAATTTAAAAAAAAAAAAAAAAACCAACCAACCAAACAAAAAAAGGTAAAGATGGCAATAAAGTGGATGTCTGCTATTGGCCACCTGAGCAGGGAAGAGCAGTGGATCAGGTCTTCCATGGAGGAACAGCTTTATTTTCACAAATGTTGGAACTCATGGGGATTTAAACTACCCCAAATCTGGTAGAGAAACAGCACAGCAAGACATAAGTAATTCTAAAGGTTCCCAGAGTGAATGAGCAGTTACTTTGTCCTCTGACTGATAGAGAAGACAACAGAGCTGGTCTCCCAGACCTCATGCTCACCAGCAAGAAAATAATCTCTGAGCATGTGAAGATCAATGGCAGCCTTGGCTACAGTGACCATGAAGTGGGGAAGTTCAGGATCCTGAGAGAAGAGTTGAAAGGCAAACTCACAAGCCTGGACTTCAGAAGAGTATATCTTGGCCTCTCTCAAGACCTGTTTGGAAGAGGTCTGTTAGATTGAGTCCTGGATGGAAAAGGGGGACTAAGAAAGTTGGTTAATGTTTAAAGATCATCTCTGCCAAGCTCAGGGTCCATCTGAAGAAATACAAAGTCAGCCAAATATGTGGGATGGTCTGAATCAGTGAACAAAGAGCTTCTAGCCAAACTACCGGAAGGTAAGCTGCAAAGAAAATGAACTCAGGCTCTTAGTGGCACCCAGTGACAGGAAAAAGGGCAAAGGACTGAAACACATGAAGTTGTCTCTGAACATCAGAAATCTGTAAGGGTATCTAAACAGTGGCAGTGTTTACCCAGAAAGGTTGAGGAGTCTCCCTCACTGGAAATACTCAGGAATTGTCTGGCCATAGTCCTGGGCAAGCAGGTGGCCCTACTTGATCAGGAGGGTGAACATCCAGAGGTCTCATTCAAACTCAAACAGTCTATAATTTTGTGATTCTACTTTACACCAAAGGTGAATCTTGAGGTGGAATGGTGTAGCAGCATTTTTACAGAGGACTCAGAAATGTGTCTGCCTCTGGAAAAATGCCTAGAGCTAAAAGACTTACTTCTCAAAGATTGTGATGAACCTGCTCTACTTTATTATTAATGCTATGCCGAATGCATAGTCCAGTATGAATTTTCATCTGATTCATCTTGTTGAATTGTATATAACAGAAATAAATTACATGAACTTAAACAGACTTTTCAAGGACAAATAAAATACACTAGCACATGAAACAGAAAAAAATAATCTTTATAACAAATGTAATTCATTACAAAAAGGTAATATATAGTTTTGCTTAGATGATACTGACATTTTACCAGTGTGAAACCTTAAACTGTTCCCTATTAGACAAAATTACTTATTCTTTTTCTTGTAAAAGATCAGAGAAAAAAAATAGCCTGTTGCTCCAACAAAAACCATCAGTTTCTTGAAAAAATTCCAGGCCAAAAATGCCTTACCTTTGCTGCAGCAGAAGCCTCATGCTGAGACTAGAGGTGTCTGATTGACCCATCATCTCTGCTGGAAGCCTCTACTCCTCTGCTAGCCCTGACTTGTGTGACCTCGAAATAAGTGCTGATATTTTACAATTCATGACACAAAGGAAAAGAAAGAAATTAAAATGGAATATCTGATTAGGAATATCATTTTCAGCCGCTACTGTTTCCTGAATGCTTTGACTCCTAGTAAGAGTTTGAATCTATCTATATATATATATTATGCTGGAATCCTTCTTCCTGTTAAAATAGACTAATGAATACTTGGATTTAAGCCATTTTTTTTGTCCTTAAGTGGCATGCAAAACAAAAAGAATAAAAGAGCATGTGTCAAGTAGGAGTACTTGTCCTTCATCAGCCAACAGAGAATTTTATTAATCTATTGCAAAGATCTTTTTCATGTGTGACATAGCTCTGTTATCTCTACAGGAATGCTAGTGGAAGCCTAGAGTAAAAGATCATATTGAATTTTAATAAAGACTTGTGCAAAACACAAGAGGTGGTTGTACAAATTAATGGAATTTTACTCCATTTTAGAGCTAGAAAGATAGAAAGCAATTTAAAATCTGTATTGAAACAAGCCAACTGGATTATACCCACTTTTTAGTAATTCTCACCAAAAAAAGCGCTAAAATTCTGAACTATACTTTCTATCCTTGTAGCGACTATATAATCTTTTATTAGTTTGTGGTACTGAAGTATTTATTTAGAAGAAATAATACTAAGAATTTAGTGTTTCAAAAAGTGAGTTCTTGATCATCAGTACCTATGTAAACACTTGAAACAACTTCAACTGAAATAGCTGTTTCACAGTATCCAGTTTTTCCTGTTAGAATTCCAGTTCAGTCTCTTCTCACTGCTCTATCATTACCAAAGGAACTTCCTTGACTAATGCTGCCACCCGTAAAATTTCATTTTTGCTTAGGCTTGCAATTATCTTATTCTCCTTTTACCATTCTGTGGTGTGTATCCATTGATTTTTTTGGCAAACCTGTTTAGAAAATATTCTGAAAAAATAAACAACCCACCCTCCAACTTCCCTCACAAAATATCCAACCAATCAACCAACGAACCAACGAATCAATGAACCAACCAACCAACCAACCAACCACCCAGCCAAAAACAAATAAACAGACCAAAATAAAACAAAAATAAGACAAACAAAAAACAAACAAAAATTAAACAAAACAACAACAACAAAAAACAAACCCCACAATGATTATGCTTTCTTCTCTGTCCTATTTTGGTGACTTTCAAGCTTTTCTCTTTCTGTTCAGAATGGTAATGACATGATCAGAGATTCAGAGCTCAGGATCCAGCTCACAAGTGGCATTAGTCTATCTTACAGCTGTGCATGAGGAAAGATGAGGATTTGGCATGCCTTTTGCCTTTAGTACTCAAAATCCAGTTACTGTATTATTGAAATTGTTCAGTTATTTCTTCTTTTTATTTCTTCCTTTTCTCTTTACTTTTAATGTTGCCAATTGCCTTGATGTAAGCAGGAAGAATTTTTGGGTCTTTATGAGAATGTGAAAAAAAATTTATAACCTACATGAACTTCCTGTACACTGAAAAGATGCATAAATCCGAGAGTAAAATTTTTTTCTATATAAACATGTTATTTCTATTTTATTCATTTACATAACTCAGATCAATATATGATTACATTTATGGTCTTTTGGAAATCTAGCAAGACATATAGATACATATACATATATATGTGTATATATATGTATTTATCAATAATTTTGGTTTTTGGCTGTAAAAAATTAGAAGGTTGATAATGAACTTTGTTGTGAAGGACACTATCCCCGTTATTCTATTTTTTTCACTATAAAGCACATTCTGACTTGCAAAAGGGGAACAAAAAAACCCCACGAACTCAAACCATTTTTCTTCCATTCCTATTGAACATCTTATTCTAAACAAAGTATTATTCCAGAGACTAAGTAGAAATGCTGGTTCTAAATATAATTGGGCTAAGGGCTTTTAATGCTAACATGAAATACTAATAAGAACCAGAAGCCAACATACATTGTCTTACCCGAAGATGCATTCAGTGAATTCAATCAAAGTTTGAGATGCTTTCCTTATTTACTTTATCTTAATGCATTAATCAAAATTATTTTTTCTTCTAGCTAGAAGTGGCTGTTTTAACTTCAGTCTATTTTAGCTTAAAAAGCTTATTTTTCTCTGCTTTGAATTAAAAATAATTTCTGTTTTCAGACTACACTGCTAACTGAACTCTTTAATAACTAGTTATTTTTGTCACTATAGATAAAATTTAAGACCAAGTTCCCCTATATCTGAAGGGTTTATTGTTGCTTAAAGGAGTTGATATTCATATCAAGTCTGCTTCAGATACAGTTTTATATATGACCAAATATTATGATAAAAGATCCATTCATCACAGTTATTACCTAAATTATTCAGAACCAATAGGTCTAGCGTGTTATTAAAGCATCCTTTTTTTTTTTTTCAATTTACTTTCTGTTTAATAGTTCAATCGTGAATCAAAGGATGTTACCATAGTTATATGTCTTAGCAGTATTAGACAGCTCTTTGCCTATTTGTATGTTCTGATTAAATTTCTCCTGCTGTTGGGGATTCATGACTCCATCACAGTTTCCAGAGGTCATTTGAGTTCCACTTATGTTCAGCTTTGCAAGTTCCCTGTCCCTGGTATCACACTTTTAATCTCCTGACATCTCAGAAAATATCAAACTTTAATGTACAATATAATGGTAATTCCTGGGGCCGTGCCATGTATCTTGGGCAGCTTGACTAGGCAAAGCAGCACCCTGGGCAGCAAACTACCAGAGGCAGCTGCTTCCTCTGGGTAGTCAAGAACTGACTGATGCTGGCAGGCAAGTAGGAATGGCTTGGACCATCATCCAATGACAGCAGCAGTAGCCCAACCTAGAAACATCCATTATTACCATTTTGCCCAAAGGAGCTTGATGTCTTTTTCCAAATCTCATCTTACCTTCTGCTCTCCAGGGTAATTTCATTCCTTTGAATTTGTCCTTTCCTGTAGGAGCCACTTACACCTTAGTACTCAGCAACTGCATTTTGCATTAATGTCCCTCAAGCCTTGGGCTCTGTGTGATTATCCCGAGGTTATAGCTAATAGATCATGTCACAACGGTTTGTGTGCAAACTCATGCTCCATATCTTTAGGCAATTAATAACATAATTTTCTCTTCAAGTAGTGAAGCTCATTTTTTCTATCAGGCATCAAAATCTAGGTCTTCACTTTGGGTTTAATTTTGCATCAAGTATTCTTGATTCCATGTGCATGTCCATGCTCACATGTAGTACTCTGTCTCTACTACTACAGAAATATTAGACATAACATAACAAGAAAAGTAGATTTCCTTGGTTGGTTTCCTATCTGTAAAAATATGTCATTGTCTTCACTTCTTTATTCCTTTTGGGTTTCTCTGAATCCTGAACTCTTTCCTCAAAACAGAGATTTGAGGATTTAGTGTTAATTGTCTCCTGTGACCATGAGTAACAGAAAGTGGCAAAACTGATGTGACAAAACTCTCTCTCTAAACCACTCTAGCATCTAAATATTTTATATACCCTGTGCAGGCAACACAACACAATGTAAAGTACTTTCACTTGGTGGTTGTAAATTATGAAAGAGCTCCTAGTTTTCCTGAAACCTTAGGTGAAATCTAAGGACTCTTGCCAAGATGTGTCTTGCAAGTTAATCAGCTCTACCTCTAGAAGGATAACAGTTCAGACAGATGGCCATTTAGAGTCCACTATTTAGCCACAGAGGAAAAGGACTAGAAAATGGAGAAGAGAACCTTTTGGGGCAAATAGTACAGTAAAATATGCAATTTTTCTTTCTTTATTACACTATGAATTGAAAGTGCTAACTGAAAGGTGAAGATAGACATAGCTACAATATTGAAAGTATTGAGGTGACATTTTATGTATTCCTAATAACTGCTTGCCTACCAATATTGGGTGAGGTCTTATATGCTGTGCTACGTGATCTTAAATTATTGATAACTAGAATATATAGAACTTATACTCATTGAAAGACATGAACAAAAATAACTTCTCATTCTCTTAACATGCAGTCTGCCATCTGATTTGAGAATTCCACTTCAAAAAGTATTTTCCAAGATCACAGACTAACTATATTTGAATTTCCAAATCATTCTCATAATTGGAAGAAGAAAGAAAACAGTCAACTTGCAGTATATGTACTCAAAAGAAAGAAGCCAAAATTTGTCCATGTTTCCTTATAAAATGTGGCATATATGGTAAAAATAGTTTCAGTCCTTTATGTAGAATATGACATTAAAAATATTATTATTATTCATTAAGTCATATAAAATCAGGCTGTCTTTCCATAACTTTTTTTTTTAAAGGTTATTGTTTTTTCCTGCCAAACCTTTTCAGTTGGTGTCTCACCTGAGCAGGAGTAACAACTGAATCCAGAGGGCTCTTCTTGCCACTAAAATTACACTAAGATAATTTTTGCCTACATCTCCCTGGATTGGTGTATTATTTGAACCCAATATGTTGCATATCCTCACAGACTGTTTCTCAGCCTGCCCAGGGATCACACTTTTTCAGACATGCATTTGGAGAACAATTCCAGAAAGTGATAGAGTATTTGGTCTCACAAATCTACTTCCTGAGTGCAACCCAACCTGTGTGCCCAAGCTGTTTGGCAGTACCTGAACACCCTACCATTGTCACACCATTGGCAGGTACTTCTCAGATCATAGCATTCCTATCAGCTCCTCTTCCTTCATAAAATCAGAGTCATTAATTCGTGTTTACTCCTTAATGTTCTGTATCTGTCATGAAAATCTTAGGTCTGAATTAGTCTCCTTTAACCAAAGTACAACATTACATCACTGTAGTTATTTTTGAGAACAGTATAGGGACAATTTAATCAGTGGAAGCAGTATAAGAAGTTAACACAGCCTGCATTTCCAACTGCTCTTTAGAAACATGCAAGAAAGTAACATGAAAATGGTGTTGAGAAAGAAGAAGAATAAACATTAAGAATAATAAAACCCCCTAATAAAGTAGATTGTTCAATGGAAAGAATAACAAATAAAACTATGAAAATGTACTTTTATGGACCAGCCATAACTGTATAGGATGCATAGTTACTGAAGTTGCTACAAAAGGTTAAGATTTCTTTTAGGGATAACTACATAGGGTTTATAAATCTGATTATTTCTTCTTTTCTGATTTACATATCTTTAATTTTTTATTGTTGTTCTTAAAAGTGATTTTTTTCTTGTGAATTCTTTTATATGTCACAGAAATAGGATATGTAGACTGTGAAAAACACCAATCACTTGTTTTTAAGATTTTAAAAGTTTAATAGTAATAAGATGGTTATAAAAGTAGTAATACAATTAGAGTAATAATAATTTGGACAATTTGGATTAGGACAATACGAGACAACAAAAACAAAGAGTTACTGATGTCCGGGTGCCTTTTTCTGGGCAGCATACGCCCGAAAAAAGGCCCCGTTAACAAAGGATTAACCCTTAAAAACAACAGCCTGTTGCATATTCATACACTTCATACATGATGCATAAATTCCACTCAAACAAAGGATTCAGTCTGGTCATCTTCAACTTCTTCCTCTTAATCCCAACGGCGCCTTCGAGGCGAGAAGAAGTTTGTTTCTTCTGATAAGAGGGCAATAAATTCTTTTTCTCTGAAAGATTTAGGTGTCCTGTGGCTGCTATCTTGCTGCAAGTCCTAAAAAAATCCTACATAACATAGATTCTATTTCAACTACAAAAGTTACCTTTTTGACTAAACAACTACATTTATCATATTATTAAAATGTTAATACAGCAAAATACATATAGTAAATATCTGCGTAGAGCCATATATTATGCACTTTTCACATAGACATATATAGCACATCTATTATATGGATTATAATCAGCCCTTCTGGTAAGTACTTAAGAGTCAGAAATTTACAGGAGACCTCTGGCCTCCCATTGTCTTTCTTGATTTATGCCAAAATTGGACCTTTTTCGCTGTGTTTCCTTTCTGCCTTCTTCTGATGCAACACTGGCAGAAAATACCTCCTAAATGGCAATATTTAGTATTATTTTGGGTTTTTTTTCCATATATTTACGTATATAGATAAGTATGTATATGTACATGTATAGCTTTTAGAAGTTGAATATTTAAATTTTTTTCCATATCCCTAAATACTACACTAACTATGGAGGGTGGTTTTGATTCTCCAAATTTAATTTTCATTTTCACACTCTGTGAAATGTTTTGGCATCAGGTAAGTAACTTTAGAGCAGTTAACACAAGATGTGGCTAAAAATGATTAATGTAGCAATTAGTGCAGGAAACGAATTTTTAGTTATAAAGTATTTGAATATGAAACTAGAATTTTCAAGATTATTGAGATTATATTCTTTGTGAGATTATATTCTTCTCACTAATGAAGCAATAAGTTCAAAAGAAAAACAAGGCATCATTTACGACAAAGTTGCCTTTAACATCACAAATATTCTAGGACTTCCTGAAATAGTGCACTAATGATGTAACCTCATGACCCAAAGTCCGCTTTGCATTTCATCAGTATTTCTGTCTTACAGCATGAATGAAGCATTCTAAAACAAAAAAATCTTCTCACTTTTTAAGGGATGGATGAATGTCCTGCCTCTTGAGGATAATTTGAAAGAAAGCTGAGAGCAGCAGCCACTCTTAGTTATGGAAATTATAGTCCTTTTAATCATCTGACAGATACATGCCGTGAAGTGCTATAAAGTATTTTGGCTTCTTCTCAAAAGGCAGCCCAAACCAAAATTGTGGTAGCTTTGACACCATGTGTCCCACTGTTCATGTAAACAAATTATTACCATCACCACACTAACCCAAAATAAGAAAACAAAATAAAAACTTCACAGTAAAATATAAAAAGCAGTAGTAAATGTCTTAAATGAAGACCGTCTCAAAAGATTTTTGTTTTTGTTTAGGATTAGATTTGTTTATGGAGAATCTGCCCAGACCCTGGGATGTCAGAAATAATCTGGGTGTAACAAAAGGCTTCCAGCTTTGCTTTTTTGTTCATCTTCAAACAAGAAAGGCTTTGAAACACTGTATTTTCTTATCTTCAACTTCTAAGCTTTCATCTTGTCTCTCATACTGCCTAATCATTTTTATATTAAAATCTAAAGAATTACACTATCCTAGTGAGTATCCAGTACCTTTCCTAAGTAAGGATTCATCATCAAAACATCTTGAAAGATATCAAATGAAATAGAGTTAAGATTGCATTCACTGAGTTTCAGTTTTAACTTTTTTATAACATTATCTATATATTCTATTTCTTTTCTTTGTTTGGTTGAACTTTAATTTTTAATTTAAACCCTCCCTGAATGACCTCCACCTTCCTTTCTTGTCTCTGCTTTACATTTCCCTTATGTAAATTTGCCATATTTTTCACTTGCATTACAAAAAAATACTTTATTTGTCAGAATCCTCATTAGTAATATTTAAGATTATTTATTTTTCAGTGTCTTCTCAATTCTGTTTCTGTCTGCACTTGTGATGTTGCTTTCTATTGTTTCTCTTTTCTATTCATTATTAAAGTCAGACTTAATAACTACTATCACATATCAGTAAATGTTATCTTCACTCCCAGTTAGTAGAAAAGGCTCATATCACTGTTTTTGGCTCTTCTGCTCTTTCTCAACTTTTTATCTCTATTTGAAATATAAACCTTTTGGCAATAAAATTTCATTTACTACTGTAATCATAGATACTTGGAACTTGGTTTAGGACTTATATTCAAAATTATCATTATTTACCTAAGCAGGGTTTTAGGGTTTTTTTTTTCCATACATAAGCAAATGAAAATGTGAATAACAGCACATTGTACACAAAGAAATGTAATTCTCCATATTTTCAAGACAAGCTTTTTGTTTCTTTCAACTCTGCATCCCTCAAGTATAATTCAGTTTTTAAATACTCATTATTTTTTGAAAGTTACTCCATGATGTTTTAAGAAATTTTGTTTCTTCTTCCTTATTCATCTTGGCACTGTCATAATGTGTTTCATTGTCTTGTACAGATAGACTTATGAAGGAGCTGAGAAAATAATTCTGATTCTGTAAATTGTCTAAACTCATTACAACAAACTTTCTGCAAACTTTTGGTTTTTTTTTTTCTTTTTTATAAAGAAATTATATTTTGCAAGGGAATGGAATTAGTAAGTAAGTTTTCAGTGTATTTTATTAATTTCAGTGGAAAATATAGAATAAAATAGAAATATAAAATTATAAAAACGCCAAAGATTTATTTTAAGTGAAATGTTATGTTTATAGTATTATACTAGCAGGAAGTCATCCAAATAAGTACAAACCACTCAAATTTAGGCAATCCATTAAGTTAGAAGCACCAAGTTTCTTCCATAGGTAAGGGGGATAGATAGACATCTCTAAGAGACCGCCTGGACTACCTATGATTTGAATCGTACTTTTTACATTGCCCCTCTCTTAGCTTTAATTGTAAAAAAATTAGTAAGGAGGAAACCTCAAGTTATAGCACTTCTACTTCAATTATATTTGGGTCATGTCAAAATTCAGCGGAATGCAAAACCAGAGTACATTGCATGTCAAGATTTTTATTCCCTGTCCCAAATGTACCCGATGAAGAATTTCTGACTTGTTTGAACAGATGCACAAGGAGAGACAGAACCTAACCTGCCATTTCTTCATCAATTCTTGTATTGGCACAAGCTGAAAACAGCTCCTGTTGAGGGTGTCCAAATATAGAAGCTAGAAATTCCTATCAAAATTCAAATAACAGAGTTATTTCATAATTTAGAGCCCATCTGGACCTGAGCCTCCATTTTCTGCCAAATGAGCACCTTGGCAAGGGCATGAATTGTTAATTTTATGGTATGGCATTTTTATTAAATACTGAGCATGTAGCACTGTGAATTTATGTCATACTTTACAAACAGATAATAAAATACAGTTCCCCTCCCAATTCTGTGATGAGATTGCAAAAGACAAAACAGAATACTTCAGAAATTTAAAAAGTGAGCAGATAATGAAGAAAGAAAAGGTGGAAAACCACTGAACTTTATTTCGAGGAACCTTATTTGAAGTGAAATAAGTGTAAGCCTTGTCAGGGAAAAGAATCAGGCTTTCCAAACTGCATCATGAGAGAAGGCATGAAAGTTAATTTAGTAGAAAAAATATCAGATACCCAGGAATGAGAATGGGGAAAGAAAATTTATCTAAAACATCTGCCTCTGTATCTCCAGGTCAATTATTGTAATCACGTCTTTCTAAAACTCCATTACCTTCAATTTGGGTTACTGTAAATAACATTGACTCACTTAAGAATTCAGTTTGCTAATAATTACCTTTTTTATGTTTTTATAAATGTATTGAACAACATATGATTGAAGTCAGATCATGGGCACTAACTTCCCCCCTTATTTCCTACCTTTTACTTGATTACCAATCAATTAAAATATGCTCTATGGATTGTGCCTCATCACATACTCATTCACTCTGTCTGCTATTTTTAATTTTTTTTTTATTTGACTTTCTGTTGCAAGAACCAGAATAACCTTTTATTTCTGGACAAATATAATAAATCTAATAAATAGATATAATAAATACCAAGAATGCTGACATGGTCAGAAGTATAAGAGAAGCAAACAGCTTAGATACTCAGAAAGATTTTGGATACTCAGAAAGACAAGAGACCAGACAGGTGACAGAAGGCCATCTGTCTCAAACAGTCTTATGAAAATCCCATTAACAGGGCCTGAAAAGTCAATCTGCTCAAGGTGGGAAAAATAATACTCTGTATCAGCTGTTGAAGTAAGATCCAGGTAGTTAAGGAGATAAAAAAATATTTCATCTGTTGATGAAAGAAAGTTTCTCTGGGGTAGATACAAGTTGGGTTTTATGCAGTAATTTTCAAAAAGTCTGTTGGGCTTTATTTTTTTGTAACTTAAAAATATGTGGAGGTACCATAACAGCCTTCATTAAGAATCTCTCCTTGTGTGCACAACTAGATTATAATGCCCATAAGAATCCAGAATTAGTAAGAAAACAACAGTTTATTCAAAGGTGGCATTTTCTGTCTGTTCTTCCTAGCAGTTAAGGATTTAGGAGAAACAAAAGAAAAGAAATTTAGAAATTTCACTATAATTTTTTAAAGTAAAATTGAAAAAAAGTTAGGCATATAAATACAAAACATGATCACTCTATGGCTGTATAGAAAAGTTATTTAACACTTTACTTTGAATTGGAGCATATCTGATTTTAAAATATCTGAAGTCAACAATCTGCCATTTTTAATTAAATACACTAAAAAAGAAGTAGCAATATACATAGTGATCATTTTCCCCTGCATAATTTTACTTTCTTCATAGTACAAACCTGTATGCTTACTAATACCTGGTGGAGATTTTTTTGTCTACTTGTTTTTAAAATTCAAAATTCATAGAGGTTTCTCTGTTCCTGTATACTTGTTAAGAAAAAAAAACCTTATAATGAGGCTCATCTCAGTGTTTATAGGTTTTAATATTCAAATAGATGCACTCATATAAAAAGAACTGTTTAACCTGGGCATGATGATGTATAATGGCCTAACTAACCTGTTTCTTTACATGAAATGCATTTAAGATTAAATGGTACCTCTTGTTTCCCTATTTCTGTCCACTACTCCTATATATGAGTCAGCATTGAACTAAAGCTCTTTTCTATCTACTGTGTTCTGTAAGGTGTGATGGATAAGAAAAAGCCAAGGTATCCAGCATTTATTAATAGAGAACCGACAGAAATTTTGCAAACATAGATTGTCATGGACATATGTATTGCTTACAGGCAAAATCACCTTAATATGTCAATTCAAAGAGTCAAAGATTTTCTGACTAGGACAGGCTTTATGTAAGTTCAGAAGATTAACTGTTAAAAAGCCCCATCAGTTCTGGGAGAAAAAAACCCAAATCCCAGACATAAATACTGATATGCAATGAAAAGTATAAAGACTTTTAAAGAACCTAACAGTGCAAAAGGCATAACTAAAATACTGGGTTTTTTTGTTTGGTTATTGTTTTGTTGTTTATTTTATTATCATGTATTAATTTATTTTATTATTATTTATATAATTTATCATTTTATTATCTTTTTTTTTCTTTTTGCTTTATTATTAGATTGGAAAAGATCTTTAAGATCCTCTAGATCACCTGTAAACCTAGCACTGCTAAGTCCACCAATAAACTATGTCACTAAGCACCACATCCACACATTTTTTGAATACTTCCAGGGATGGTGATTCCACCACTACCCTGGAAATCCTCTTTGAGGGCTTGTTAACCCTTTTCAGTAACAAAATTTTTCTGATATCCTATCTAAACCTCTGTGGTACAACTTGTGGCTGTTTCCTCAAGTGCTGTTCCTTATTGTCTGAGAGAAGAGACTGACCCCCACCTGGCCACTTTTCAGCCACTTTTCAGTTGTAGGGAGTGATTGAGCCTCCTTCTCTCCAGATTAAACAACTCCAGCTCCCTCAGCTGCTCCTCATAGGACTTCTCCTCCAGACCCTTCACCAGTTTTGTTGTTATTTGGATGTCCTTCAGCAAGAGCTTTCTTTTGTTATTTTTTAAAAACAAAAAGCAAGAGTCACTTTTGTCAGTATCACTGACTTAAAATTGTTGAAAAAATTGGGACCTTTTCTAAATATATTCTTCTTCATGCTGGTTAGCAGACCAGGTAGTTGAATATAGAAAGGTAGTTGGTAAAGCGGTTAAATTAAAAAATTGTATATACATATATTGATATTTTTTCCCTCATACTGGTCCATATTTTAGTAAAGTTATTCCATACAAATTCAATGAGTTTTAAAAATCCAATAAGTAATCTTTAAACCAGATGTAAATATTTGACAAAATTATTATATATAAATATTTTTTTCTACTAAGCTTAACCTTTTTATATAGACTATGTTGCTTACTGCAAAAATAATGGACTGCTGAATATTAAACAAACATATCTCATGAACGTAATGATATTTAGTGCATAAAATCAAATGTATCAGATAGGCAGTTTATGAAAGCAGTAGTCCCAGAATAAAACTCAGTAGAAGTCACATTGGAATTGGCATAAGGGAAGTTTTTCAACATATCATGGTCAACGCTCCTCTGCTCTGTCCTTTAAGAATACTTATTGCTGAAAAATTAACAGAAAATTAGTACATATTCCTTGGTTTCTATGCTAAAATAACATCAAGTAGCAATTGGACTGAGACTGTAAATTTTTTATAAATGGCAAAGTCAGTACCACGCAGTCATTGTGAATAAAATAAGGTGTCTAATTGCCTAAGATGAACTGATTGCAGTGTCCTAAGAGGCAGGGGAACATCCTGTATTTTTTTTTTACCAATGCCTGAAATATCTAGTCTTTCACCTACTGCAAGTGTTGGACATGCCAAGCATATAGAAGCACAATATTTTCTTTGTTTCCATCACAAAAAGTTGTATTCTGACGGGTTTTTCTGATGTTAAGTCATGAATTCTGAAAGTTAGTGTGGCATTGACAGTGTAATTCGAGTGGGAGCTGGTCACTGTAATGAAATTTTCCAATTCATATTATCTAAGAGGAGGTCTGTAAAATAAAGAGAAGATGACTACAGTTATAAACGAGCTACATTTCAAAAGACAGCCATCAAGATTTGTCCCAGTATGAAATTCTCTGTTCATTTCATTTTGTATATTTGAAATTAACAATTCACTTTTTTAGCAATATTTGCTGCTATCTGTTAACTGAAGTAATCTGACACCAGAACTGCCAAGGTTTACAAAGATACCTCAGAGAAAAACTTTCAGAAATAGTGGATTTACTTTTCCACACAGAAAGCAAAAACATGATTAGAAAGAAAAAGATGAAAAGTAGAAAAGAAAACTCACTGTGGTGAGAACTGAAAGAAACTGGATGAGCTGATCCTGCTTCACGTATCTGTTTTCAAGGGATTACTGTGGGTTACATTCATACATGAGATGAATAGAAATAACAACAGATACACGGTGAGAAGGGTAAGATTATCTTCATCTGTCTAATAGTCTAAGCTGATTACTTGGACCCCTTTAACCATCAAAGGAGAGGGACAGGCATCTCTAAAGGATATTGTGCTGTCTGCTTCACACAGAGCGACCCAGTCAGTGCAGAGTCTCTGTCTCTCCAGTCACTGCAGGGGAAAACAGCTAGGAACACTTGTAAAGCCAATTCTTTGTGTATATATTAGACAATGGTAAAAACGAGAAGTTTACCAGCCGCTGCTGGTGCAAGATATGTGGGGAAAACAATACAATCATTGGCTACTAGATGCAACTGGCTGATAGCTACATGAAGGCTTGTTTTCTTTCTGGACTAACAAATAAAGACTGAAAAAGCTGAAAATGGTAGGTGGGAGGTGGTAGAATGCTTGAGCAAAGCAGCTTTCTCAAATACTTTTATGTGAAAGTGAAAAGTTGTGGAAAAGGTCCAAACAGTGCCAGCATAAAGTTAAAATGAGATTTCTTAAGAAAGTAGCAGCAAATTAGTTAACATGTTTTAAAAAGATTATCTTGGAAATAACAGAAAATATCAATTCTAATGAAATTTTTAATTAAAAGAATTAACAAATATATTAACCACCCATGACATAAATATTAAACATCTCTGATATACAAAAATGTTATAAACATAAAATTTCTAAAGAAAAATTCTAATTCTAAAGGATTCTACTAAAGAGCACTTATTAATTTCCGCAGTAAATACATCCACATGCAAATGTAGATAGATATATAGATAGATCTTACACAAATTAAATATAGCCTGCTCACAATATTTTTCTTAAGAATATATTATCAACACTCCAATGTTGATGTATACAACGATTTTCCAGCAAATGAATGACATGATATGTGTAACAGACATTGATGTCAACTTCTAATGGAAATATTCATGTATCATGACACAGATTGTTACTAAACAAAGTATTTCCTTATTTTCTGTATGTCAGATTTCCTGTGCACAGTGCATTTTAGCATTTTCCAGCTTAGTCTAACATCATTTCAGTGCCCATTCCAGTTCCAGTGGCCTTACTGGAAGTCTGCCTCAATCCAGAATCTTTTTGTACTCCAAAAAGAAAGGAGTACAAAGGGTGATGCTGAGATCTCATGACAACTGGAATTATAATCCAAAAAACTAGTCTAAGGAGTCACCATTACTCATTGAATCTACACATGTAATACTTTCTACTGACTAAACCCAAAATCTTGTAAATGATGAAGAGGGAAAAGCCTCAAAGCTCTCAGATGCTTCCAGAATCAATTGTGCCTTGCAGAATAGACTTGCTGTTTATCCAGATCACCAGTGAGTATTTCAGTTAACTCCTGTGTATCTACAAGCATCATCCAAGAGCAACTTTAATCCTCTGCAAACTACACCTATGCATGTAGTAATACAATAAACAGTAGGGTACTAGTTGGATAATTTTCTACATGTACCCTGAGAATTACATGAGGATTTAGCACAAAGTAATGCTATCATGCTGATTGTATACTATGGAGTACAGAAAAGGATTACTGAGCAAAAAGTCTGGGATTAGATTTGCCTTTTAAGGATGACTTTTGCATGTGTGGGCAGGCATAGCTTTCTGGGGATGTCTGAGGGTGTCGGAATTACTGCTGTAAACCCATCTGTTCTCCACCAGAATATCTGTCATTCTCAACAATCTATGAATAGCTGCAATCAAGACCTAATTAATTTTAATCAGAAAGACCTCGATCATCTTAAACAGGTTTAAAAATTAAAAGCTTTGCTGACGCAACTCTATTTAACTTCAAGTGGCTACAGAACAGTCACATAAACTATTTTAGAGCCATACCAAAGTATGGAGGGAAGGGAAACTTCTGGAGGTTGGAAGCTTCTGTCAACTTAAAATGGGTCGTTGTTTTTTGGTGCAATTGCAGGGTTCATATATGCCTGTGGGTGCATTGTTTGGGCAATGTCTATAAGTCTTGGGCAACATGAATAGATGCCCAGCAAACTCAACTCTGCTGATTTCTGTCTGCTTCTTTGTCATCACTTTTTTTTTTAACTGTTGTTTCTCTTCCTTCCTACATATCTTCCCCAACTTCACTTGTAATGCAGAGGAAAACACAATACTTATCTTAGGCATCTAAATGCAATTGATATTTGGGTGGTGTTTCTATGCATTCTGACCAAGTGCAAAATAAAAATATTTGTCAAGCTCTTCACAGCAGAACAGCATATAACTTGAAAAAATTGCAGTGAATGTTATTTCTTTATGTTTTATATGTTTTTAATTATTTAAGGCAATCATGTTTACTGTATCATTTGGTAAACAGATTTATATTAACTTTCATCACCACAGAAAAGATAGATCTATAAAGGTAATAAATCTTTCAGTGCTTCATAACCTTAGGCAGTCTTTATAGGTTGAAAGATAATCAATAATCATGGCAGAAAAACTGTATATGATTCATCTTTTAAATCAACTTGCTTCTTTCTGACACAATGCCAATAGATGAGAATGTAAATGCCGTGATCAATTTTTTTTTTTTTTTTAATAAAAATACCTGGACTTGAAAGGCTATTCATTAGAATTACTTTCCCAGGCAAAATTAACACTAGATGGATCTTCCATGTTCACTACTCTTCACATGCTGTCAGATTGCACTATCCAATTATGCAGTCTTTGCTGTCTACTGCAAAGTATTTCTGTCTGCAAATTTAGCTGTATTCATACTTTTATTCTGATGGTGTTTTCTATTTCTAATTCATTAATGTAAGCAAGTACTAGTGAGGGGTTTTCTACCCAATGTAATCAATTATTTTTGAATAATTCAATAGATTGAATTTCATTTTAAATGAGCAGCTTTTCATTTCTGAAGTGACTGTATCCCAAAGTGTCAGGCTTTTCTTGCTGAATCAGTGTGCTTGAGCTCAGACAGCCTTCAAGATGTTTGTTGTCCTGGAGACATCCTTCATAGTATCACTTCAGCAAACTTAAAGTGCCAAGTAGTCAGGAATTTAAATCTATCCATATAGGTATTAATTCAGACAGGAATCTCAGAATCAGGATTTTTATTTTCATTAATATTTTTTTTATTCTTCTTTATTCTGGACTGTAAATCAGGACAAAATGTATCAGGAACGGTGCTTGAAATGATTTCTTCTTTTCTTCTTCCCCTGTCCTTTTCCCCCTTGAAAATACAGAGAATTATAGTGACAGCATAACCTGTAAAGTTACTGTAATTCTCACTTGGGAAGGGAAATGTGCTCTAGCTACCTAAAACCCTCTTTGCCTGGAGGTATTGCAGTTTTGCCTGATGCTGCTACTCTATTGAATGTAAAAACTGTGCCAGCATAATTAATGAAATACTGAACAGCTAAATTGTGACTTGAAAGTCAGTCTCATCGGATATCAGCACATTGATAAATTGTGCCTGAATACTGAAGGAAAAACTGACACAGAAGGCTTTGTCTGTAAAATCAAAGTTGGGTTCAGAATGTGACTGTCAAGTGCACTGATTACAGGATAATTACATTTGGCCCATCATATTCTCTACTGAACATTTAAAAATACCATAAAATTACTTTTTGAAGTATGTTTGTTGTGGTTTTTTGTTAATGGAGTTTATAAGAACACAAGCAGTTTGCCATTCCAAGTTTTGAAGCACATAGCATTAATGTGTTTAGGATTGTGGAATTAAATTAAAATATAGTTTAGCTTCATATGCAATGAAATATATAGTTAATATAATTTTTAGTTTTATCATTTCTCACTCTAGAATTTATACTATTTGTACAATAAATGACAGAGAAAATGAAATATGGCAAAACATTACCTTAATGGATGCAACTAATTTCAGATATTAATCTAATATATATTTGTTTACTGTTTAATAATGCATGGTATGTACCTCAGAGACTGGGTTGGTACATGTAAATAGACATTGTCATGGTATTATTTATGCTGGGTTACTTTATTTTATTATTTACTTATTATCTCAATTCCAGAAGACATTCATTATGATGTAGACTATATGATAACAATATATAACTCTACCATGATCACTAGCTTGAAGTTCTTTTGAAAACTTTATTCTTTTGTTTAAGATATAGGTAGTACTCATATTTTCATTAAAAATGAAAGCAAATATAGGACTGCTGAGGAACTTCAACTTTCTATACAGAACATATTCAACTAGATATGTCTGTAGAGGAGGTGTGTGTGAGTGAAAATAAGGAGACAAAGCACCTCATAAAGCCTGATCAGCCTTCCTGCAAGAACATGAGATGTGAGGGTTTTGGAAAAAGTGGCTGTCGTTAGTTGAAGAATGCAGTCTGCACTCAGACATGAAAATATATGTATGTATTTTTTGTAAATAAAGATAATTCTATATTATATTTGTTAGGCACAGCATCAACTATTAACTGGGATAAAAAGATGCCCCAGTTTCACTTCACCTCTCATGGAAAAAGGGGGAAATGATGAAGTTTCTTTGAAGCTGGTACTTTCACAGTCTGCAGCCAGATATATCTGATGGCACATAATGGGCTTCTGAGATGACTCCTGACAATTAGACTGTTCTAGTGATCGCAGGGGTCCCAGGATGAGGGAAGAGACAAGAAAGTTGACTCCATGTTCAGAAGGCTTGGTTTATTATTTTATGATATATATTATATTAAAAACTATACTAAAAGAATAGAAGAAAGGATTTCATCAGAAGGCTTCTAAGAATAGAAAAGGAATGAATAACAAAGGTTT
>LTAT01000004.1:98884932-98898243 GCA_003286495.1 Chlorodrepanis virens | reverse complement strand
GGTTTTTTTTTTGTTTTTTTTTTTTTTTTTTTTTTTTTTTTTTTTTTTCAAAATGGCACAGAATAGTTGTATCAGAGAATCATTGAGTAGTTTGGATTAAAAGGCACCTTTAAAGATTCTCTGGTTCTAACCCCCCTGGCATGAATAGCTGCAACTTCTCCTAGACCATGTTGCTCAAAACCCCATGCAACCTGGCCTTGAACCTTTCAGTAATGAGGTATCCACATCAGCTCTGGTCAAGAAGCCCATGCTGGAGTGTGGCTTCTCTGGGGAAGAGGACACTGGATAAGGCTCCCAGCAGAATCTGTGACCCTGTGCAGAAAACAGTCAATTCTGGAGGAGGTTTACTGGCAGGACTTATGACCCTGTGGGAAACCCACATTGAAGCAGTCTTTTCCTCAAGTACTGCACCCTATGGAAGGGACCCACGCTGCAGCAAGGGAAGAATTTGAGATGTCCTTCTCCTGAGGAGGAAGTAGCAGCAGATATGGGATAAGTTAACCACAGCCCCCATTCCCTTGCTCCACTGTGGAGGAGTAGGAGGGGTAGAATTCAGGAATAAAGTTAAGCGCAGAAAGGAGGAGGTTTTGGATGGAAGGGGGTTTTAAATTAATTTGTATTTCACATTATCCTGCTCTGTTTAATTGGCAATAAATGAAATTATTTTCCCAAAGTCCGGATATTTTGCCTGTGTTGGTAACAGCTGAGTGATCTCTCTGTCTTTTTCTCAGCCCATGAGCTTTATTCTCTCTGTCCTATAGGTTGACAGGGAATAATAGAATGACTTGCTGGGTACCTGATGGCCAGCCCAAGTCAACTCACCACAGATTTGTCCCAAGATTTTTCAGTGCTGACAATAAGATGACGACTTTCTGGCTGCCTAGCTTGGCCATTGCACACAACAGCTTATTAGGGAAATATGTGCTGACTTTGTGGAGTATCACAAGTGTTTTCCTGTTGTTTCCCAGTAATTTAGCAGGCTCTGGTTCTTTTATGTTGTGCAAAACTCCACTCACTTCCCCTTTTAAGAGGCAGGAATTGAAAAAGGCAGAATGAAGCATAATATGTATTAAGAGATAGATTGAAATGAACTGTTTAATAGCACTGTATTAATCAAAGCAGAAAATAATGCTGAATATAATACAATCCCCTGATTTAAGTTAAACTATTTGAAGAAGAAGCATTTTGATTTTTTAAAATAGTACATACAGTAATAATGAAAACTTGAATACCGTTTATAAATGTAATTCATACAGTATCAAGAATCTTCAAAACATTTTCAGCTCTGATTCGAGAATATATGACTTACCATTACAAACTTATGATTAAAATATTACTTCAAGCTGGCCTATGTATTCTTAAAATAGATATATTATTACAGAACTGTGCTTGTTCTTGAGTTTCTACTTCCCAGCTCCTGGCAGTCTTTATTTATTAATGATACATAGCTTTATATTTCTTTATCAAAATTGTCAATGGACAATTTATTTTCATCTGATTAAAATTTCTCTTTTCTACTGAAAATAAGTATGTAGATCTATGAAGATTTTATAAAAGATTTTTCACCATCCAGTTTTCAGCAGGTACTTCAAAGTGTCTCCTATAGGAAAGAATTCACAAATATATTGCCAAATATCTCTTTGAAAACTCCAGAGTTTTTAAACTTTAAATGAATAATTGAATTTTCCATTAAAAACCGACAATGCCATTTCTAGATTTAATGAGTACTTTTTATTTCATATTTTCAAAGAAAAAGTAAACTGTGTGTCTCACATACATGTATTCTTCAATCATAAATGTCTTCTAGTCCTGTTTATTTCATTAGTTCTTTCCATTGAGAGCACACACATTCCAGTATTAAGGGAATGCACTGAGGTCTGTAATGCTACATACTGGGTTACACATCTACACATATATCTTACACTCATATACATTCTAAGGAATAATGAGAAAAATTCATGTGCAAATGTCTCTGCAAAGATCAAAAGTTTATCCAAGAGTATTTTGGAAAATTATGTAATTATCAATAGCAGTGTTCTTTGAAAACTAATGTGCGGTTGATTACTAATCACTTAAATGGATTTTTAATTTAAAAAAATGCAGCAATGTGTATGAAATAAGACATTAAAGAGGGGAAGACTTTTATAAAGAAAACTACAGAACTTCATTATGTATACTTAATAAAATACATCTCTCGGAAAAGGCAAAGACACAGTACCTACTGTTATGCTGCAGAGGAGGTATCAAGAAGCAGCTAAAACAAATTCTAGACTTTTATCTGAATTTTCTGACAGCTGTGAACCACAAAAAACTTTAGTAATTAATTAAATCCTATTACATTGACATTCCCTATTTATGTGTGAGGGACTCTGCTGCACTAAACCAAGTCACAAGACTCAGTTGACTCTTTTTCAGTGTGACTGTTAAAGAAAGAAGAAAAATAACACATTATTTAGAAAGGAATTACTGAATATCTGGAAGATATTGGATTTTGGCTCAGTCAGACGCAATTCAGTAATGAAAAATATGTTCTGTATTTGCAAGCCTTGGCTGAAAACCCTCTGTATTGATGTCTCTGTGGGTGGGAGCACAGAATTTGTTAAGTTACTCTGGGAAATAGCTCCTCCTTTGACTTTCAACACCTCTTAGCATGTTACAATTTAGAACCAAAATCTTAATCTAAGAATGACTTGTAAAGATAACCTTTCATATCCACTTGGCAAATGATTTTCTCCCATATTATGGTTTAATTAATAGAAAAGGAGGGGGGGAAAGACAAGATGTTAATTTGAAACAGTCATAGATGATGCATATAGACATATAACTGCGTAATAAATAATGGCCTGATGCTATTAATTTTAATAGTATTAAACTCTAACACAGAATTTTTTTTTCTTCTGATATTTTTTAATACAGATATATATCTATCTCTGTTCTTCACCCTGTAGTCTTTTGTTTGCAAATCTTCTTCCAGTTTAGAAGATACAGTAAAGGATATTCTTCTGGTGAAATTCACCAAATGAGTGAGGCTATCAAGATAGTCATTAATAGTGGCAAAAAATATGGTTTTCTAAGATCTCCAAAGCCAGCGACTGCAGTAAGATTTCAGCATTGTGAGATGAGTGCCAGCACAATTTGGAGACGTGTTAATTATCTTAGAAATCAATTGAATTGTACAATTCTAGGATAGATGGATTAGATATATAAAGGCATCTATCCTTTACTGAACTATAGTCTATACAAAACATAGTGTTTTGAAAATGGTGGGAAAACTCTACTCTATTAGATGAGAAAAATCTAATTAGTTGTAATTTTATACAAGACAGAAGTATGTCAGTTTGAAGTGTTACTGGTTTTCCCATGTGTTCCATATTTTCTACAATCTTAATTTTCACTATTCTTTCCCCTGGATGGTGTAGTGTTATCATTCTAACTCTTTATTTCTTTGGAAAAGAGAATGTTTCATAAATGCCAGTGGTTTTTTTCCCCTTCTTTTCATTAACTTTTGCTGTTGTTTTAATGCTTGGTAGTTTTCTTTCAGTAATTTAGTAAGCAAATCCTAAATATTCTATCTATCAGCTGTATTGTTTTTGCACAGCCTGGCTTTTGGCAGCAGGGGGGCCACAAAGATGGCTCCTGTGAAAAGCTCCTGGAAGCTTCCAACACATCCAGCAGAGCCAATCCATGATGGCTCTGAAGATGGACATGCTGCTGGCCAAAACTGGGCAAATGAGAGAGGCTGGTAGCACCTCTGTGATGACATATTTAAGAAGAAAATTAAAAAAAAAAAAATCACACAGTTTTTACTTCTAGCCAGAGAAGAGAAGGAGTGAGAACATGTGAGGGAAACAACATTGTGACACCAAGGTCAGTGGAGAAGGAGGGCCAGCAGGTGCTCCAGGCACTGGAGCTGAGATTCCTTTGCAGTCCATGGTGAGACCAAGGTGAAGCAGCTGTGCCCCTGCAGCCTGTGGGGATCCATGGGGGATGCAGAGATCCACCCACAGCCCATGGGGATCCACGGGGGATGCAGAGATCTGCCCACAGCCCATGAGGATCTACGGAGGATGCAGAGATCTGCCCACAGCCCATGGGGGAGGTGCCCGTGCTGGAGCAGGTGGATTCCTGCAGGAGGCTGTGATCCACTGGGAGACCCGGTAGAGAGAGAGGGCTCCTGCATCCAGGCTGGAGCATCCTGTCCTTGGAGGAGTGCACCCCATGGAAAGACAGACCCATGTCACGATAGTTTTGGAGGACTGAGTGCCTGTAGTGGGTAGTGGGGACTCACCTTGCATCAGGTATGATAACGCTGCTGATCATGAGAGTGGACCACGCATACCTGGGAAGTTCACGGAGCACTGTCTGCTGTGGGAGGGACCCCATGGCCTCACAGGGGAAGGACTCCTCTCCCAGAGCAGCAGAAGGAAACTCCCATGCCCTGTCACCCTGCGCTGTTGGTGGGAAGGAGGGAGGGGCTGGAGGGGGGAAAAGGTGTTTTAAGATCTTATTTTGCTTCTCATTATCCTCCTCAGATTCTGTTAGTAATAAATTGACTTTGCAACTTAAGTTGAGCCTATTTTGCCTTTGAAGTGCTTGTCCTGGTCCTTATCTCGCTCATGATCCCTTTGTTAATTTTTTTTCCGCCTCCACTGCCCAGCTGTAGTAGGGGAGGGGGAACAAGCAAGTGACTCTCAGGGGTGCCTGGCGTTGGGCTAGTGTTGAACCACAACATCAGTTTACTATAAAAAATTAATCAGCACCACCATACAAAGCTGGAAGGATGCACAGATCAGGAAATTGTGTCTCAGCATAGAATGTCAGTGCTCCAAAATCTTTAGAGCTTTGTGAGCCTACTTGATATTTTTTTTCCTTTTAGTTAATATGAATCAACAGGGCTTTTAAACACCAAAGCTGGTTTGGATTTGAGAAAAAAACTAGAACAAAGTCTTTTAAAACCAGAGAAAACAAAGTAACCAAAACCTAGAGAACAGAAATAAAAGGGCAACCCAGTGACTAACAACAAGGACAAGGCCAGCATCCAGGTTTTGCTTCTTACTTTCTGACTACTCAGTCACATTTTATTAAAAAGAACACAATACACAATTCATAAACTACAAACAAAAGAGATAGCATGGTCTTCATCTAATGGTCTTCAGCTTGTCCCAGAGTTTAAATTGCATGATACCTCCATAATTTTAACACAGGAATCAGTCATTGTGTTTACTTTCTTGGTGGAGGCTAGTTGCTAAACTCAGCACAGAGGCTGTGGAACACTCTCCCTCACTCTGAGAGAGAGTATAGGATCCTGGACTTTAGAACAATTGCTCTACATTTAAATGAAACTTGACTTGCCACTGCCTGCAAAATACCTGGAGACAACCAAAACTCTTTGCAAACCACTCTGAGTCTGTAGATATTTCCAGAGAATATGAATTCTCTTGATGGAGAAATTTAAATGTCATCCTTAGCTGACAAGTGCTTACAGTTGACAATCACCCAGTACATTTATTTACTGGAGGATTGTTTGTCTGTTTATTTAACTTCAGCAGTGCCTAGAAGCTCCAGTGAATTAGCTTGGGTCCACTGAATTTCACCCTCCGTCCATACAGAACAGTAAAATTTTTCCTTCGCTGGTAAAGAAACTGCTTTGAAAAGGTATATAATAACCCACCTACTTTTAAGAGAAACGTCCACTGATTTACTTTTTGAAATTTTCCTCTTTTCTGCAGAGGGAGTTGGATTTTTTTTTTTTTTTTTACTGTACAGAATGCTTAAATATATTTTGACAGAAAGGTCTAAAATGTTTGCATTTTCAATGAAGAACAAAATGTACCTTTCGTACAAAGTAACTGCTGTCATAATCAAAATGGTTTCCTGTTTCTAATGTGGCATCCAAGAAAAAAAAAAACTCACCTTTATTATTTCCTAATCTGTTATTGTTAATCTTTGACTGCAAAAATAATCAAGAAGCATTAAGGGTATCATTATATTTTAATAAAAATCAAAACATCTTTTTCTGAATTTGACACTTTGTTCTTTTGATCTTTCAGATCTCAAGGAACTACAACCTAATTAAAATTGTATCTAGTTTTCCTAAAAATATATTACATTGAATAATGCTCCAAAAGAACATTTTATTTTTATTTCTTCTTGTTAAAATACATAATACAGATGTAACTTTCTTTCTCTGTTAAAATTTAACAGAGCAGATCTACTCATAGATAAGGCTCCAAGGTATGTAGTGATTCTTGATAAGTTGCTCCATTAGATTCTCTCAAATCAAAGACTGTAAAATTAAATCATTTTACAATAAATATACTTCAAAAGACTCATTAAGGATTAGATGATAAACCTTTCACTCCCTTTGATATAAAGATATTCGAGTTCAGTCCCATTAAATCAAATTGTTTTAGCAACACTAGATAATTACTATTTTTATTAAAACTTGGTTTTAATAACTACAATAACACTTTTTTTCCTAAATAAATAAAATAAAGAAAAATATTAGAATTAAGAAAAAACGTTTTGGAGTTCATGGAATCAGCAAAGTCTTTCTTTCTATGTGTCCCTGTAGCGGGCTAATAAACCCATGAAGTTATTCTATTAAATGTGGCAGCAGTTTCCATACTTCTATTGTTTTCTGATATAAGTACATAGTTTTTTCAAAAATTTCTAAATATTTAGTATCAGAAAGATAAGGCCCTAAGGCCTAGATTATGGATCTATTTTTATTTATTTTCTTTGAATGAGTTAACATGTAAGTAGCCTTACATTTTGATCTAGAATGGACCCAACAGATAAAAAGATATTGCTCCATACAATATAAAATAGTACTAACTTTTCTTAAAACTCAGAGATCTCATTCTCCATCCCTATACTAAATGGCAACAGAAAGAGATATCACTAAGTAAAGGTGTCCCAGCAGCTTGTGTACAGGACTTAAGAATAACAGTGTCAAGAACATCTTGACCTTTTCCTCAGCACTTGAATATCCCAACTCATCTCAGTCTTTTTATCTGCTTTCTTATGAGGATAAAAGAAAAGTCTATCTTCTCTTTTCCAGAGAATTCCAAATTCACACAGCAGAAAGAATATGCTTGCTGCTTATTTTTATTCTGGTTATATTCCTACAAGGACTTCTTACAGGAAAAAAATGTAGAATGTAAGGATTCTAGATGGATGACAAAACTTTTTTGTCTAGTAACAGTGGCTAATTTAGTCTGGTTTTGAAAAAAAGTAAAAATCAGTATAATAATCAGAATGAAAAAAATCAGGCTATAGTGGAAAAGAAAACTTCCATGTTACAGTCCATAAAATGTCACTTTCTAGAGAGAAAGTTTAGCATGAAGCCTTAAAGTGATAACTGTTCCCCAGAAGCAGAACAAAAAATATAATCAAATGTTATTGTTTTGTGTAATAATATGTGGTTGGCTTCTTATAATGAAGCAGAATAATTACTTTCCGAAGCCCATGAATTGAGATTTAGTCCTTTTAAGTAAACAGTATCTGAAGATTCCTTGATGAAAATTCATGTTGAGTAATGACATTATTTATCTCTCTCTTAGAAGAGTTTTTTATCTGTTTTACATTTTGTTTCATCTTGCTTAAGTGTTCTGGAGGATATTTTTTTGGACAGTCAGTTAAAACAATGCCTTTAAGTGCTAGGTAGAAATATTTTTTTTCAAATAATAAAAATACATTTTAAGGACTATTGGAAATGAATTATAAACCCATTTATATTAATTATGATATATATATAAATTTACTTGACTAACATAAAATTATACATTGTCAATTCACATGTATTATATGTGCTGTATCTCTCTATTTTGATAACTTGTTGGCTTTTCCTTGAAAATGTTGGAAAATAACTATGGCCTGAAATGATTTTCTTTTTGCGTCACTTCCTGTGTTTCTTCTCTCTTGTTCTTCTCCACAAGGCTTATCCACCTATCAACAGGATCTGTGGTGTTTAAGGGTTCATTTGCTCTTTTTTCTTATTCTCAGCTTGAAGATATAAACCTACCTTTATGTCATAATAAGCATGTCTAAGGAGAATAATGTAATCATAAGACTTCAAGTTGAAGACTGCATATTAAAGTGAGAAATAAGCAACAGAAGCAGATGAACATAGACTTTTTATATGCAAATTCTCTTCATAATAAAGAAGGGAAGAGAATTGCACAAAGTGCACTGTATATATTCTATATAACTCTGCATGAAATTATTGTTGAAGTTTTCCATGTGTCATCTGTGGTCTTTGAAAATACCTGTTACTGGCAGTTAACTCTGTATACAAAATTTCATTGGAAAAGAGACCTCATTGAGTTTATTTCAGATTGAAAAGAACTTCTCCAGAAAAATAAAAGTCAAATGAATTTAAATGCCAGAGAGTACTTAAAAATACATATTAATACTGGCAATATTCCAAAGAGACATGTCCAATTAAAGAGTTTTCAAAGATTTTTTCCTGCTTTTTCAACACTAAATTGTCATGGCTCAATCAGAAATTGAATTATACTCAGTAAATAAGTAAAGCTGAACATAGCAAAAGCTTTATCAAAATTAAGTCACAGCTATATTCCAAGAGGAGGGAAGCTGCACTGCTTTTCAGAGTGTAACTCACATAGCCCTCAAAGAGGGAGGCGTGCTCTGGAGAAGAGCTCATACTATGGCATTCAGGAGATCTCAAATGTCCCTTCGCCTCTCTACAGATGCAGCTTCTGGAAAACACTTAGGAAATTTTACTGCTGAATCATCACATCCAGTGTCTGGAGGCAAAAGGCAGAGCAAACCACTTGCTCTATTTCAGGGCAAGCTGTCATTAATGCAAGATACAAAATTGATGTAAAGAGTAAAACTTATTTATCTTTCTATTTATTTATTTATTTCATTTAATTTGTCATACTCTGCCAGAAAGACAATTGGCATATTTCTTAGGGAGAACAAATGAATCTTTTATAAGTTGCAGATACCACAATATAATTTTTTAGAGTACCATTCTTATGAAAGCTGTGTGGTTGAGGGACATGCTTTTAATGTTTTCCTGCACTCCTAAGTACCTGCACAGAATGTTGATGTAGATCTTAGCCTCCATGTTCTTTATTTTAAATAAAACAAAATTTTAAAACTTATGGATGCAAGTACTTTTAAAGAAAATTAACTCAGCATTGGAAAGAGAGATATAGAAATTTTGGTGCAGATTTGCATAAAATGAAAAAAAGAATAAATATTTTGGAGTGTTCAGACAAAATTCTTTTAAATATTTTTCCCCAACAGAGGTAAAGAAACAAAGAAAAGCATATTTTCTGTTCAGTGTCCTGCCTAAAATGTTGATCAATAATGTTGGGCCTTAAAAGAGTGTTTACAAGAAAGTCTAAGGTTCTGAATTCTCCACAGTCACATTGCATTTGAAAATATTGTGTGACTTCTCCATTACCAGTTCTGAAAGATGACAAAGATTTGTACGTGATAGAAAGTGAAATACTCTCTGAATTTTAACACAGCTGAAGTGAGCAAAATATGAGTTTATGAAACACATGTCCATATACTAACAGAAGTGACAGGATGGTTACTACCCATACCAGATTATCTTCAAGTCAGTTTTACACTTCATTTTCTCACTGGAAGGTTACAAAATGATGACAGAACCATCTTTGTCTCATAAGGCTACACATGTCAGACCAGATCCCTTTGAAACTGGAAACTAATATAGGTGAGCTAACTGGAGCCACCTCTTTTCTGACCTACTAGCTTCCTGCATCCCTTGAGATTCAGAATGCTTCTGATTCAGCTGTAGCAATATTCTCATAGTATGTGTGTTCACTTCCTCTCTGTAGATTTGCAATGCATAGCACAACTTTAGGGCTTAGTGCTACTAAATATACAAGGGTCTGGGCACTACCATAGGTTTCAAGTGTTGGCATTATTGAAGTGAGCAACAGTTGTGAAATATCATACAGTACTCTGTATCACTAATATTTCAATAGTTAAGGAACATGTAAACCATATTTTAGAAAGCTTGTCTCTGAACGCGTCAGCATTCTCCAGTGTGGGCATCTTTCTGAGACTTATTATAATAAAGAAAGCGATTTTTCCAAAACTATGCTGTTATTGAAGCCCTCAATATTGTCAGAGGACTGACTGCCCAAGAAACTTGATTTCCCTTTTCCCAAAATTTTTAAATGTCCACTGTCTAATAAATCTGGCCTTCAAAAATTTAATGCTAGGTAAGTATTAGCATCTTGATAAAATAAATAAGGTAAAACAACTTCAGTCTTTTCTGTGACATGTCATGGTCTGTCAGAGTCATTGTTCTAACTTCTTGACTTTGTTAAACATTGCCAAATGGGAAATAAGATCCTTTGTGAATACTAGAAGGGACCAAAATCATGTTCTGACTTGAATTATTTGCTGATTTAAAACAGAAAGGCTTGTTAAACCTAAAAGGACTAGATTTAAGAATAGCAATAAATTGCGCTGTGGTCCAGTTGGTAGTATCTCCCTGCAATATCATTTCTACCAACCCCAAAATGTGTAAGACAAGAATTTTAACATTAGTTACTTATATTGAAGATGCCAATCTCCAAAGCATACACTGTGAATCTACACTGAACAGAATTAGGTTGATAATTAGTCACAAGTCATGAGATGCAGGCAGGAAAGTTTTATTATGGTTTCAAAAAATGCTCATGGACTCCATCTGTGTGACTGAAACTGTTCATCCGTCTCTCATCCTTCTAGCCTACATTTTATTTCTATGTAAAATAATGCTGTTTAAAAATCTGCTATAGTTGTTAGAATGCGTTTATTGCCTTTTTACCTGATGTCTAAAAGTGCCTAGAAATATGATAGGCCACTCCAAGGCTAAGTCTATTTGTAGGAAATCTGGTCGCAGGTTGTTTCTGACAGTTTTTGTGGTACTGACCTTAATCTTTAAGTTCTAATATTGTAAATTTAGATGACATTTATTTCCCATATAGCTTACTTGACTATGTTTATCTTGTCACTGACAAAAAAATTGACAATTTGAGATTAAAAAGAGCACAAGATGTCTTATGAAGATAAGTGTAGCTGGATATGAAGGTCTACAGGTTTCAGTGAACTGGTACAGCCTGAAATAAAATGTCATGGCTGCAGTACCCTGGTCCACTATACATATTCTTAAATCTTACATGTAACAGTCAGTAGTGCATTTACTGAAATATCTGACATTTTTCAAACTATCAATGCATTCTTATTCTGAATCTCTACCCAAAGGGAGAACAGCATATTGCACAAAGTGTTTTGTTCTGGTAGGAATCTCTTTATTGTATTGTTTGGCATTTTTTTCAGCCTGCCTTTCAATGCACTTTTCAGAAAAGCAGCCCTGAAATCGAATGCAGTGCTGGGATTAGAGCTGTGCCTCCAACTCATATTGCCTCCCAGGAAAGGTCTAATCTTCACAAAAATAATTTATATCTTTTGGTATTCGCTATCTACGAGCTCTTCTCACTAAATCATCATGGTTAAACAATTTTCTTTATGATTCGTAATAATTCTCTATTCATAGTCATATAAGATTAAATACTAGCTACAAAAAATTAGTGGGAGAACAAGTTTCATGATAGGAGGAATATATCATGATAACAAAATAACATTTTGTAAAATGAATGCAGATTATTCTCTGAGAGGTTTAACTTTAAATGCTTTAAATTCAAGCCAGCAGATCCTGGCTTGAATAGAATCTAGACATTGTTTTGTTCTGTTTAAGTATAAAATCTCAAAGTTATTTTAGCAGTAAAAATGTATTTTTAAAAGGTTCCTTTTCTTCCTCCAGAAAACAGTGGAAAGCATACTCCATAATGAGCCACCTAGTTGGTACACTTGGAAGTTATTCCTCATTTAGAATATACATAACTTCTGTGAATTTATTCATTATGTTTGAGTAGCCAGTCATTCTTACTTTTTAAATTATTCCAAATTGAGTACAGAAATACTTTATATCAAATAATTGAAAACATGCTTTTATTAAAAAAAAACAACTAAATATGGTCTTAAATCTTTATAATTTTGAAAGTATTTATAGCTAATGCTGAACGCTGAACAAATGCCAAATTTTTGGCTGAATGAAGTCAAAATGTTTGACAGGCTTGCTTTTTTTTTTTTCAATATATAAATATTTTTTCCGATTGTTATTTCTCAATCTGCTATTTTTGACCAGATGATGAATAAGATCATCATCATATTATGATGAAGATCTTATTCATATTGAATAAGATCATCATCATATTTTCTTATATAACTTTTACAGAATGGATCTACATTCTCCAGGATATAAACTTATTCAGGCCTAGATTTGACGTGTGCTGTGTTGCGTGATTTTGAAATCTGCTTTCTGAGCACATTCTTAATTCCCGTGTAAACAAAATCAAATATAATTCATAAATTGTACCTTAGGGCAAATGATTGTCTATGTTTTATGTAACTTCTTTTACTCTACCCCTAATGTCAATGGACTGTGTTGAAGGGATACTATCTTGAAGTATATGAGTGCTCTTGTTGATGTACCTTTAAAATTAAGCACAGACATTAGTAAAAGCTGTGTGTTCTACTGCAGCTTCAAAACTTTTTTTCTCCATAATATGCAGAAGATCATTCAACATAGTGAGTGAAGGAATTACTGAGAGCCCAGAAAAGTAACCTCTCCATCCACGTGAATATACATTTTTCACCAGTAATTCCTTAGTCTTTAGTCTTAAAACTTACCGCTGTCACATGTTTATCATTAGCACATTGCACAAATGGCCTCCATGTCCATTATGTAAGTGCCAGGACTGAAAATTTTTCATTATTTTTAGATATCAAGGGGAAAAAACCTACAAAGCACAATAGTACATTATAGTGTATGACACAATGCCATTATAACTTGGGAAAGATGCATTGCTGGTTTCTCTGGGTATGAATTAGTCTTCCTGACTTAATTACAATATCTTTGTATGATGCTATCGCCTCATGAGGGGGAAAAAATATAAAGGAGAACTAAGCGAAGAAAAGAAATCTCACTTTTTTTTTTTTTTCCCAGCCAATAACACCAGTACCATAGGTTGGTAGCCACTGAGAACAGAAATAGAAAGTTCTGCTCACATCATGATAGTCAGACTGATCAACAACATGAGGAAAAGCTCTAAGCTCTGTTTTTTTTTATTTCTATATGAAAACCTTGGCACTTGCTTTTTTTTTGTTTTGTTTTGTTTTGTTTTGTTTTGTTTTTTGGTTTTTTGTTTGTTTTTTTTAATTTTTTTTTTTTTTTTTGTAAAGCTCTTTCATAAA
>LTAT01000004.1:98860914-98884922 GCA_003286495.1 Chlorodrepanis virens | reverse complement strand
TTTTTTTATTTTTTTTTTTTTTTTTTTGTAAAGCTCTTTCATAAATGTAAAGCAGTGTCAAAAACTGGGGTTAGAATATTTTAGAACTGTAAATAGCTATCTTCAATAAAACAAATGTGAGAAAATAAAGGAATTATGGACTTTCCTTTTCCATACATAATTGCGGACAATAGTGTGCATTTCATCCATCATACTAAGCTATGACTGCACTCAATTAGCTTAATATGGTGTTAATGCAATATGGGAGAGGTAGCACTCATTCATCATACTGTATTATAGCAGTAATACAGTAGTATTGTATTAGACTGATGTAATAAGGCTCTTAATAGAAGGCAATAAAACCATTATCAGGAAACTGCCATTAATACCTGGGATTTTTAAAGGCCATTTCTGTTGTGCTTATAAATCTTTTACTTGCCTAGATGCAATAAGAAAGACCCTCTGAGACTGCAGAAGGACTTGAGTATGTGACATTATGAATGTGCTATTTTTGGCTTTTTGATGGAGGAACACATCTTATAGCACCTAATAAATCTGTGCTGAGGGTTGAAAAGCATATTTTTCTGTTGAACAGTAGGCTGTAATATAGTAGAGCTATATAAAAGGTCACGACAAGTTCTAAATATTTATTCATTTTTCTATGACATCAAGGCCAATTCCTTTTTCTCTCTACTAGGAACAAAAGGAGGGTTTTTTTGTAACCTCTATCTTTTTCATAAGACATACTAGATTATTAAAAAGTGTTTCGTTGTTCTGTGACTTCATTTCCAGAGAAATGGTTTATGCTAGAGTTTACACATTCTCTGTGTTTGTTAAATTTGATTTATATTCAAGGCACTAAACCCAATTGATTATTTTCATTATCAAAATACTCTGTAAAAGTGGAACTTCAATTATGCCTCATTTGTCTTCAGAAAGACACAGGTTATCTGTATAATCTTGGTTGTTTTAATTTGGGGGTATTTTGGTCGTTTGTTTTTTTCTCCAGTCATTTGACAGAGATTTATGGTACAACATAAGCTTGTGTAGGTAAGATTTCTTTTGTCAAATCATATCACTTTTCTTCAGAACCCTAAACTTATGGCATGACTGTATTAATCTAATGTAATTTATGCAATATGGAACATTCTTATTAATTTTATCAAAGTATGAATACTGGAGTGCAATATTTGCAGCATATAGAACAATATTCTACCATGTTCTTCAGTTTCATCTAACGCAACCCTAAAATAAAATTTATTGTTCCAGATAGAGCAACTCCCTCTGCACAGCGTTGAACCAGGGTTTATTAAATGCCAGTTTTGAAAAAGGAATATTTTTACAGTGCTGGCCAATTCCTATCTCTGTCTCCCAGCCCAGGTATGATTTCCTCACATTGATGGTTCTGATGGATGCTGTGCTTGCATTCCTCACTAGGTTCATAGGTCTAGATTGCACTGTTGTGCAAAATGTTCTTATTTCAATATCAGTTTGCTATGAAGATTCACACAAAGGAAAAAGTTACTATTTATATTCTGTCCCCACTAGCCTGGATCACTGTAACTATTATAAAGCTGAATGCCCAAGCTCCCTGGCATATAGGGTGCTACTGCCTATGTGCTCCACAGCTCTGCTCTTTGGCTTGCTCCAAATAATTTTCTCTTCTATTTTAATTCTCTGATTCCAATTTTCCAAATAAATAATCATAACAATAAATCATGTGAATTGTTAAAACTACATATGCTGGGGAAAAAAAAAAAGGAAAAAAAAAGTTTTAGAGTGAAAATGAAGATGTGGAAGTCCTCTTTGAGCTATTCCATGCACTGTTCCCCAATTTCCTTCCTCTCCCCAACTCCCTCCCCCCCAAATAAAAGGCGACAAATAAAAACACAAAAAGAAAAGAAATCAGATGAAATCTGGCTAACCCAGAAGATTAGGTAAATAAGTAAAATTGTACTTGCCAGTTTTAAGAAACTCTAACATTAAAAAAGAAATCATAAATCTGTCTAAAGGCTACTCTTGTGATATTGAGCTGATGATTACTGCAGGAAAAAAAAAAAGTATCTGCGTTGTGACAGCAAATGTTTTCTAAATTTATTTATCACAAAACCAGAGAACTGGATAAACATTCAAGACAACACTATTCAGCAGAATCCTTTGTCTATCTTCTTCACTGTTTGCTCAAATTCAGCTAGCTGGAATACCAAATGTGTTCTGATGCTTTCTTATTACAGGAGATGTGTTTATGAAAGCAGTTTTGCATATTGGAGTGCCTTGAATACATAAAGAAGAGCCCAAGTTCAGTGAGTACAGTGGCACATCCTGCTTTCTGCCCTGTGAAAGTAACAGCATCAATGTTCCCTCCCTTGATTCTCTATAGAGCAAGTCTAAGAAAAATTCTGGAACATTGTAAATACTCCTATTGTTATCGCTTGAATCTACCGAATAAAACAATAGATAAGCATGAAAAGATGAGATGATTCAAAGTATTTAATCTAAGATCCTGATTTGAAAATCTTCATGGTCAGCAGCCGTGTGTTTTTGCATATATGTGTAGTCAAACATGCAATTTACCTTTTGAGAAATCTTGCTCTCAAGTTGTCCAGAGTGAGACCGAGGGAAAAAGCCAAAACAGCATCCCTGGCCTTGTTTCAGAAATGCATTTAAGTCCATGTCTATTCATGGAGAGGCCACAAAAATGCACTTAAGGGAGTCTAAAAAAGGTTTAGCATGTGAGTCAAGATTACTTGTTTTCTGGAGTCAGAGCCAAATATATCAATTTGCAGTACATGGCCTGCTCTTAAACATGAACTGTATATAAAGAATGCAAATGTAAATGCAAAAGAACATAATGTACTTTGACAGAAGAGAGTTTCCAGGTATATATTACTTTTTATTGGCTACTGTTAAGAGTAAACTGAAAGCAAAATTCTAGTATCTCAACTTCTTTGACAGTAGTTGGTTGAGACAGGAAAAAAAAATTTAAAAAATGAATTTCAATACTTAAAGGCTTTTATTTACTTCTTCTGAGGATTCATAGAATCAAACAATATTATACCATTCTGTACTGAAAACTAACATCAAGGAAGAATTTTAGATTTTTTTTTTCCATATAGATAGAAACAACAAGTAACTTCATAGATAATGAAATTTCACCCAAAGACAGGCAACAGACAATTCCAAAGGGTGGTTGCTGGCAGAACATCTATGGATGGTCACCCAGCGAGGTACTTTTTGCTCAAAAACAGGAAAAAAAGTGATGTGGGTTGCCCATATTACAGTAATAGCACCAGATTATAATGAAGAGCAGCAGTAATTACAGAGATAACATACATTTCAAATGCAACTAGTTTCTCACTAGTGCTGCTCTTTCTCATATATCTTTTGTTGTGGGGAAAACTGGAGACAGGTGTGGGATGAAAGCTGTATTAGATCAGGATGAGACCCCAGCAGGTGTTTGAGAGAGCTGATCCAGTGCTGTTCAGTCTTAGTCTGTGAGAATGTCCTGCAGAGTGCATATTTCGGGAAGGAGGGGTGATCCAGATTTGGTAGTGCCAGCTTTACAGTTAGTCTCAATGATCTTAAAGGCCTTTTTGCAACCTAAATGGTTTTCTGATCATATGATTCTATCAATAAAGTAATTAAATTTTTCCTTCTCACCTAACCACCTTACAGATGGTTGATAAGAAAAGCAGTAAAAAGTAGTTAAAATCGTTAAATGGTTTAATACAAAAGTCTTTTGCTATACTTAAAATCAAGAGGTACTCTAAGTAAAAATTGATTCTATATTCCTGTTAAGAAACTGCTCATAACGCCTTTCCTTTCTTTGTATCCCTATTTATATCTTCTATAGTTTCTCCTAGCAAAGATGCATCCTATCCTAGTGTGATGTCCTTCTAAAATCCCAGGCCTCACTGAAAACCATCTTTTTGTGAAACACAACTGTATTTATTTAACTTTCTTATTAATATTTCACAATTTGAAACCTGTAGCTTCTTAACCTGCATGCAATGTTTAATGATAAACTCAGGTGCTATTTTTCTTGTATCTTAATTACAAAAAATCTCTTCTACTATACTTAACATTTCCTAAGAGCTGGAGAGGTACCTATGCAATTAATCTTCTGCTCCTATTTCATTCTATGTGAGTCTACTGGATCTTAAGACAAATTCTGTTCTGTTGGGGAGAATATGCTTTAATATGATTTGGATCAGTCCTAGAATAATCCTACAAATTCAGGTAATACTACCTCACAGACTTCTTGTGTTCAGAAGTGCTTTCTGTCTTAGATTATATATTTATATTTTCCTGAATCTGAGTAACAGAATATATACTGAAGAGGAAATTTGCACACACTGCTCCCTGCCTCAAAATCAGAAGATTATGCATGTAAAACAGTCTGTTTGAAAATATGAAAAAAAATTATCATTGTGAATTGTTTAAAAGAATTTCTTGCACAAAAGAATCACAAAATCCATGCTTATGTTGTATAAATATTAAATAAATGAAATAACTAAGTATTTTTCACCTTCACAATTTGTTTTATAATTTGAACAATATTGCTCTTACAGACTGATTCAGGAATCTTTCCTAATTCAAGGTCTGGTCAAAAAGTACATAGAAGTCAGCTGTAATAATCTTTGTACTGGCTCCAGGCAGGTGGTATAGAACGATTAATACAGATTAATACAGATGAACATTTCTTCTCAACCTCTGCTACAAAAGCCACATATCGAATGTAAAAAAAAAAAAAGGGAAAAAAATCCATTTTTAATGAAATAAATTTGTTCCCAAACTCAGGCTGAACTGACAGAGGTATTTTGCCTAAAAACATGAGGCTTATTCAGTTTATAAAGAAGAATAAAGAAGACAAAATGCATTTTGAAAATCTATACAGTCTATTTTTGAAATAAATTTATTTGGATGGTTTCTAGCTAACACTGAATGGCTTTACAGCTGCAGTGCAGTGTGTCTCACTGATGAGAGACTAATATAAGCCAAGCTTCTTGTCTTCTACAAATCTAGCATTGCTTTCCCACTTGCTTGCCTTCACCAGCTATTTCTATTCCTTTCACTGCTCACCTTCTACCCTGCCTAGCATTTTCCTTAAAATTGCTACTGGTTATAATATAAAATTTTATGTGAAAGAAATGAAGCATCCTTGTTCTACTTGACTTTCTTGAAGAGTTTATCAGCAAAAGTCACTATCTCTTCTTATTACTTAAGATGCACATACCTATGAATGACTATTTAGTGAAATATTCTGAATATATTTCTCTGTGTAAAATACTATCAGCACTTGATGGAAAGTATTTTTTTCCTTATAAAATCCATAGATCCTATCCTGTATACAATCACATATGTTGCTTCAACTAAGTTTTACTCAGGTTCAGTGGAAATTCTTTCTCTCAGTTTTTTTTTGTTAAGTAAATTCTCCAAACACTTCCCTTAACACTCTTGAATTAAATTGGTCAGGCTTTTCCCACCCTGTTTCAATATTGTTCTGTGAGATCAATAAACTGGTTTTACAGCCTTTGTGGTCTGAGACCATGTAGACTATCTACAGTTTTGAGGGGCTTATCTGTCAGCTGGGCTCTGTTTTGTCCTTCCTTTTGTGCCCATTTTGAGATTTTTGTCTGTGAGTTCTATATTGCCATCTGCAACCTCACATGAAATACATCCTCCAGTCACTAAACACATTGATCCTTCACAACAGTAAGATATAGGCTGTGCAGCACCAGGCAGAAACTGACAGATGTCACTGCCATAAATGACGTTTAAGTGATCAAATTTTAAAATACTTGTCCATTTCATGTTCTGTTACTATACCCATCTCGGTAATTTCTAAGTATTCATTTATGAGTCTCTGTGAGCAGCATATGGATGTAGACTTCTGTTGGAGTGTAAATTGAACATCAGGATGTTACTGCCAAAAATACCATATGCAGTTCTCTCTGTTGAAGGTGTATGTCTTAGCAGTCTCAAGGTAGAACAGGCTTTTTAAGTTTTTAAGGGTTGTTATAAGCAAGGTTACTTTAGACCTCTATTGTATAAATTCCTTGTTGTCACTGTATTGTTTTTCCTCCTGAACTTTCTTTTTATGAAACATTATTCCACAGAAATATTAATAATTCACTATAGGTATAGATACTTTGCCTTTTCATTAGAGTCTTCCTTCCCATTTCAGTTTAGCCCAAGTGCAAGAAAGATTGAAGTGGAAAAAAAGTGTCTGCTCACTGCTTCTCTCTCCATGTATATATACAATTTCATACTTTTTTTGGATGGGAGTGACTTAATTTTCTTCATAGCGGCTCATGCATTGCTGTGTTTTGGATCTATGGCAAGAACAGTGCTGACAGCACATTGCTGAGTGATGCTTACAATGAGTCAAGGTCTTTATGTTTCACACTGCAAACCTTAAGGGAGCAGATTGAGGATGCAGAGGAATCTGGGAGGGGACACAGCCAGGACAGCTGACTCAAACTGGCCACAGGGATATTCCATACCATATGGCATTGTGCTCAGTAAGCAGAGCTATGGGGAATAAGGAGAAAGGGGGGATTTTCAGAGTTACAGTATTTGTCTTCACATGTATCTGTCATGTGTGATGAGGTCCTGCTTTCCTGGAAATGGCTAAACATGTACCTGCTCATGGAATTAGTGAATTAACTCCTCATTTACTTTTCTTGTCCATGCAACTTTTGATTTACCTACTAAACTGTCTTAATGCACAAATTTTCTCACTTTTACCCTGACTTTTATTTTTTTATATTTTATATTACAATAATAATATATTGCCCTTTACCCCATCCCTCTGCAGGGGATGTGAGCCAACAGCTACATTTACCAGGGCTCACCCACAACAAAGTTATATCTACACATCAGCCGTCTTTTCAACTGTTAGCGCAATGTTGCTGAAAGAAATACCAAATAACATTTTCCTGTTTTGCCAGATAGTGCTAACATTATGCCATTTTCCCAGGGTTCTTCTGATGCCTAAAGATTTTTTATCTTTTATATACTTTTCATATAGTTGTAGTTTTGTAGACTGTTAATACATGGTTATAAAGCTCCTGGTATTTTTCCTACCCTTTCTCTTACATTTTAGAATAATAAGCCCACCCTTCTAATGCATACTTGGAATTCTGTTTGGGCCTATTCTTAAGAAGAAGGACCCCAACAAGGACATTTTGAATTCTTCTAGAACTTAGAAGACATAACAAGAAGTGGTACAAAGTCCCTGGAACAACTCCTGTGAAGCAGAACTTGGAGGAAATTACCTAACCAACTAATTGGACAATATTTGTTAGATATATTAATTAAGTAACCTTATAACAATTGTAGAAATAATGTATCACATGTGCATGTAGTTATATATATAACTATACATATAAAATTATATATAGTTATATATAGATAGATATATAGTGCACCTGAAAGCTTTAAATTAAGGACTTGCTTTTAAATGATCATTTTAACACTGTTTGGAAAGGTTTTGTGTTTTGTTTCACTCAGCACCTCATTGGCTCACCAGTCCCTACTTGTCACTTAGGGGAAAGGCAGCAAACACTACAGGGCAGTAGTCCTCACTCAGTCACTTCAGTTCAGTTAATGAAGTCAAAAAACCCATCAAAATGTGCAGAAAGGAGCCCCAAAAGACTGGCTGTTGCCAGCTTGTTCTTTTGTTCATTGCCTTTTCTTTGCATATTGGATTCTATGTTTGAATGTTGCTCTTGACATGGATAACCCATGGGAACGAGGCTTTATTGAGTGGTGATATTCAAACAAAAAGGCAAGTAAACATTTGAAATTAATTTAAAGTGACAAGTAATGATGATAGTATGTTACATGAAATCTATAACCACTTCATGTAGAAGATAAGCACCCCTTTTTCTCTATGTCTCTCAGCTCCATCATCCATCCGTCCATCCATCCATCCATCCATCCATCCATCCATCCATCCATCCATCCATCATCGAACCATCCGAGATATATTTAGCATATCATATCATGTGTCTGGTATTTTGATTTTCCTTTCCATCAGTAGCCATAAGTAAAAAATAATTGTTGTTAATAGTCTATATATTTAAGCTTTTGAAGAAGCCTTGTCCAAACAGAACCTGTTAGTTCCTTTTTGTAATATTTTACTTTGCTGTTGTTGTTAAGGATTTGTCTGGTTCCTTATCCAGAATTTATGTGCTTGCTCTTTGGGGATAGACGACCTTTTCAGCTGCATGATATACTTGACGATTCAAGTATATGCTGCTGTAGCAGGTAATGGTTTCCGAGTCAACAGAAAGTTTTACTTATGAAAAAAGGGGTTTTTTTACCTAGTATTTCTGTTTGGGAATAAATATCCAAATGGGTATAGACATTTTTCTAATATGCTAATATAATATCAAATATTTCCAATGGCTTCAAACATTTTTTGTAATTTTTTCCATACTTTCTAAAAGAAAAATTCCTATGAACTTCAGTTTACTGAAATATTTATAGATGGACAATGGGAACCAGGACGTTTAAAATACCTGATAAATATTTATTACAATCAAATTATAACTATTTCTGTACTAGCCTGTCAGGTTCCAGCTGAAGTCCTGGACTGAAGGTTCTCCACAGACCTCTAGAAAGAATATTTTTTCATAGTTAATTTACTTTTTTTAGCTCCATTTTATGCAGAAGTCACAAAGAGCTGGGTTCTGCTGCCCTCTTAATCACTCTCAGGCAGAGACACAAATAGCCCCTGGATCTCTTCTGATTAAAGGCAATGGAAGTTTAATTGCAGTATGCTGCAATATATTTTAATTTTTGATAGCAGAGCACAGGATTTCAGTCACTATTCCATGCTTCAGCTAATTTGAAGTGTCGCTAATTTTACTTTTAGTGAAGTGGGATGAAGTCATAGTTGGTGTAAAACTTGGTGGCATAGCTTAACTATACTTTCAAAAGATTTAACTTATCCTTTGTGACACTTTGCTTTGTGACCAATGTATTTCCCCAAATCTTTCATAAGCCTTCATTAAAACAATAATAATCTTAAAATGCTCTGGAAATACATAGAAGCAAAATTGTTAATGAATGATGTCTACATAGGCCAATGTAATGAAAAAAAATAAATGCACAATTAATTGCTTTATTTCAAATAACATTCTGGTTGTTGGACCTTAAGGCTCTTAGTTTCATGCTGTTGTCTAGTTTGGGGTTTTTTTAATTTATATAAGTGATCAAAAGAGTGGCTTTTAATTTGGTGTAGCTGCAGTAGAGTACATGGCCAAGACCCCTGAATAGTTCATGCTACCTTTTATCCTTTATCATTTTCTTTTATGAGCTAAGTGATTGTTCATTCAGGTTCCTCTAATCCTCATAATATCTTGGCCATTATTACAAATCCTAGCTTTTTGGAGAGCATCTAATTTCTTATGAATCTCATGAGTGCTGGAGGAATGTTGTTAAATGAAAATGAAGCATTACTTTTTACCCATGATTTCATTTGTAATTCAGAACTTTAAGTATCAAAAAAATAGAGGCTATTAGCTGTGAATTCAGTCTGCATACTCTTAGTTTTAGGCTTTTTAATTTTGCAGATATGTGCCATATACTAATGACCATAACAAGATGTGACAGGCAGTGTGCTGTTAGTTATTAAATAAAACTTTCTTCCTGGGAAAGAAACTTACGAAATAAAAAAATCTATTACAACAGTAGTTAGTGGTATAAGCAACTTTATTATTTCCTTGTATTCAGTAGTACTGTCAGTAATAAATTTTAGGAATTTAAATTTAGTGATACAATTCCATATATTTTTTTCCCACTCATTAACTGATGTCCTGGAATTACATAAAAGGAAAACCACACTGCATCTACTGCAGACAGAACTTCATGACCACAGAGCCCTAGGAAGTCTCTCTAATACTAAAATGTAGCTCTCCCTTGCACATTTGTTTTACACTAGAGAAAGTTAATGGTATGAAATGAAATTATTTGGGGCTTATTTACTTTAACATTAGTTGTGCTTCTTTTAAAGTGGATAGGGACTGATCCTCTGAAGGCTATTAAGGAGAGAAGTATGATCAATGACTAGCTCATTAGTGCAGGCCACAAGTCACCTGTATTTAGTTTACTTTTTTGAAACCATCTGTCTGTACCTCCGTTGCCTCTGCTTTATGTTAGTGACTGCAAGGCTTTCAAATTTTGCCTACGCAGTCTTGGGAATTGAATCCCATTCCATTCCTTGTGTAAATACATCTATGTCTGCACATCTGAACTTGAAGGCATCCAGTTGAACTGATGTGTAAAAGCAAAGAACTGAAGTATTTCAAACACCCTGACATTATATCTCTATGAAGCAGGAAGTCCTGGGCCCCCACACTCGGAGCTCCTCAGTCTGTAAATCGTTATGGTAAACAGCCCCATCTGAATTTTTACAGTTTTCTTCTGTAAAATAAGCAGAGATGTGGTCCCACTGTTTAGAATGGTGTCGCTTCAGTGCGCCAGTCCTCTGGGACTGTTATTTGATGAAAGGATAAAAAAGAAGGGGCAGGGAGAGGTGGTACCAGTGGCTGGGCCATCTTTCGTGTGATGAGGAAACCAAGTGATCTGGAAGAAAACAGACAGTGCTTAGGTTTTGGGAACAAGATGCTGCTACCCAGGTGATTCCTTTTCCTGCTCGTTTGAAAATCCCTTCTGCTCCTTCCAGACATTTTCTAGTCTCTCTGGTCATTAATGTTGGTCAGGCTGAAATCTCTAAATGCATTGCTGGCCAAAGAATCCAAAGGGACAACAGGCCAACATTGCAATGCCACAGACTGTCCATAGCATGGATGGGACAGGCATGGAGAGCTGCTTGCAGTGTCGTGGGACAAGTTAAATGCACAAGAGCATCACAGGATTTTGCAGGACTCAAGGAAAACACTGAGTTTTTTTTCCTGTATGCCTGTGTTGAGGAGGGAGTGCTCCCATTTGGGGCTCCTTCTCTGACATTTGCATTTGCAGGTTAAAGATCAGTTTTACAAAATAAAATATGGCCTTAAGATAAACATAAATATGGTCTCAGCAACAGGGTAAGAGTAAGCTAAGAGTAGGCTAAGGTAACACAAGGTAAGGTAACTATCTTGACATGTACATAGATATTGTCACTGTGGTAATAAAAACTGTTTTTTCTAGCTAATACAACAAAAGAAAGGTTTTGTGTTCCCATTTAATGTGGATTTTTTTCATGTTGTAAGCAAAAGCATTATATTTCCTACATGATAAGAATATGAATAAATACTGGTTAGCATTTCTTCAGGTTCCGTGTTTTAAATATATGTCTCCTTTTCACATGACCTCTGTTACTGAAATTATTTTAACCTGGTGAGAAAAGCCATACTTTATTCTGTTGAAGAGTTAGAGAATATTTTGTCATACATCTGGCAAGAGGAGACAGCAGGGTTTTCAACAGAAGAGATTTGGAAACTTGCCTTGTAGAGCAAAACCACACCCAAAGCCAAACCAAACCAAGAAAACAAACAAAACCCACACTGTCACATCACAAGAAGTAAAAAAAAAAAAAAAACAGAGTAAGCATAGTTCAAGCAAAAAAGACAATGTTGGCAAATGAGCACAACCTGGCCATTAATAATTTAGGCTGGACTTCAGACAAAAACTTTCAGTCTCTTGAATGATGACATTTCTGGAACAGATTGCAGCTGAAACAGTAGGAACTACACAGGAAAGTACAACAATTTAAAATTAAGCTTGGAGTAAATTATAGGGCCATCTACTTCACTGTAGGATGGAACTTGAAGAGCCAGCATGTCTGTTTATGCTACCACATGATCCAGCTCTGTGAAGTGTAATTAAATAATGCAGTAAGCCTATCAGATGGCATTTAAATAGCAGGGTTTTCTGGGGGTAATACTAGCTCTTGGCTTAAACTTTTTTCTTTTCTGGCCAGGAAGTTTTAAAATTTAAGGTTTTTTCAGCTTCCGATTGTATTTTACTGAGTCCTTCTTAATAAAAGTTAAAGTAATAAAATTAAAATTTTATTAATGCATATATTTTCCCCAGCTGAAAAAAATTTGGAAGATACAAATATCATGAGGATTTTGTCCAGAAATTATCTGGAAACCAAGCTACTATTGAGGTTCATGCATATATGAAATTGATAAGTCTGATGCAGGAGAATACATTGTGTGTTTGAAGCACCATTCCTAAATAGTGAATAATATAACTAAGCAACAGAATAACACACTAAGAAAAATAAAGAAATTTCTTTTAAGTCATTCTGAAACCATTCCAGAAAACAAATTTTCTTGAGAATTCTCTTTCAGTCCATACAAAGTTACAAGTATTTCAATGGGAATCAATCTTCACTGAATGCACATAGCCAGAACAATTTTGTCAATGAAAATTTCTGTATAGCAATTATTTTATCTGATAAACCCCTTCTATTTAAGTTTAATTTCAACAGTGACCATCTCATAAAAGACTAATAATATTCAGGCTTTTGTCTTCTTTCTAATTTACACTTGAGACAGATAATTTTTTACTCCCTCTGTAAATGAGAACAGTTGAGAAAAGTGATTTTAGGCTCTAATAGCATAACCTTATGCTATAATCTGACTTTATGCTATAATCTGCTAATCCTCTGCTATAATCTACACTAAATTATCTCCCAGTTCCTAATATAAAGTGATCCAGTGCTTTGTACCTAGCAATCCCAACCTCTGCTGTTGCTCTACTCCACCCCCAGAGTTATTGTTTATATTTTTGCACAGCAAGCTTCAACTATTTGTATTCATCACTTTGAATATTAAATATACCAAACACCATTCTTGATGATTTCATCAGACATTTCTTCAGTCCTATTGTTTATTTTCCCTAGAACCACATTTTCATCACTTTTTCACCATCTTTTTAAGTCTTTATTTCTAGATTTGCATTAAATTAATTTTGTAAATACTCCTCCTGTGTAATATTATGTCAGATATTAAATTGAAACAGAATTATCTCCTATATTTTTCTTACTTAAAATATTTATATGAAAGAAATTTCATGAGGTTGCTGGATTCATTTTTGCTTGTGTTCCTTTAACCTTCCATTTGATTACATGTTTTCTTGATCACTTCTGATCCTAAATCTTTAGACATCCTTACTACATGGGGTTTTGTACAGTTAGAAAATAGAAAAGATGTGATTGACAGGTCAGAAAATGTGTGATTTCTACCTCTTCTGATTTAATAGATTTATTAAAAATCCTTGTCCAAATTACGCTTGCAATTTCCTGCGGCAGCTGTCTCCCTGTTTAGAAATGGAGATTATCCTTCCTTTCTCCACCTCTGCTTTCTGCACCTTGTGACCTGAACACATCTATGTTCCCAAGTTTTCTTTTTAAGTTAGGTGCAATGATTTAATTTCTACAGAGTATTTTAAATTATGTCAACCCAGGTTTCAATTTTGCAGGCATAATTTTGTGCCTACAGGTAAAGCCAAGAATATATACTTGCACAAATTGTATCTTTCATGTGGATATCTATTTATTTAAATTGCAGACTTTATTGACTGCAAGAACAAAAATGCACCTAAGGTGATTCTTTGGAAAATATGGATATTAATGACAACAGTGCAGGAATATAGAAATACATTTGTTATTTTATAAGAATATTATTTTCCCTACATACCTAATGTTCATTGACTTCTAACACATGACAATCCTTTTTATTCTGTTGCCATAACAGACAGATAGTGAGTCAGTCAGATGAGACAGAGTCATAAGAAGAAACTCCCACAAGTTCAGCCACAAGAAATGTTCACATAAAATAATCCTATTTAAACTCTCACGCTCACATTGAACTGAAGTCTGTGGATTAATGTTCTAGGATTTGTTTCCTGTGGGCATAATAGAGACATCCCACCTGTCTAGAAAGGATCTTACAGAGATTAGAAAATAATAACATTAAATGTTTTATAAAAATCCAGTAGTAAAGAAATACTCTGTCAGAGTGGAAAGTTCAGAAAAGAAGATGTGGCTTTTTCTGAGAATAATAAATCCACTTTCAGCTGATGGCATTTATGAACTAGTCGTCCGGAATAAAATAACATAAATAAGGAGGAACCTACACCAGAACAGATATTATGGCCCATTTTCACATCCTTAGAAATCCCTGTTTTATAGATTAAGTGAGATACTGGGGTTTGTGATGATGGTGGTGTTTACAAAGACAAGAGCTGGCTTCTCAAGGAGTGTATTACTCAGTGGTCACTGATTGTGGAAGGACTTCTATCACACTTTTTTTCACAGTTTTTATGTGCCCCTGGTTATCTGAAAAAAAACCCAAACCCAAAAATGTAGAAAATGGAAATGGCTGTAGATTTTAAAAATATCTATAAACTAAAATATAACTATCATATTGCCTATCTAGGAAGATAAGGTCACCAACAGGCAGAGTAAAATGGTATAAAAAGATGCTGGTGTATTCACAATGAGGTGAAAATTTATTTCATTTACATAAAGTATGTCAGAAATATTGCCACCAACAATTTGGGCAGCGTGCTTTCTCAAAATGCTTAACAGCTTTAGGTAGAGTTCAGACAGTCTTGTCACATTAATGTAAATGTTGAGTGTACTGTACAAGAAAACATCAGATTTGAAGTCTGATGTAAAATGTTATATAACCTCTGAGATTTCCCTTGTGAGATATTACTTTCAGTCACTGCACTAAGCTCTTGAGTACTGACATGTACTCTCAAGCCAAGTCTGAAGATCCACCAGGTATAGTTAACTTTTAAGATGAACTTTGAAGACTCATCACAATCAGGAAAGTTTTCTCCTACAGTACATCCTCTTAGCTGGTTCTCATGTCCTCTTCTAATTATTTCTTGGCTGAACACCAATTCATCGGAGTTTCTGAGGGCACATGCTTTCTTATACTGCACTATTGCTCTTACTTTTAGGCTAGGAAAAAAAAATAAAAAGAAAATTAAAAAAGTCAAATTCCTGAGATAATATACCTAAAAATTTTGGCATATAAGTAAAGATTTCACAAACACTGAGTGAAAATTAGGCAATGAGTACCTAATTTAAGACAATGGCAATTTAATTACTAAAATTACAAGTATGCTTCAAGGTGCAACTGAAGTCAATACAACAGCTCCTGTGAACATATTAAGTACAAATATTATTAAATGTTGAATGATCTGATAAAATAAAGTATTCTCAATCTGACTAGAGCAGTGAATATGAGTACCCAGACAATAAAACCCTCAGCGCTGTGCCCTCCCTCTGAGGATCCCATTTCAGTCAGGCATTTAAAGCTCTGCGGCTGTGCAGTCAATCAAGCCTATGCATGCAATATGAAGAAGCATGTTAAAATGCTGATAGATTCAGTGAATAGGGCACTGACTTTGAACTCTTAAGGCCCAGTGTTAGTAGCAAGTACATTTTTTTCTCTCCAACTCAAAAAGTATTCCGTTGCAAGAACTTTGTACATTCAGTATTTAACTAATTTCTTCTGTCATAAAAAAAAAAAAAAATTAAAAAAGGTAAATAAAATATGTTATTCACCAGAAAAACTATTCCTTGTTCCAGCAAAAAACTAAAATAACATAGACTGAAACATTAGATTTCATAGACAAAGTTAGTGGTCAGTTAAACTTCTAAACATCTGAAGTTCCCTGTCAGCATCCTAGTGATAGCAGCATCAATCAGCTATTTGTCAGAATCAATCCCTTGTTTCCCACACACAGTGAAGGAGAAGTTGAAAGAATCTTACAACAAAGAAAGGTTCAAAAGGTGTATACACTGTGGCATGTAAGTAATCCAGCATTAGGTGCCTGGTGGTGTTCTGCAGAGAGGTAACCTGGATGTAACTTGTATTCCCAGTATGTCAGTGAACGCTGTGTGGCATTCCCTGTGCCTCTGCTGGGACATGCCTGAACCAGCTTGGATATTGCTCTCCTACACCTCTGTCACACAGTTTACATAACACAGGAGGAGAAGATTTTTAAGAGCTTGGGAGACAGTATGAGTGATACCTTTATTCTTCAATAAAAACATAAGTTGTAAGAGAAACATTTTACTTTTTAAAAAAGGTGGACCTTCTCCATAAATTTAGTCTTATTTTCTTTCTTGACTGTATCTAATATTTAAGGAATAGTTACACAACAGAATTTTCCTACCTACCCTTAGTATTTCAGAATAAACAGATGAAGAAAAACATTTATTTAATCCATTCTGGCTGCATCATTCTAGGAATGCACTTATGAGCTAATGAGCATTCATGACACACTTCTATTCACAGATAGTTCCTTTTTTAATGCCACTGAATAACGGTAGACAGTAAAACTCTCCTTAAAATCACACTTTATACATAGCGAATAAACAAAATGAGTGTCTTGTAATGGTAGCGGAGTTTTTATAGCTACAATAACTGCTCTATTCCTTCATAGCTCTGCCATTTATAACTTATGTAGCCACTGTAACTCAGTGAATATGGCTTCATCTATAGCTATCAATCTTTTCTAGGTTATTTTGTTCTTTTTTTTCTCATGTTATGAGATATTACTCTAGTGAAGCTGTGGCTGAATTACAGGAGGTACCTTTTTTCCTCCTGAGATTCCATTTAAGATCTTTATTCTTTTTTAGATGTGAAATTAGTCTATCACATGTTGAATGCTTATGAATAATAATAATAATAATATTTGGTTAGATAACTCTGAGGTCCTTTTTTGGAATTTTTAACTTCAGAAAATATCACTCTTTCCTCTAGTCTTCCTTATTTAGCCAGAGTGTTGACTGAATAATCAAGTGTGTAGTTAAAAAATTAAATTTAAAATTCAAATTTTTTTTAGGTTGTGAAATAATTCCTTATGGAAAGTTAGGGAGTTTCTTGGATTAATTATAGTACTATCCATTGTCACAATTATCCCACTCTGGTGACCACTCCATGGAAAGAAGAAGACACCTACTAGCTTTATGCATAAACAATGTTTTGTTTAATATTAATACAATTAGTACATAATTTTTTGTATTTTGCAACCAAAATATTTTGACCACCATGTTTTTGGCATAAGAGTACACGACATTTGTCTTATATATATATATATGTATATATAATTGTATACACACACTAAAATCAAATACTGTGCTTTAGCGCAATGAAAAGTTTTGGATATTTGATATCTATCCTCTACTTAAGACCCTTTAAACACCTAATTAATATCAGGGATGGAAACATAAATTAAGAAATAACTGGTCTAGAGCATGGTTCTAATAAAAACTCCCCATATTTTGCTGTAGGTTTTTGTTTTCAGAAAGTGTAGAGAGAAAACATCAGAAAATTCCACATAACTGTGAAGTAATTCAGTAATTAGTGCACAATTCAGTAAGAGATTTTCTATTTAAATAAAGAAAGAACAGAAAATGCCTCTTATTTTTGAATGAGTAATGTGCAAAAGAAACGGGATGGCAAAGAGAATGACAGAGTTGTTTACCTTTAAAACTGATAAATTTGATAGGTAAGCATGACATTGCCATAAATGGTGAATCATCTGCAGTTACCACAGAACGATAAGGGCGGAGGAAGATAAGTTTATGCCTTGGGATATAAATGATAACTCTTGAATCACAGAAGGAAACCTCTTTTCTAGCTACTATTCTGATGAAGTAGGTAGTAGGTGCAATGTCCTTGTAATTATGAATCACATTTTATCAGCTGCTGGACATTGGTAAGGACACCATTCCAAACAACTACTATTTAGAAAACTGACAAAAAAGAAATTTTTCAAGACCCAGAATCATGGTGAAATCATTAAGAATTGGTGCTGCCTAAAACATGAATATTGTTCTGGTCTTTCTAACCTGGTATTCCAAGAGATGTCATCTCCAGACTAGAAAAAAAATCATTAGGTTTTGGATCTTTGTCCAGACCTCAGAACCAGGCTATCTTGCATGAATATTTAAAGAACTGTCCCTAAAATCTGCTAAAAAGATATGCATAAAACTTTGTATTTTAAAGAGAGGGTGTTGTGCAGAGAACTTACTTCATGTCCCTTGTTCCATTTTTCTTCCTATCAGGGCACAGGGGACTGCTCCACTCCTGAGGCTGCTCCCCAGGCTATGGCCACAGCCCAGGCAGGGCTTTGCCCCATCAAAGAGGGAACAAGCCAGGAAACCTAGCCAGAGCCAGATGGGGGACAGCATTGGGCCTGGGGACCACCACATGGGGTGAGGTACAGTCAGGTCCAGGGTCATCCTGGGACATCCAGCCATGAATCCAGTTCTGCTGGAGGCAGGGCTGCCAGCCACAGGGATCAGACTGTTTAAGTCCCTGGGCCCATGGGCTGGAAGCCACCATTGGGAAATCCCAACTGAGGCTGCTCGGGTCGATGGAGCCTTGTTGAAGTCCTCAGGGCCCTGAGACCTCACAGAGTCATGGAATATGCTGAGTTGGAAGGGACCCGTGAGGATTGCTGGGTCCAACTCCCAGGCGTCTACAGGTCTCCCTAAGAGTCATGCCATGTGCCTGAGGGCATTGTCCAAATGCTTTTAGAACCCTGAAGGCTTGGTGCTGAGACCAGTTCCTTAGGGAGCCTCTTCTAGGGCCCAACCACCCTCTGGGTGAAAAGATTTTTCCTGGTATCCAACTTCCCCTGACTCAGCTTTGTGGTCTAATAAGAACTAAGGTAATTTTTAGGGTTATCTTTGCTGATTATGCCCTAAGCAGCACTGACATAATGACAATTTTTTTGGCTGAGGTAAAGGTATTTTAGACTGCATTACTGTGGTATATAATTAGTTTTTAATAAAATTTGTGGAAATGGAACACAAAAAAGGTGAATCTGTGCTTTTAATCAGCTTAGGGCTGCCCTTGACAGGCAGTGCCATGAAACCATGAGTTCTGTAGATAACATAGATATCCAAATGCATGTACATGGACACATACGCAAACACAGACACACACATTTAATTTATAAAAGTACAACTAAGGCCTTTTCTTCAAAAGTATGAGCTGTCAGGTTAGATACCTATTGTTTCAGCACAGTGGAATAGTAAAGAATGGAAAGTAAGACTACCTCTGTTGTCCTTTAACAAAAGCTAGTAATTATCCATTGTTAACTTCCATGAGACCAGAACATCTGTATCAACAAAAAACACTTTTATGTTCAAGTTCCCAAGGAAAGTACAACTATTTCAGTGGACTGGTACAGAGAAGATCGTGTTTTTTCAATCTAGTGCAGGTTAAAAGACAGTAGTCAGTTGTGACTTAGTTAAATCTCTTAATTTGTTGTGATAACTAAACTGTATAGACATGATTTTGTTGTTAGTTTCATAATTGAGATATTCTCATGCATTTTGGCTGAGTGATTTCTCACTGTGCTTCATTTACAACTGCACAGCCTCTAGAGTCTGCAGAAATCAGATGTTCATGCTTCTGTTTCATCATGTGCTGCTTGTAATTAACTTTTATTGTCAAAACTTGTCAGACTCATGGCTATCTTCTTGAACCAAAAATTATATTTGACACTTTTAAACCAAAATTAATCCTTTAAGTGATTTGTATTAATCTGGCATGGGACCAAACCCCCAGTAGGTTTAAGTAAGCCTAAAGCTGTTGACTTCAGTGAAGAGATGATAATTTACATGAGCCAAGAATCCAGCTGCACTATTTTGAAAACACTTGATTGATTTGAAGTATCTAGACTCTTATGGGCTTTTATTTTGCAACACACATGTTGCACACATTCTGTTATTAAAATAAATGTAGTAACAATACATTTTGTAATACTTGTTTTTTTTCACTGACTTACTCTGAGTATCTTAGACACAAATCAGATTTTTAATTCAGTTGTTTGTATTAAAGTGGAAATCTATGGCTTTAGATCTTCAGGGTCCAGAAATTACCTACTCCTTAATTGCAGCCATCCATGCTTGTAGGGCCTGGTCCAACGCCTACTCATTGATCTCAAAGCAATTGTTACACAGGAGAGTCCTAACTCCTTAAGGAAGGGCTATTCACTGGGGATCTCTGTGATGGAAAAGCAAAACTTCTCCAGCCTGATGTACAGCTGTGATCATGTCTTCCTGCTGTTTTCTGTTACCATGACCTTAAAATGTCTCTTCCACGTCCTAGAGGAAAGGAGCAGTAACTTTCTCTGCTTATACTGTGACATCTGGTGCACAAGAGACAGTGGTAACAAAATGACCTTTAATTTTTTTTCTTTCAGTAATAGGTTTTATTTTGGGGGAAAAAAGTTTGCACCATCTGTCAAAAGCATTTCCTACCCATTTAAGAGTACCTGCAATTGTTAATATACTTATATACAATATACTTACTATGATCAAGCTGTTCTATTTCCTTTAAATTATTAGGCAAAAAATTAATAAAAAATATGCATATAAATTTCTTCCATTTTTAATTTAATTTTTTTTAAATTTCCAGTGTATCAGGGTAACGGAGCATAAAATGTTAGTAATATCTTTTCATCAAAATTGGCTGATCAACAATTACAGGGTAGTCAGTGCTTTTGAGTATTTCCAAGAGATTTGTGTAAGTCTGCAGTTGAAATCTCTCCAGCAGGCCTGAGCATGAAGGAACAAGTGTTTAAGCATTGATTCTGGATTACAGATAATGAATGTCAGCTATTATGGGCAGGGAGAAGAAAAAGTCAATTAGAAAAAGTCAAATGCGAAGGACCCCACAGGTAAGATCTAGAAGGAAAGGGATACTTCAAAATGATGCTTAATTCAGAATTTCCCTCCTTGGTCTTTTATCTAAACTTCTCTGCTAAAGGAATTATCTTGATTTGGGATTTCTGCTTATTTGTTACTCCTTGACAGGTACTTACAACAGGTTTGAGGCTCTTAAAGAGATAGTGGTGACACCTTTCCTTTGATGGAAAAGCAAACAACTATGGTCAGCACACTCTGCAACACTGAGAAGAGTTTTGCAGACAGCATGTACTGAGGTTTATTTCTACAGCAGATGAACAGCAGTGCTGTGAAGAAAACTCTTCAAATGATTACTGGCCTTACAGAAGCATCACCAAGATATATTTTTAAAATGACATTTTAGAATTATTTTGGGGACAGGGGAACTGCCAAAACTAAGATTTCCCATAAAATGTTGCAATTTGTAAATGAAACAATCCTTGCCTAGAAAATGCAAGCAACTTTTTGTACTCATTGATTTTTTGGTAACTTACATTCGTGTCCTGGTTGGAGAACAAAACATGCTACAGACAGCAGTCCAAGCTTTTTGTTCCAGCAAGGTCATTATTATAAATCAAACAGAGAGCTCTTCAAACTACATGGAATTATTTATAAGAGTGAGGTTTTTTACATTTTTTTTAAAACTGAAGGTCTCTCCATAGTAGGTAATGACAGACTTTGAAAGCTTGCTTACCATAGAAATAAATCTGTTAATTAAGCACCTGACTGAGGCCCTGATCTTTTGAAGTACATAGCATATAGGATAGACAATGATTATTTCTACAGAAAAAGACATTAATTCAAAAGCATCTTTTAAGTTTGCAAATATATTTTTTTCCCAGATTGATTTTTACTCTATACCTGAATAATTTGGGAATACTGAAATGAATTCTTCAGGTTGTAGTGGTTTCTTGTCACACTGAAACATGGCTTGCCAGCTCTCATGTAAGTAAACATCCAGAGAAATTTGTATCTCTGAATAAATAAGCACTGAAAACATGTCATGTTTCACACATCATCATTTAGCACACATATTTTAAGAGAAACTGCTTTCCTACAGCAACTAGTTCATTCACAGACCTTCTGTATTTTTCTGCTTCTGCATTTTCTATGTCTGCTTCTACACTTTTTCTCATCCATATCACTGAAGGGTTAACTTATTTTGTACCCTCCTCTTCCCCTGCATTTATCTCACAGGAAGCAGCTGCAATAGTTGCAGTCACCCTACAAGTGAAATGGCAGGCAGGCTCCTTCGAGCTTGCATTAGCACTCTGTGAGCAGCTGCTAGGGGAGCACAACGACACAGTGCACTCTATCTATCTTTTCCCAGAGTCTCAGACTATTTTCTGTATGATAGCCCTTTTTCCAGCTGGTTTGAGAACTGGAAGTCCCAAGGCACCTCCAATAACTGTGCTTGTGGGGTGATAGGCCTGTTCATTGAACTATTAGCAGGAGCATTAATTTCTTTGACCAAGAGTTAGAAATTATAATAAATCTGATGGACGCTTCATCTGACAGTGATTTGTGAAGCCTCTCATTTTAAATATATTAATCTAAACTGCATTTGATGAAATAACAATGAGGAAGTAAACCCGTCTTAAAACAACATAAATACTTCACTGAAAATGTCCTGCTTCTAGACTAAAAGTAATTCAAAATACTCATGCATACATGCATGTATATAAAACTGCATCCCACAAGAACTCTCAAAAGCTGGTCTGACAGTTTTACTTTAAAAGAGAGAATAATTGTTCATAATAGTGCTAAATAAGTTGTTTTCATTCTGGGAAGTTAACTATTCAATTTCTATGTTTGAAGCAGAATATCAACTAGGGACTCCAGGGGGATGTTGTCTGCTTCTTTCCATCTTCAGCAGATGAATCTTGCCTATGGTGCTTGATTCATGACTCAAGAGAATATAAAATGCTATTATAAAATAAAAGATATCTACAATGAAAATACAGTTATAGATTATTGCACAGAACTGTGATGCTCTTTGGAGGGTTTTATAGAATAGAATCTTCAAATTCCATCTTTTTTTCTGCAATGAAAAGCAAACTCATAAGACTTTTAGTTGACTTATAAAAGAATCAATCATGTTTGGAAAGTTTGTGCATGGGCTGCTCAGTCTTTTGTTCCTTAACTTTTTGCTTCTGAGAGACAGATCCTCTGATAGTTTTAAATATCTTAGCTGAGAGTGGAAAAACATAAGGCAGGATTACAAGACCAGAAAAATTGATCAGATTCCAAATTCATATCAAATTTCCTGTACCAATGAGGGCTAGATAAGGATGCTTTAAAGGAAGTCTAAGAAGCCTGTAGCAGACAGCATGAGATAGTCTCTCCCTTCTTTTACTTTCAATCCAGTGCTAAGCTGGAGATTTAAGCCTGAAAATCAACAGGAGACAGGAGATTTAAAAAAGAAAATTTAGCAATCCCCATCAATTAGTGCTACCTGTATTGCAATTAACTCAGTAGAGTCTCCTATTATTTCTCTATATGTCCAATCCTATTTCTTTGTTCTGATCCCTTTCTCTGGCAATGGATTCTGCATATTTTTGAAAAGTATTTTTTATTAATTTCCTCTTTGCATTTCAAGTCTACCTTGTGGTCCCATTGCTCTTGTATTATTACAAATGAGAGCAAGCAAAATCTGCCCTAAGCAGTTCACATAATTTTGAATTTTCTTTTTTAAGCACCTATTTCCTTGGCTAAGTGACTTTAATCTTTTGTCTCCATTTTCATACAAGTGTTTTGTCAATTTCTGGCTAACCTCTATTCACTCACCTGTGGTGTGGCAATGATTTTCTTAATGCAGGACAGTTGGTCCTCAAACCCATATTAAAGATGAAATCTCATTATGATTTAATTTAGTTTTACTGCAGCCATTTTCTTATTATTGACTACTGTTTATCACATGCTCAAACGCTGAGGGCTTTTTGCTGTTGTTTTTTAGTCAGGCACTGCTTTTTATTTGGAACAGATGAGCAGATGAACACATTAATATTTAATACTTCAGACTTAGAAATATGAATCGTTTTTGCTTTATATGTTTTTCTCCTTTTGTTTTGAGATTTGAATGTAGGCAGTAAAAACATTGCTTGGTTTTAGCTGCAGAAGCCCTTCTGCCATCAGCCTTACAGCACAGTAACCCCTCTGCCTCACAAGACAGGCTGAACACAAAGTATTGCAGGTCTTCTGTCCAGACAGTCCATCCCAACAAGAGGCTACATCCAAAAAGATATTGTCTGGTCAACATAAAGAAAGAGCTGCTAAATCTATAGAGTTTGTAGCAAGCACTAAAACAAGCTTTTTTTTTTTTTTTTTTTTTTTTTTTTTT
>LTAT01000004.1:98839458-98854383 GCA_003286495.1 Chlorodrepanis virens | reverse complement strand
TTCAGCCCAGGTTATCTCTTTAGGCACAGCTGTCTGTTGTAGAGAGGAGGAGGAGGCAGATGGCCTGACACGGTACATTTACATTTCTCCTTAAGAGCTCAAAGTAAAACTCCAGGGAAACATAGATAGATAGATAGATAGACAGACAGACAGACAGACAGATAGATAGATAGATAGATAGACAGACAGACAGATAGATAGATAGACAGATAGATAGATAGATAGATATTTGTAACAAATCCACAGTTATTTATTAAACAGTGTCTTTGCTGAGGAAGTGCCTCTGGCAGGCTTGAACTCCACAGTTCATGCCACAGAGCTAATTTATGAGTTGTTTTCGTATGCCCAGTAGTGTTCACAGGTAAAAAAGAGACAGACTTTCAAGTTTTTTTAGGCAGAACATGTTTTGCTTTTCATTTTGTGAATAATGAAATAATAACTATAACTGCCTGGCAGGAGTTTATTTTTTAAAATAAATTGGATAATTATATACCAAAGGCATGAGCTATCAGCATAAATAGTATTTATTATTCTTGGAGTTTATTAAATAATGAGAGTGAGAACAATTATTTTCCCTAAAATGGTATCTCCAAGTCAGGACTGAAAAAAAAGAGTTATAACTAAAGACCAGTGAATGACAAGGAGTTGTAAACTTCCCTTTATACCAATACAAGATAGTCTCTCAAGCTTAATCAATCACAATGTAATACATGATAACACAAGCAGCTATTATGACAAAAGAACATCTCCATGATAATTGACATTTCCAGGCCTATTAGATTATTATTAAGAAAATTGTGATGTACATCTAGGAAACATAACCCTTCTATTTTTCCAAAGTGTTATTCAAAGATGCATTTATTTAGAAAGACATTATTAAACTGTCAGTCCCTCTGCCAAACATTAGCAAACAGGAAAACTCTACAAAAAAACTTCACAAAGACTTGGTTAACGTCACACTGTTACTGAGCAAATAAACCATGATAATTAAAATGCTTACTCCTGCAACTCAGCCATCATCTATGGGTTTGGGAGTTTACCTAATGTTCATTGCTGTAGTCAGTAGCACTGATAAAATTCAGCCACATAATCCTACAACAAAAGGACCATGTAGATGTTAATCATATACATGTTCTTTGATCTGCACAAACCCAAGTTAATTGCAAAACTGGTTGTAAAGCCACATTTCTATATTCTTAGCAAATAACTCTTTGCCAAAATATAGCTATTAGTTGGAGCTCAAGAATTGCTAGATGTATATTTCATGTCCAGCTGAAAACTTATTCAAAATTAATGAATTATACTATAAACTTGTGCAAAAGATGCAAGTCCAAACATTTGTGGATTCAGTATTGATATTGCTCATTGAAAAGACTTCTCATAATATCTGTCTAGTTACAATATTTTTTACCACCATAATCTTTTATTAATGCTAAGAAAGTTATCATCACCTTTTCCTTATAGACAGTAAGTAACAAGGTGCTTCAGAGACCATAAGAAAACTTAAAAACATTCTCAATTAAAAAATACTCAAGAAACACTAATTTATACCAAGATATTATTAAAGGCCAATTTTTTCCTTTAACAGAACTTTATAATAGGTGCGGTTTCCAACACATTTTATAGAGAAAAAAGATATTACTTCAGTCAATGGTAGATAGTCATCTTGCAGGTCAACATATGTTTGCTAGGCTGATATTGAAGCCAGGCCTTTGACGTTCATGACTCTCAGAAATGAGGACTGTTGGATAAAGATTGAATGCAACTAGGAAAAGAAAAAATAAAAAAACCAATCAAACAAAACCAAACAAACAAACAAGCAAACAAAACAAATAAACAAAGCCCTAAAAAAACAAACCAAACAAAAAAACCTATCAAAACAAAACTAACAAAAAGCCCCAAGCAGTTCATATCAATCTCAACAAGCTGGAAAAATTAGGTGAACCTTAGTGGTGAACAAAGTGAAGTTCTGCACCAGGGGTTGAATAATTCCCATGTGGCAATATAGGCCAGACTCTGCTTGCCTAAGCAGAAGTGTTTTGGCCACATGATCCCAGAGACTCCTTTCCAGTCTAAATTATTCTATAAACCTATACAACAGTAACAATTTTTAAAAAATGTAGTTTGACAGAGGGGGTGAGGGGAAGAGCCACTGTATGTAATTGGCATACTTGAAAAGAAATTACATGAAATCTTATTTATTCTTCTCCCCCCATAGGATGAAAATTGTCTGTAAACAATCTCCATGTCACTGGATTTTATTTAACTCATGGTTTATAGCTCTTAGCTTGTCTTCAGCAACTCTTCAGATTTAATTAATTGCCTTGTTCTTGTCATAAAATCAAATTAGTGTTCACAAAATAGGTTTTTTATTATTCTAAAATATATCTTCCTTTATTCTGAAATTCCAGTATATGGAGAGTTACCATTCTAATTGCTTCCAACAAAAAATGTGCAAGAGAAAAGTTTAAATCATTTATTTCTACTGTCCTAATTACCAGCTAACTTTTGGGATTAGATCTAAGCAGAACTCTATCTGGAGTCAAAGGAAAAGTCTTATAATTTAGAAAACTTCTAGGATTGCATTAAATATGCTCAATGAATGGGTGTTCACTGATTGCTAGGGAGGCATCATGAATGACTAGCTAATGAACATCAAATTTCTACACAGATAATTGAAATCATTATCATGGTTTCTCCCATGTTTACTCTAAGTAAAGTAGTTCTAATCTTGTGGGCCTAAAGCAATACAAAACCAAGGTAAGAATATACCCATGCATTGTGTAGACTCCTTCAGGAGAGTATTTGTGTTGGGAGCAATGAACCCACTGGAAGTGCTAGGATTAGGCATTGAGCATTTGCAAGATTTTTAGTTTTGTACTTCCATGGGCCTCTTATAGTGTAGAGACAGCAGGCCTGACATGGAGGTGCCTGCATGGCCTTTCCTGGAATCCTGAAGTTTTCCAGAAAGACCTATGTGGCGCTGGCGATGGCTGCCCTGCGGCAGCAGGGCATCCCTCCCAGGTCACCAGCAGGGTGGCACACAGCTGCTGCCACCCACAAAATCTGGGGTCTGGAAATGTGGCAGCCAAGCAATGAAGGGGCATGTCGTAGGGGAAGGCACCAGCCTGTGGCTCTGTGTGTTACCCTGTTAGGCTAGAATCTGTTTGCACACATCTGAAGCTTTACCCTTAACATTAAAAATTATAGTTACCATGCAGTTTTTACTTAGAAAAGGGATAGTACAAATCAATGTTCCTCATGGCCATTCAAACACGATTTTCTGTGCAAATTGACCTTTTGGTTTCAAAGCTTTGATTACCCTGTGAAAAGGAGGTATCGAAAGCAAAGAGCTTATCAGATGGCTTAATAAGTCCAGATAGCCCTGTGCAATTTGAGTCTCAAAAGCATTATAAATGCATTATCTTGGAACAATACCATAGTGAAGACAGTGTCAGGCAGCTCAGCGTACTGCGGTGTTTTAACCAGTTCCAGGCTGACTATTGAGGGCCATTACTGACAAACTGTGCTATGTATGTCTTTAAGATCAGTTTTCTAACATGCACTGCTAAGACACTTGGACAATATTTTAAAAAAATAAATCCACATGCCTATATTTTTTTCTAATTTTGAGGAGCATTTCTCTCTTCCAAATGGTACATTTGCGTGAAATTATACATAATTGTTTTCCTCACTCGTTTTAGAATTTCCCATCGCTAATAAATATTGCTGAGCAAGGCAGGTTTCTGCCAAATTCTAACACTGAGCACTGACTGTACTGAACAGGAAATTTCTCTGTGGAAAGCCAGTACAAATGACTTCAGGTAGATGACTTGGATGAAGGCATTATAGGAATTCAGCTTAGATCCAGGGCAAATCTGAACAACTTCATAAAGCATGGTTTGCCTATTTCTTGTTGTGATTACACATTTATTGCTTTTTTCCCCAGACTACTCTTAGTTTTGTTTGTTTAGGCAAATGAGTCCTCTTATTTGTATATGAGGTTTTATTTCACCTGTTCAGTACAACACTAGCCAACATAAAATCCAGGTCCACATGAAGATTTGGGGAAGAAAATTATTCAAGTAGTAAGTCTATTCACAACTTTGGTGAATAATGGTTAGATATCAAAGCTCAAAGCACTGATATCCTGTGCTTATGGATATTGTGCAAAATGCCCAGATAGAGTAAGAGAAAAAGAAAACACTAAAATAAAAATAAAAAAAATAAGTATCTGCAGTATTTGCCTGACAAAGAACAGAATTTAATGGCTATTTCCCATTTAGGAATACAGATGTTTTCCCATAACAGTTTCTGAACTCATGGCAGCCCTGTATATTGACAGTATTTGTTGTTGGTGCATTCAGATTTTATACATCTATGAGCACATGAAAAGAAAGGTATTTCATCCTGCACAAGTGAAAAATATGCCTATTGCAACTTACCCAACTTGTTAGTAAAAACAGATGCTCTCTGTGCTGTATTCTCTATATTCACTAGGGTTAACAATGTCAGAAGGTTGCAAATACGTGGGAGGGGAAGCTATTTATGGTAAAACAAAACATAATTTCAAAGTGTAAAATAATAGCAGTAATAATAATAATAATAATAGTAATAATAGAAATTTAGTCTGGGTGTCAGTGAAAATGTTTTGGCATAGAATATTAACCTACAGTTAGTTTCAGAAACTATATTTTCTAGCACATTTTAAAAACAGGTAAGAGAAAGAAAGACATTGATAAATACAAGATAGCAAATATTCAGTAAATACTACTTTGGAAAGAGTTCTTTTTAAGAAGAAATCATTAGATAATTTTCATCACTTTTCTAAAAACAAAGACTTTTCAGGATGTTTTCTGCAAATACTGAAATCTAGAGGCTACAAGAAATTAACATATTTCAGATGTATTTTTTGACACATGCTTTCCAAGCTGATGTAAGAAACTGTGGGAGATGGAGTGGAACATGACAGTTCCAGTGTAAGTGTCAGGATCTAACCAAAAACCACAGTAGAAAACACTAATGGCAGTGAACCACGTTCCTCAGAACAGCTTCAACCAGTCTGCACTAATAACAGAGCATGTACCCCTCGGTGATGGCACTGTGCTTAATTTACAGAGCGTCTACCACATGCAGTAGGTTACTGCTATCACCTGCAACAGTGAAATCAAAACATCCAGGCTGACATAGACAGATTTGTATCCCTACCTCCCTGCTTTATAAATAGCAGCCAAAAGAGCTATAAGCAGCTGTCAACATGAATCTTATTCATCTGTCCAACAGCTAGCACTTTTCATGCCGCTGAATATCTAAATGGGCAGGTTCTGCTCCTATGAAGCATTTAAAGGAATTTAAAGAGGTTGTCATTCTGACACTTTAGATCAGAACATACCTGTTATTTATACTGTGTGCATTAGTGCTTGTGCTTGTGTGTGTATTTTAGCTCTATATAAACATAGGCAGACTTTTTACTTCACTCAGCTTTTCCTGAGTTTCTGTTAAGTGAATAGATTATTAACTTCTCTCTGGAAGACTTTGTGGGCCAGATTGCCTCCGCAGAAAAAAAAGAATATGACCAACTTGCAAACAAAGAAAATTGAGATATAAGTAATAAATGTCTATGGACCATAAACTAATGCCTTCTAAAATCACCTGTCTCAATACTTAATTTGAAAGAGGTAGGACAGAGGTGTTGTAACCTTATTTTAGTTATTCACATATTAAATAAATGGGGAGTGGGAAGACCAAGGTCACCGATTATCAAGGTATCAATTCTATTTCTGCTGAAATCAAAGTGACAAGAAGCAGTAGAAGAGAATGGGAACTCATAAAATGTGCAAAACTTTGTATTTTGAAGTTTATTTATTTATTTTTTATGGAATAATTAATATAATCAGGAGTCCCAACATATTCAATACCTGATATGTAGTTAAGGATATTGCATTCACAATACACCATGGACATTTCAATAAATGGATGGCCACAATCTTTTCTGCTTTGTAAGGGGGTCAGTGCACAACTCCTTCCTTCTTCTTTCCCCAAACCATGCCAGCTGTGATCAATGATTCCATTGTCTTTCAGATGTTTTTCAATACCTCACAGAATAATCTTCTCCATAAATTTACCAGGCACTGAAGTGAGATTTCAGTGAAAGGCCTGTGGTTTCCAGGGTTTTCCTTCTTGATCTTGAAAGTCAGGTTAACATTGTCCAGCTTTCATTCAGCTGGGACCTTTTGTTCTTCAGCAGCAAGACTGCTGAAAGATCATCAAAAGAGGTTTTGTGTTGACATCATCCATCACTTTGAGGATCCTTGCACAAATACCATCAGACCCCATAGATTTTTATGGATCTAGCTGTGGAAGACAGAGGCAAAAAATGTGTTAAATACCTCTGCCTTGTTCATGTCCCTGTTTTTGAGATGACCATCCTCATCCTATAATTTATTAAATGTCATTTTCCACAGCTTATTGCCATTATTGTATTTGAAAAAACTCTTTATTTTCCCCCACAGTTCTGTCAGCTTCAACTTGAGTTTTGGCCACATGAATTTTCTTCCTACAGTGGCAAGCAGCATCTCCATATTTTTTCCATGTCACCAGACTTTTCTTCCACCGATTGACCTACCTGGAACATGTACTGTTACTAGAATTCTTGGATAGCTGTAACAAAAATAAAATCACAGTATTTGCCTGTCACCACAGCCAGAAAGCAATATCCTTATCCTCCAATGCTTATAGCACTATCAGTGAAGCTCCCTTTTTGTGTCTTTATGTGCATGGCTAGATTATTTCATGTTTTTTCTTGCTCTGAAAGATGAAATGTAGCATGCTGTTTGATGTGGTACAAGTACTTAATTGGCAGGCATGGAATTGTATTAGCTTTTTGGTAAATTTAACTGAAATTTTCCTCTGTCGTGGTGCTAGCATTTTAAAGGGAATTTTAAGATAAACTGCAGTCAGCCATGGGTTGTCTGGTTATAGAACTATGCTGGTAGGAACGTTTCAGGGACCAAGAATTAAATGCCAGACTCTAAGCAGCTGCATGTCACAGGAACTCAGTGTAGATGTAGGATCTAAGAACAATCTTGCTCTCTTTGATAACACGAAGAAAAGATTGATGATTAGATGTCTCAAGCCTTCACTTACAGTCATTATTGTAGTGTAAAAATTAAGGTTATCCTCAAAGACGTATTTAAGCCTTTTTAAAGTGTGATTAGTCATCCTTTGAATGTAATGCAGTTAATCATTTGCTTAAAGGCAGAGACATGCCTTAAATGCCTTGAAACAATGGGAAACTAATTAAATTGATTCAAAGTATATTAGTTTAATAAATTGAACAGAATCACTGAAAAAAGCATTGATCATAGTAACAGCTGACTGGTCGGCTCTGTCTTGGTGCACCAAATGAGACTCAGGCAGAAAATTATATGCTGTGGATGGGGTAAGACAAAGATGCCCCACACTGTTAGTCATGAAAGTGAACTCACCACCCACTCCTACAATATTTCTTCCCCTTTTCTATATGAGTCTCAATATTGCGGACTTCGTATTTGAATACAGAGAAGCTCCACAGACTTTCTACTGCTCTTGAGAGTAAATGAGAGATCAGTTAACTGCATGTCACAAATGAAACCCAGGAGCAGAGAAGAGGTCTTGATGCCTTTCACTTGTTATGGCATGCAAATTTTCATCATAGAGGATAAACTGTAGAGGAACGTGTGTGATACAGGTGTCAAAATACTCTGACTAATTTTCAAGGCACAGGAATTTACAGTTTTGAGTAGAGATTGAATAATCTGAAAGTGGATATGATGAAGCAATCAGATGATGACATACAAGGAGAGGCAAGATGTCTTAAGAATAGTTTTCAGTAGGGATGATGAACCAGTAACTTCTGGAAGAGTATTCAGATAGGATAAAAAATGTGAGTGTGATGTAAATTTAAAAATAATATCAGAAACACCTAAAACATTTTAAAATGCTGTTGTTACTATTCCAGATGACTACTGTGTTGGGATTGCATGGCAAGGTTCTGGTAGTGGGGTCTACAGGGCTGGCTTCAGTGACAAACTGCCAGAATCTTCTGCAGCTCCAAAATGTACCCACTTCTGGCCAAGGCCAAGGTCATCAGCAGCAGTGGTAGCACCTCTGAGATAACAGATTTAAGAAGAGGAAAACACTGCTGTGTAATTGCAGCTGAAGGGAGAAGTAAGATTATGTGAGACACAGCCCTGCAGACACCAAGGTTGGTGAAGAAGGAAGAGCAGAAGGTGCTCAAGACACCAGAGAAGAGATTCCCCTGCAGACCATGGAGAAGGCTGTGGTGAGACACGCTGTCTTTCTGCAGCCCATGGAGGCCAACGACAGGGCAGATGTGTACATGCAGCCTGTGGAGGACTCCATGCTGGAGTAGGTGGTTGTCCAAGGGACACAGTGACACTGTGGGAATCCCATGCTGGAACAGGCTCCTGGCAGGTGTGTGGACCCATGAAGAGATGACCCCACACTGGAGCAGGTTTCCTGGCAGGATTTGTGACCATGCAAGGGACCCACTCTGGAGCAGCCTGCTCCTGAAGGACTGCACCCTAAGGAAGGCACCCACTTTGGAGCACTTTGTGAAGAACTGCAGACCATGTGAAGGAGAACGTGAACCTCAAATTATAGAAATTCATGGAGGACTGTCTCCTGTGGGAGGAATCTGCTGGAAGAGGGGTGGCATGTGAAGAGTCCTCCCTCTGAGGAGGAAGAAGGAGAAGAAACAACAAATGATGAACTAACCGCAATCCCCATTCCCTATCCCCCTGAGCCAGTGGGAGAGAGGAGGAAAAGAAAATTTAGGCTAAAATTTAACCAGGAAGAAGGGAGAAGTGGGCAGAAGGTATTTTCAGGAGTTGGCTTTACTTCTCATCCCCCTATTCTGATTTGGTTCACAATAAATTAAACTGATTTCCCTGCATTTTGCCCATGACAGTAACAGGTAAGAGATCTCTCCCCATCCTTATCTCAACCCACAAGCCTTTAGTTATATTTTCTCTCCCTTCTCCAGCTGAGGAAGGGAGTGGCACAGTGGCTTTGTTAGGCACTGGGTATTCAGGGTCCAACCACTATAACAAATATGAAATATTATTACAGTTTATTTAATTATTCCATGCTGGAAATTATTTGAAGTCTGAAGAGAGTATGCAAGAATTTAAAATTTTCATAGAAACTGTGAAATCCATTTTCTACTAACTTCCCAGTTACCTTCTGCCAGATGGATTTTTCACTGTTACTGCACACATTGACAAGTGTCATTTCCTAGAAGTGCTGATGTGAGCCCTCATACTTAGTCTGAAACCTGTATGGGAATTTGCTTTTCCTGCATGTCTTGAATCAATTTCTTGTCCACCACAATAATGAAAAAGACAACATCTACAAAATATACACTACAATACAGATAGTGTTTAGCATTCCTGTGACAACATTCTAAATTTCCATGATTTTCCTAGACTCTATTACACTGAAATAATGAACTGCCACTTCTTAGAGTCAGAGAGCCCTCAGCCCCAGAATGCCCATTAAACCACCTAGCAAGTTGGTACTCGGGGCATTCAGTGGGCATGTGGGAGTCCCCAGTTAGAATTGCTTGTTCTGCAGTCACCTGAATAAGACCCTACACTTCCCAGATAAAATACTAAGGTGTTATCCCGTGGACGAATAAAAGTAGAGTCAAAAAGTGAATTATCTCAAATAAGGATGATTAAGAGGAACTTTTACAACTCTTGAGGACTAAAGAATAACCTGAACTTGGCAGAGCAGTGAGCTCTGGAGGACTCCATCCTTCTGTCTCCTCGGCAAGCACCTTGCAAATCTCTTCATTGTCCAAAATGTATTTTGTATAGTAATATATTTAGTTAAAATATTTCTATCTCAATCCAGCATTTAGTCAGTATATGACAGCTATGTTTCATCAGTAGGTTTTCAAGAATCTACTAACTGTTATGTTCAGTTATATTTCTGAGATAGTTGCAGAAGTTGGAGAGATATTATAAACATACTGTTGTATTTCCACTTGGAGCTTCCCCAGCCCACGATAAAATAGATCCAAGACAGTAAATTTTGGTGAAAAAATATGCATTTCTCTAATTCAGTCAGACTTGCCTCTTATTATGTTAATTTGTCAGGGAAATATCAGTATATAATTGGGACAGCTGGAGAACAGAAGCTCCTGTAGATTATTTCTATACTATCAGTTTAGATTCTCCTTCCTTTTCTATGAAATGTGACTATGTCTGTCATAGAAGTACTTGCAGTCATTAAAAAGCTCACCACACTAAAATAAAAACCTTCTGTGAAGCTTTAACCAAGTGCCTTACTTTGTCTATTTATTTGCTTCATAAAATCATGCAACATCATAATATTTCAAAATCAGTTCAATGTTAAATTTGGCTTCCCCACAAACATGTTCCAAACTAGTTTTCAAATGCAGAAAGAGCAAAATAACTTATAAATTATAATTACCTACAAATAGATGAGGTTTGAGTGAAGTGTGCAAAGAATAGAAAATTTGAAGCCTTTGAATTCATTAAATTAACTAAACAATTAAAACAGACTTGTTGATACATAACAAGAAAAAATTATTTGAAATTAAGATCTCAAAAAGAAACCTAATAAGACTTACAAGTACCATAGAACCAGGATTTTATATGCAAAATATAAACATTCAAGATTATTGCATTAGATTTGTCTTCTCAGGTTAAAGAAAAAAAATTTCAGTAGACTGAGATATTATTAGTTACTTTTAAATTTTTTATCTCAGTTATGGTATTTAAAAAAAAAAAAAGGGTAAACTTGTATTAATTTAAAAAAATCCTAAACAGTTGCCTTCAAAAACAAAACCCAGTTTATATGACATAAGTTTGTTGTAGAAAAATATAAAGCATTGATAAACAAAGAAAAGGTTATTAAAAGCCATTGTGTATATTCAACCGGCCTTGAGCCAATTCTTATGTGAATTACATCAATTTTAGAACATTCCAGGTACCTTCTTGGACTCCATTGTTTATTGCTAACCGAATATTGAAATAAGAAGATAATGAGATTCCCACTTTTGCCAATGCAATGCAGCATACATTTGAAGAAGAAAGAACATGCAGCCATGACATTCATTCCTCAAAGGAACAAAATAAATAGAATTTGACATTTAAATTAAACTATTGAAAGCAAATAACAATTTTTAACTTCCCAATTTTTATCACTTCATTTCTAGAGTTTTTCTGCATTTCATTTAAATTTTTTTGTGTCCTTAGTTATATTCTGTAAACTTTCCTACAGAATAAAAGCTCAAATGTAAAATTTCATCTTACAAGTCTCTGAACCTCTTGGTGAAACTGAATAGCCACAAGTCTAGAGGCCTAATGAGATGCATACCAAAGCAAATGGCTGATTTTGTCTCCAAGCCATTTTTGTTTTCACTGTCCATCATATTTGAAAGGTCATGGTGGTCAGGCAATGTCCCTGGAGACTGAGAAAAGGGAAATATCATTCCTATTTTTACAAAGGGGATTAAGGAAGATCCTGTGAACTACAAACTAGAGGACCTTCTTCAGTGCCTAGAAGGCCGTGGAGCAGGTCCTCATGAAAGCAATGCTATTGCTCATTTAAGACAAGGAGGTGATCCAAGACCTCCAACACAGCTTTATGGAGGGCAAACCATGCCTGCGCAAGGTGGCATCCTGCTACTATGGAGTGACAGTCCATAACACTAGTTGACAAGAAAAGATGACCCATGTCATCTACCTAAACTTCAGAAAGGCCTGTAACATGGTCCCATGCAACATCCTTATTTCCAAATTAAAACACATGGATCTGAAGGGTGAAATATTCAGTGACTAGTGAACTAGATGAATGAATGGATGAAACAGAGAGTCGTGGTCAATGGCTCTATGTCTAGGTGGAGGTTGGTGACAAGTGGTGCCCCTCGGAGCTCCATCTTGGCACTGATGCTCTTTAAAATCCTTAGCAATTACAGTGAGATCAAGAAAATCAACCACATAATAGGCAGAAGCACAGGAAAGGTGGTCAGTAGGTCAAGGGAGATGATTTCCTCCCCTGTCCCCCTACTCTGCCCCTGTGAAACCCTACCTGGAGTACTCTGTCCAGTACTGCATTTCTCACTTGATAGTCTATCAATTTGTTACATCCTTTCAAAATCCTGACTAACAGTTTGTGTGCATGGGAAAACTGTGTTTCACAAAGTATTTATTTTGTTTTGACATTTTCTCTGCTAGCAGTATAATGATCAACGGAAACAAGCATTGTTTTTATATTTCCATTTCCACTGAAGGTGATTAAAAACTAATTGTCTGTCATTTTGTGTAACTGTGGTTTTATGTGTTGAAAATGTTCATGACAACATAAAAAATGGTTTTGATAAAAGCGTAATATTTTTGAACCTTAGAGAGTGATCAAAAGTGAAGATGGAAAGAAAAATAAATTCAAAACAGCAATGCAATTTTATATGAATATTTGACTATAAAGTTTTCCAATTCAGTCTAAGCTTCACCTTATCTCAGAACAAGTTCGCAAGCATTTTGTTTAGAGTGTGTGACCTGGTCTCATTAGTTATGAAGAAAATACAAATGGTTGAGAAGTTGGATGCTTCAGTAAGTTAACTAAATCACTTGAGACAGGGATATGCAGGTAGTATTCTCTTGAGTAAAGAGCATTTTTGAGCCTGTCAGAAGCCTTTTTCCAGCCAAAATAACAGGCAGATTATTGTTGTTCTTTTTCATGTAATGCGAACAATATGCTGGACACAATGGCATGTTTCAGTGTGTTACTCAAAGCACTGAAACAGACAAAGGGTGTCAGGTATTAGCATTCCTATTTAAAGGATATATTTTCATGGGGAGGCAGTATTTTTAAGACAAAAAAGACTAGGAAAACAGAAAAGCAAAGCACATTCTAACATTTTTGCTTTCCTCATACCATGCTTGGAAATATTCCATTGAACTTTTAGAATCAAATACTACAGTGTGCATACATACAGTTTTTGTGGACTTTTATGAATAGAAGAGAGGTCATGTACAACTTTAATATAGATAAACCCTTAAATTGTGGAGCCAGAAAAAATTCTGTAGTTCATGATAGAGTACCATTAAAAATGGAGAAAAAAAATCCCAAACATATTCAGAATTTGCTTAATCCAGTGTTTCCTAAGAGCTGTTCCAAAAGTGTCACAGGAAGCCCACAAGATGATTTTATGAAAAGTTCTTAATGAAATCCAGGCATGTATACTTCCCCATTGGTAACTATCAACTACATCTGGGCAGAATCAAACTAGTAAACAAACATTCAAAGTTATGCCTAAATTTTGAGCAATTCTGTGGGGAAGCTAGTCCTGTAAATGAAAAAGACAATGGTTTTGGAAAACACTGTAAGTGGTTACAACATGGTAAGGTGGTATCTTCATATATATATATATATATATATATAAAAAAATCTAAAAATCATACAATTTAGAGGTGTAGAACAAATAGGATCTAATTCCTTCTCCTGGTCTCCTGACCCTAATAATCCTTCAGCTATACTGCCTAACCTAAGCAGTAGTATCCAGGTCTAAGTTCTGTCCTATTCACTCCTTTGCCCTCTTGAATAAAGTTGTTATCGTGTTTTCTCTCAGCAGTAAGGTTAATTTATACAGAAAAGTACTTCAGAAATTCTTGAGTGAAAATTAAAAAGTAACAGAAGATCAGGAACCACAAAGGCAATTAAACTGAATTTTAATACCTAGAGTAATTGTGTCCTGTTTCTGTAGCTAATGTATTTAGCTCTTTAACAAAACATTAGGGTGCAATTTAGAAATGAACATGAGTTACGTCTTTTTCTTTTAAACAGAAATAAGATTTCCAGCTACTGGGGCAGTTGTCTGCAACTTTACTTTTGATATTATTCCCCTGAGTCTGTAACAGTGTAATTGAAAAAAAATGACAGCTAAAAGAATCCAGACAAATTTCATCTCTAGTTTGTTTTCTCCTATTTTTGGCATTCCAGTTTACCCTTCAAAAAACAAGTGAGATCTCTGTTGGGGAAATAGCGTTTTGTCTTTTCTTTTAACATTTATGAAGCTTTCCTTGGGGTAAATTTAGCAACCTTTTTTTTTCCTCAAAATAAGACACTTAGTTGAGAAAATAATTTATTTAATGGAGGGGGAGTATTCATTTTCTTCATAGGCAGGAATCAGATATTAGTTGAATTCTGTGGTGATCCTTAAGTGACTAAGGTATTACAATCTGCTTAATATGCAGCTTGACATGCCCCTGCTTTTTGGTGGCCAGGTGCTTCTTAAGTTATAGCAAACTTAAGTTATAACAAACTTACTTTACATGGTAAAAATTTGGTCATGTGAATATATTAAGAGGCACGTGGATGGTTGCTGTAGTTCAAGTTGACCCCCTCTATGTGGGTGCAACCTCATCTCCTCATCTCGAGTTTTGGGTGTCACAGAAGAAGGACATAAAGTTCTTAGACAGCATCCAAAGTAGGGCTACCAAAATGGTGAAGGATCTTGAGGGGAACACATACAAGGAGGACTGAGGTCAATTGGTCTCTTCAATTGGTCTGGAGGAGACTGAGGAGAGACCTCACAGTTTGCTCAGTCTACAATTTGCTCATGAGGGGAAGAGGAGGGGCAGACACTGATCTCTGTGGTGACCAGTGCAGGACCCAAGGGAATGCCTGAGGTTGTCTCAGGGAAGGTTTAGATTGGGTATTAGAACATTATTTTTCACCTAGAGTGTGGTTGGGCACTGGAACAGGGTCCCTAGGGAAGTGGTCACAGCACCAAGCCTAACAGAGTTCAAGAAATGCTTGGACAGTGCTCTCAGGCACACGATGGGACTCTTGGGGTGTCCTGTGCAGAGCCTGGAGCTGGACTCTATGATA
>LTAT01000004.1:98829410-98839436 GCA_003286495.1 Chlorodrepanis virens | reverse complement strand
GTTCAAGAAATGCTTGGACAGTGCTCTCAGGCACACGATGTGACTCTTGGGGTGTCCTGTGCAGAGCCTGGAGCTGGACTCTATGATACCATGATTCTAAGAGGTCATGTGGATTTGTATTTTTCATAGAGCCACCCATTGAAAGACCTGGTTTCGAAAACATATCCTGGGTATAAAAAGATAAAAGTAGGTTTCCATAAAATAAACGTCCTGTCATTCTTCTCGTAAGATTATACTGCTTTCTCCTTTCTTTTTCTTTTTTTTCCCTTTCCTTTTATGTCTATCACATGGGTAAGAATTATCCCAAAACATAGAAATAAAAAAATTGGGATATAGGATACTACAGCAACCCTGGAATCAAAAAACAATATGATACTGTTTGGTGGTGCACATATTTGAGATTTCCATACATTGTGGTTGCAGCATTCCAGAAATGCCAGCTTGCTAGCAAATGTTGCCAAACAGTTAAAGCTGCTCCACACAAACTATACAGTAAGGAAATTTGCCTTGGAATGCTGGTGTTTTGATTTTCTTTGCACATTTTATCTATGCACTGGTACTACAAAACTGCATGGGGTGCTTAAATTTCAAACATACTATGCTAATCTTTAAAAAATTTTTGTTAACTTGTATATTGTAAATTTATACTTTCATACAGTTAAGAATATTGCAATGAAGTGGACTTTCAGCACATGATGTAGTGTCCTGCAGAGTATCAGCAGTAGGAAATGTATCCTTAATGCATCTATATTAAACTTATATTAATGTATGTATGTAACATTATTGTTACATACATGTATTAAACTTATATTAATGCATCTATATTAAACTTATAGGATTACAGTATTTGCTTTGAAAATTTAGTTCTATGTCTGTCAACTTTTCAACTAGAACAATGCAATTTCTGTAGATGATGCTCTTTGTCTTATTTTAGAAGGACAAGAACTATACAGATTTAGGTATCAAGAAGTATTGCAGTGAGCCAGTGTATCTATTTCATTTAGGGACTGCAGAATCTGTTGGTAAGTATCTATTCTGTGTGCCATTATAAAATCTACTTTAATTCTAACATTTTACCATACATTTAATTGCTATTTCATTTAGGGTAATTTCCTACAGAAGGGGCTATAAAATTTAACAGGCAATGATAACTCTCTTAGTTTCAGTTAACCAAGATATGAAATTTGAATTTAATTCATGTTATATAGTTAATTGTCCTTGAAAGTGAAGGAAGAAAGAAAGGCAAGACACTAAGAAAAAGATTTTAAGGTAGTATGACTTCATTGTATTTCACACCTGGGAAATATCAGTCTGTAAAACAGTCAGTGTAGGTCATTCCTCTTGCATAGCTTTGCCTAGACAAGAATGTCATGATTCACTTGCAACACAAGAAGCTTTGTAGAGGTGGTAGGAGCAGGGACACTGTATAAAAGAGGAATTTCAAAGCAGGTCATGCAGAGATGGTATGAGGAAAGTCAAAACTCAGCTGAAATTTAAACTTGCAAGTGACAACGTGGGCAACAAGAAGACCTTCTACCATTGCATAATTTCAAACATCCAAGGAAAACGGAAGCCTACTGCTCAGTGAGAATGGCGATTTAGTGGCTGTGGATACAGACTAGATTGAGGTGCACAGTGCCTTCCTTGCCTGAGTTTTGCAGATAAGATCTCACAGGTAGCTGTGACCAGATGAAGCATTCAAGGAGGGGGATGAGCAGATGTGGATGAGAATTGAATCAGGGGTTACTGGAGAGGTTTCAACCCATGCAAGATGCCTATGGTTAACTCCAAGAAGTACAGCCAATGTGTTTACAAGGTCTCAATCTATCATCTTCAAATTTTTTTGAAGACTGGAGGGACCACTAACAAATGAAGAATGGTAAATCCTGTAGCCATTCTCAAAATGGTACGATGGTGATTCAGGAAACAAGAGTCTCATCAGTCTCATTGTAGTTCTTGGAAGAATCTCAGAGAAAGTATCATTCAGACATCATTCTTGTCCTTCAGCAAGAAAAAAAATATCTTAAAGGGGTTGTTTTTAAAGAGAAATTATAATAGCACTAAAAGTTAATTGGTTCCCACGTAAATGACAGACAACTTTCCCATAGCTCTCATTGGAGCACTAAGGAAGACACCAAAATAAAATTATTCGACTGTTTTTGTTATAAACCTTGAAGATGCTTGTGGTTTTCTGTCTACAAACATCTTACTAGTCACCTGCTTTGTTAGAGAGCAGCAGATGGAGTCACCCCTTGGGAGGTCCTTCACTCTTAAAAAAATCACTGAAATTTTTCATAGAATTTTTTTAACCCAAATGCAAGGCAAGAATTTTTTGAATTTGGAAATAAGTGAAATTAGGAATTCCTCTACTTTCTTTAAAGGAACAAATAAATAATTTTGTTTTTCTTTTAGTTTACCCTGAACTTAGTGCATAACAAATAGGCAAAATAAAGTCTGAATATTTGACTTAGTCAGTTGGGTTTTTTTTCCTACTAAAGTTTTTTTTGCTTGCATATTCGTTTTTATCCACTGTGTAAAAAATTGGATTTCAACAACACCTTTACTTTTTTTTTTATAAGAAGCTTTATTTCTGCCCATGTTGTAATTTTTAGTAAAATTTTAAAAGATTGTTTTTAAATACATCTCACAGTTTAAGTTTAATTCTCCCTAACTTTTCTTCTCATGAGCTACAGCATTCTTTCCCACCAGATTAAAACAAAAAAAAAAAAAATCAATGCCTTTTTTTAAGGTTGTAACAAAATAAAACAAGAAATGTTTGCTGCAAAAAAAGGCTGAAAAGATATGAAAAATACAAGTAACAACGACTCTTCTATCTGTTCTATTTTGTCAATGTCCTTGAAGAGTTTATTCTATTCCTTGGCTTTACACTTGATCAATGTATCAAAGCTAAACATCATTAATGTACTATGACAGTTAATTCCAGACAACTTTGTTTTTCTTCCCTTGACCTTACCAAAGTCTTACTTTAATCCTAACATTTTACCATACATTTAATTGCTATTTCATTTAGGGTAATTTCCTACAGAAAGGGGCTATAAAATTTACATACATTTAATTGCTATTTCATTTAGGGTAATTTCCTACAGAAAGGGGCTTCTTTTCTGATGTTCAAATGCACAAGAAAATATACCAGTGGATAACAGAATAGACAAGGTTTCATGTAGACACTCTTACAGCTATCCACTTTCAGCTCAGAAATTACACTGTTTTGCCTAATCTCTCTCTGTATTCCTTCTTGCTTCATTAATGACAATGAACAGGTGCCACACTCTCTGTAAAACAGCTTTCACATGGATGGAACAATGGAGCTTTAACCACTGATAAATAACTTAGGAGATTAAACCAAGCTTCAAGCAGCATAAGCCCATTGAACAAGTCGATTGCATGAATATAATGAGATTTTGTGTAACAGTTATAGGTCAGAGAATGACAGCCATGAGAATAATTTTAAAACCATGAGAGTTCAAGTAATAGCTTTTCTTCTATGGGGAAAATAATTTGGTGTTTTATAAGGCAGTGACAGCATTTTAACACCAATTTCCAAGCATTTGATGTGTCCTGCATATTTTCTAAATTAATTGAATTTATATTGCCAAATTATAGCACAAATTTAATTAAAAATTGTCGTAAGAAAAAACACAGAGCTAAGAAATTATTAAGCACAGGAGAATAGTATTGACTGGACAGTTTCACACCATGTCAGATTTTTAATATTGGGCTGAGACCCCAAGAATTAAGATAACTGTAATTCATCAGTGACAGAACTAAATAAGACGATAGGTACCAGCTGCCTTCTGATCAGGGAGAAAAAAACTGCTTCACTAGCAGAGCTGCACTAAGCAACTTGCTCTTCAGATTTGAGAGCCGTGACAAAGAAAAGCTCTCCAAGAATAAGAGCTCACTGCTATTAACCTGGTTGGCCTGAAACAAGCAGGAACTGATAAAAATTGTCAAGCTGCTCCAGTCAGGGGAGGCAAATCAATTGCAATGATCATACAGAAATCATGTTTTGAACAATATGTCATTTCGTTGCATGCCTCTGATAGTATGAGTACAAGGAAAAGAAAAGCCATGAAGGCTGAATAGATCTGAGAAGCATGGAATAAATCTCTAAAGAGGACACCATAATTGTCACCATTCTGTGGGCATCCAAAGAGCTACAGATGAGTGAAAACTCTTACAAAATGGAAATGTCTGACATTTTTCTGCATATAAGTTTTTTCATTAGCTAATAGCATGGGCATTTGGTGAAGTTTAAAAAACAGGGGAAGAATATTCCTTGGACTTAGCAGAAATTCAGTGCTCATAGTTAATAATTTATTTGTAAATTTCAAAATATGTTTAAGACCAGTAGAATGCAGGAAACTCTCCTGCTTCATTCCCCTCTCTGTTCCTCTGTGCTGCCCACAAATTATATAGAGCACCTCTCAGACTCTGCATATCACTCAGGAGAATACCTCTTTTCTCTTAGGCAGGTCAATCTTCCCAGCTCATTTGGGTTGATTAAAAAATTGTTTTCCATTGAGATATTTTCATTTAGTTTCTTATGGAAACTCGAGCCTCTGTGTGAAAGGATTGTGGTACACAAACATATAATAATGGAAAAATGGTGTACCTTCTGTGGGATTCCTCTATAAGAATACAATTCCTAATATAACAAAACTAATGTAAAAAGTTTTGACAGATGGCCACTATTTAATTTGAGATTCCTGCAGGATAACTTGCAGATATGCACTGTATTCTTCTCTTTGATATTGGTCACTGAAAGCTGTGCTCTAAACACAAAGTACTGAGTAATGCTACTATGGATCTTTTGTGTTCAAAATCATTAGGAGCTTTTAACAGTTTGAGCTTTAAACTTGCTTTGATATAATTCCTCTGTTATAGAAAGTGTGAATAATAATTCTTCACCTTATGTGGGTGTTCTGAAGATGAATTCTGAAAAGGAATAAGAGCATTGATGTTGAAGCACTCAAGGAAGAGTTGTTACAAAAGAAACCAAGCCAAACATCACAAAACCCCAGACTCTGTTATGTTGTATTTTGAGATTGTTTAAAGGACATAAAGAGAATAAACAGAAGTTCTAAAAAATAATTTCTCTGTGAATAATAGAATAATATTACTATGGAATTGATCATAAAAATATATCACTATTGTGAAAATATATGCAAAGAAATACATGGATTAGTTGAATTTTCTCTTTTGAGTTTTTGGCTGTCAGCAGTCTAACAACTTACTTTTCTTTTGAAATTTGTATTAGAAGAAAACTGAAGATACATGTAAAGTAATGCAGAAAATGATAGAGACTATGTTTTAATGGGTGGGTTATTATTTCAAGCAATTCATAGCAGGTGTTGCCACTGTTCAGTATTTTGTATGCCTTTATAAAAGATTTCAAACAAAAATAGAGTTCACTTATAAAGTAGAAATACACAGATAAGCCTTAAATCAAGTCACCCACTGCAAGCGCTAAGCTTAATTTTACATGCTTGGTTATTCAGGTATCCAAAGGATAGTTTAATATTCATTCAGGAATAATTTATTCAGTTAGACATTAACTTAATGAGCAGTAAGTTAAAATCGTTGTACAGACTGTTAACAGACATTTGAGGTAGAAGAATAAAGCAATGAAGCAAATCAAACTGATAATCTGTGACAAGTTCAGTTCCTTAAAGTGACAAAAAAGATAAAGCGGTTTGGACAAAATACTTGAAATACCAAGTCTGCCATCATTATTCCTAACGTGCCATATGTAGTCACTACAAAAAGGCAGAAGGAATCTATATTTAGATTCTAAATCTAGCAGAGCAGTTACTCCTAAGTACAGGTATGAATGGTTTATCACAGATTAACTTAATGGTTGATATCAGAAGGACCTCTGAAAATCTCCTGGTCCAATACCTCTGCTCAAGAAGGACCATTTACAACCAGTTGCCCAGGTACATTTCCAGATTTCTTTTGAATGTGTTCAAACTGGGAGACTCCATAAACTCCCAGGGCAACCTGTTCCACTGCTTGGCCAGTATCACATTAAGAAAGCATACCCAAAATTACTGCTCTATTGAAACACAATATAAAAAAATAATTCCCAAACATAAAACTAGAAAGACAGTGTAGATATGTAATAAAATAATCTGTTTTATACAATTTTACATATATATATGCAAAATATGTGAAATTATGGACAAAACTGCATAAATTCAACAGTATAGCTTGTACCATGGTGCTGATATGGATGAGGTTACTGTGTGAACATGAAGAAGTCAGAGAAATTCAATGGTAAAACATGTGAAATAAGAGTAAGAGAATGGCCCACACTGAGAAAATGTAATTTTCTAACTACTTAGAAAACTCTTATTCAATGAGAAGAGGATTTTCTAAACTGAAAAAATCTTAAAAGACCTTAGGAGTCAACAAAATCTTTAAAAGGAATTATAGACTCAAGATATACTAAGGAGTCCACACAGTGATTAACAAGGGAGAGAGCCTTTGTGACTGTTTGGGCATTTAACTACTGGAACAAACTGCCATGGGAGAACATGAAATCGTCTTTGTATGGGATAATAAAACCTAAACAGAATCCCATATATTACTGAGAGGTGCAGAATGAATTTTTCACAGATAAAAAACGAGACAGTGGTCACTCAGGCATTTTTATTGCAAAATTATTCTATGTGATCTACACAACTCTCTTCCTCACCCTTAATGCAAGCAACAACAAAAATGAGTCCTTTCATTTCCAGCTTGGTTCACCCTTTAAAAAGGGCTCTGTTTTTCAGAAGCTTTGATTATTATTATTATTCCAGAATTTACCTTACATATTTTGTGGCTTATTTAAGACAAGATGATGAACTGAGAGGCAAAATGTTGGGTTTTTTCCATGAGATCATGCTGACAACAGAATTACTCTAGAAACTATGTTAAAAAATGGGAAAATTTGAATTTATCATTTGATTTAGTAGATATATAATTCTTCTGAAAGCATTTTAAAATATTTTTCATTAACTATTGAAAAAATCCCTTTACTCTCATTACTTTTTTATCTGTAGAAACACAGCAATATAAAAGTATCAAAATAACACAATGTTTGTGAAAGAAAGAGAAAGAAAGGTTTCAAGTAGAAAGACATCACCACCTATGGATCCAGAGACAAGACCTGATAGCTGCAATTTTGAGTCCTTTGGTTGAAGCAATGGTTGCTCTCTTGATCCATTGAGGTGGGGAAAAGCCCATGAATCACACATTTTTGTGGGTTAATATTAGCTCGGGTTCAGATGGAATGCCCAGGTTCCTCCCCTGCAATGGGCAGGGGTTTGCAACATCGTGGAACTGTAGCAACACTGTGGATCATGCACAGTCCTCAAGCAGAAAGCCCCAGAAATTATTCTGGGGCACTTTGAGAGAGGTCTTTGATAGTTTATGGCCCTTTCTAAGACATGACAGCTGCCTCTCACATCATCATATTTGAGCCAATTAGGCACCATCAGAAGGGATGAATGCCTTCAGGGCTACATGTTGATGTTTGGATACCTTTCTTGGGTAGTTTTCACACCTGAGCCAGTTGTGTAAGGGAGGACATTGCCACGATAAAAAGCACTATCTCACCTCACTGGATCCACTTTTTATAGGCCTGTTCCCTTATCTGGCTCAAACCCCAGCTTGCAGACTCCAGAGGTGTGCCTGGGCTGGTACCTCACACCGTCATCAAAGCACCTGCTGCTTTTGCAAATAGCCAATTGTTTGAGTCATTAACCATTAACATTTCAGTTTCTCACAACTGCTCTTTTCAGATTTCATCATTTCTGGTAGATGGGTTTCTTAAAGCACCCAAACTTGATATTCCTCTCCTCTCAGACAAGATGGATAGTTAAACAATCAATGTAATCTGCAATCTGATTGACAATGCCTTGCTTGTGGTGACTTTGCTTGTAAGGAATATAATCGCCTTGTTAGCTTCTTCCATTGAAAACAGGAACAAGAGTTCGGTTGCTGGTCTTAACACTGCAGCCAATCATTGCAAAATAAATAATATTAAGACATATCACCATTAAATAGAATACCACTTTGAGAAATTATGTCCAAATTTTTCTTAACGTGAAGTATATTACCTGGGTTTTTCTTTTCTTTTCAGAACCACCATTGCAATATTTCTTCAAATATTTCAAACAAAATACCTTCCCTAATCTTTCTTATTTCCTCACTTGCACTGAAATATGTCTTTCTTTCCTTTCTCTAAAATACACTGCACTTCCTTATTTATTAACTAATACATCCAAAATTATGCAAAAAAAATTAAGACTAACTAAAGAAGAGACAAAGTAAAATGAAGTGGATTAACACAACTGAAATATAGAAGCTGGAGAAAGAAAAATCAACAAGAGAAATGTAGAGAGCAACATAAGTCATATCTTAATGCATCTTCATACTTTCTGTAGGAAAGTATGAAGATGCATTAAGAAATAGAGAATTTTGAAATAAGGCAACTGGAAAAGGTCATAAGGAGCTATGGGTGATTTACACACATAAGATTCTTAATGGAATGAAGACACACTAAGGCAGTGGAGCTGCAACAGAAGAGAAACAACTGTGATCTAATTTGATCCTACCAGGTAATTGCTCAGAAGTTATTAGCTGTCGTCCTGAGGAGACTGTAAGTTTGACCAATAGAATGTGAGAGAAATATAAAACACATGTTTTGCAGTGACTCTTGAATTTGGAAGCTATATTTTTTTACTTGTGACATCCTTTTTCACTTTTCAATTTTGTTCTTTTGGCAAAATATTTAGTGTGAGAAAGTTTTGGGAACCAGCACGAAGGATTTGGGTTATTGCTTTTTTAGTGACCAAAATCAAAGAGTGATGCTTCATTATGGACTAGACCAAAATATTAATGATAGAACATACTCCACATTAGTATTTTAAGAAGAATAATGTTGTTTGCCAAATCATAATATAAAAACAACTATAAAAATAGTAATGGTTGTGGAATTAATTCTGATGACCTTAAAACTATAGTGATTTAGACATTGAACAGCATCAGCTTAGCAGGGATGTTCACTGGTTCATATGATTTCCATAGAGGCTGCTCTTATTTATACAAACAGACTTCCAGCTTTGTCTCCACATAGAGTGCATGCTCAGAAATGACAGCTTGAAGTTTGTGCCATGAGATCTGATGGCAGTGCTCATCCAGTTGGTTTACAGGTGACTTTGTAAGAATGCACAAGGCTCTCTTTCTCCATCTTCCTTTGGGGCTCCCAGGAAAGCTCTTTCACGAGTGTCTCCCATGCAATGATTCTTGGGCTGCTTTTTGGATTTTTTTTTTCTTTTTTTTTTTCTTTTTGGCAAAGGTGAATTCCAAGCAGCAATTGAACAAGCTCTGGACTCCTTGCTTTTAATCATTCAGTTCTTTATACCTGTATATTCTTTTCATATCTTAGATACAAAATCTTTTGAAAGTCATATAAACTTAGATATGCCAGTTTCTGGGAAGAATTATTAATATGTGGCTCTGTTTTAGATCAAAAATACATAATGTTTGGCAATTGTTTGCAGGGAAATTCCTTCTGAATAGTGTAACTTGAAGACTGTAAAAGAACTGTATTGAGATGGCATGTATGCTTTCATTTTTTAGTAGAGTCTATATTTTCCTTGATAAAGAATTAATGCTGGTGTACTAAAGTAAAACAACTTATGTTAGGGAGTTACATTCGAAAGAGAAGCAAGCTTAAAATTCCCAGTGTTAGGATCAATCTTCTTTAGAACAAAGTTTTAGTCATGTTAGGCAGAAGACTGGGAGCTCCTCTCCCTTTTCTCATTCCTATTCACATTTCCAACTGACCAGTAAATAACCTCTTAGGAGCTTAAATGCTGCTGTTGGGTACCTTAGACATCCATGGAGGTACAGAAAAGGATCCAGGTCAATGAACATGAAAAATTCCAGACAAAAAGACAGAACAATAAGGACAGAAGTAAAAAAAAAAAAAAAAATATTAAAAATCCTCTA
>LTAT01000004.1:98796377-98814933 GCA_003286495.1 Chlorodrepanis virens | reverse complement strand
GAACCACTTATAAGCCAAATGGCACCTATGTTCTTGACACAAGTTTTAGATGAAGTCCCTTGCAAGTAATTTTTTCCAAAAAAAATTTGGAATGAAGGTAATATGGTTAAGCAATTGTTCTAACATGTACTGAAGAAGGATTACACTATATGGCTGACGGTTCAATCTCCCCTTCCACGTTTCTTGTAAAGATTTCAGGTTATTATACATTGAAGTCCAGAGAAAGACATATTGACTAAATAGGACCACAGGGCTGAAAGAGCATGTGTCTCTGAGTCTAGGGGAAGCATGACAATTTAATTGACTCTGCCTTTAAAACAGAAAACAAGAAAACTCACCAAACTAAACCAAGCAAAAAAGGAACCAAAAAACCCACTAAATTTTGCTATTGTTCTGTTATTCAAGATGAAGCAGTGGAGCTGGTTAAATTTTGTCTGACCATCAGTGGCAGATTTTACCCTAATTGTTTAGGAATGCTATGACATCCAGGCAGGCTGTAAAGCCTGTATGTTCTCCTGAAGGTCAGAGGATATTTTTTCTAAACAGAAAAGCTTGATCTACCTTGTAACTGGAGCCACTTATACTTCTTCATAAGTCAATAGAACAAAATAACAGGAGATGTCCAGATTCATTGCCTTTAACAAAGAAATCTAAGGTTGTTATTTCTCTCTGCATGGTGAAATCTCATTAATCCTTGGAGAAAAACTCAGTCCTGGTTTCCTTCTCCCAGATAAAGAGGAGGAAGAAGAATGAAAAATTTCCTAATTAATATTGAGCTTTTGATCTTTGTGGTTGATTCCCTGTTCATTTCAGAAGTTTCAGCCAATGTTTATTTAATAAAAAATTCCCCATGGAGAAGTGGCAACCACTTTGTCACACTAAAGGCAAACATTTCTTGCTGCCACAGCTTTTGCACCACTTTATTTACTTCATGGAACCTGTTTGCTTTACCAAGACCTACAAGCATGGTGTAAAACATTATAATAACGATGGAAATACAGGTAATAGGTTAGTTACCCTGTGTAGCTGAATTGATTATGGACTTGTTTGGAACCTGAATTTTAGGAGTCTGAATAGGTTTCATGAGAGTGCACTAGGAGTTAGGTACCAACTCAAATTCTAGAGTCTCCAGATTCTCTAGAGCTTTGATGAACACACAAGGCACTATACCTTGCCATCTCTCTGGCAGTAACATCAAGTTAAGGCCATCACTGACTTTGTGCCACCATTGTAAGAACTGCTGGAACCATCACTCTATTAATTTCTTACAGAGACTCCCGAAGTTTATTCAGTTTATCTTACTTTGTTTATTATTGATTCTCATTCTTATCTGAGCTTATGGATAATGAATTTATTAGTGATACATTCATTTAAAATTATCTTTCAGAAGAGATGAGCATGCCAGTGAATTCAATTTGACAGTGAACATCTAGCCAATCTAGAAACCAAACAAGTCTATTTCATAGATTACAAGGGTAGGACAGAAATACTGATGAGCCCTTTTGAACACTTGTAGTTGACTCTTTATGAATTCTGCCATCTGTTCTTTCTTAGGTGAATGATTGATTAACTGAGCAATATATGATTAGTGGCTTGCCTTGCTACTGTACTGTACAAGTTGTTCTGGAGTGTGCTCTCAACAGCCACCATCTGTGTGCTTAACAAATCAAGCAGTGTGACATTCTGTTCTGTGCCATCCATGCAACCCCTGGGGCTTCTCTCAGGTTACTGATCTTTCTAGTCTGTAGGGCTGTGGTTGAACAAATCTGAGCAAAAGTAGGGGTTTTCTGTCTGATTTATTATTATCATATTATTCGTCTTTCCTCCCTCCTTCCATCCCCCCTTCTTTCTCTCTCTCCTTGCTTCTCTCTTATTCTCCCCTCCCTGTAAACCAGAATATTTTACTTTTACCTTTTCTTCTGAGATTATAAGTTGTTGTTGTTGTTGTTGTTAGTATTGTTTTTACTATTATTACAATTTCATTATTCAGGAACAGATATCCCAACAGGGAAAATTTCACTTGACAGTTGAAGTTTGAAAAAAGCATTGAAGTTATAATGGGAGATATTGGGAAACTTGTAACATCAGAATCACAGCATGGTTTAGGCAAGAACTGCAGAAGAAGGGAGCTCTAGACTTCATCTTGTCCAACCCACCAAACAAAATCTCCTAGACCTCATTTCCCAGGAGCACATCCAGGTCCTTATGAGTATCTCCACAAGCTCCCTGAGCAAGTTGTGCCAGAGCTCAGTCCCTCACAATAAAGCAGTGTTTCCCAGCGTTCCCGACGTTCAGAGAGAACTTTCTGAATAACAGTTTTTGCCTGTTGCCTCTGCCTTGCTACTGGGAGCTCCTGAATGGAATTTGGCTCCATTCTCTTCACAACCTTTCTTTCAGGTATTTACAAACCTTCATGAGTTCTCTCCTGACCATTCCCTTCTCCAGGCTGAACAATCCCAGGTCTCTCAGGTTTTCCTCATGGGAGAGACGCCTTTAATCATTGCTCTGCCCCTTCTTTGGACTCTCTCCACTATGTCCATGCCTCTCATGTACTGAATAGTTCAGAACTGGGTCTCAGCAGCACTGACTAAAGAATCTGAGGACTTACCACACCCACATAAGTAATCCTAGAACTACAACATGAAAACGTGCAACACTTGTTATGGCTCTGGTCCTTCTCCTTGAGAAAAGCAGGGCTACAGACAAGATCATAAAGGATTTTTTAATTCTCATGTTGGCTTAAAAAGATATGATCAAATGCTTGACAGACACAAGAAATAAAGTGAAATTTCTAGGTTAGATTTGTTAATGATTCACAAAAGACCTTATTTTTAAACTTTTGCTATTAAGGTATTGAATATGTGAAAATTAGCACCATCATCATTCATTCTTAAATATTGCTGTTTCCAGTAATGAGAATTTAATGGTATTACCTGTCAGTAATTTTGCTAAAAGTTAAGAAAATTGCAGGTTTATGTTATAAGATGGGAAAAAAAGTTCAAGAGGTGTTTTTTTTTCTTCTACAGCTACACTTCTTTTTAAAATAAAATTTGAGAAAAAAAGAAATTTGAACCTCCCTGTTTGTCCTTCTCTCATTATGTTTTTTGCTGTATAGGCGGAAGCCTGAGCTTAATGTACAAGCTATGGACTGGTCAGAGGTGAAATATATCTTTTATTAGGAAAAGACTGGAGTATATTTAATTAAGTGTACTTGTATTGGGACAGAAGGGGAATTATATTACTGGGTCAAATTGTTCCCAAGTGTACTTTGATTACAGCTGTAAAATGTTATATTTTTTATGTTGGCATTGGACCAATTAAAATATTGCCAGTAAAAAGCTATGAGCTAGAAAAGAAACTCTAAAAATAACGTCTTGTTAGTGCACATATCTGCTTTCTGTGTAGGTTCTGCTTCAGGGTTTTACTGCTGTCAATACTGCTGACAAAAACCTGTAAAACCACAAGCTGTGCTCTATTCTGCCTTGTGCATCATCAACAAAATTGATGGTTAACGCTGATTTTAAAATCTGTTTTACTGACGGGTAAAAATGTATATCAACAAATATTGAATTGCTAGACAGCCAGCAGTCCTGTGCTGAAAACAAAAGAGATGAGAAGAAAACACAAAGCACAGAGGATGAAAACTGCTGTTGTGTAATACCTTGAAAATAGAATTAAGCTTTTGCTTCAATGACTTTTTAAAAGATCTTCTATGTCTGATAGTTAACAGTTCTGTCTTCCTATAAGCCAGAGCGATGAATACAATGATTTGGGAAAACAATGACCCTCTCTTCCCCTTAGCTATATTTCTTTTCTTGGCACATTGAACCACAGCTCAGAGTAGAGCAGTATGTCATTAAGTTTACATACTAATTCCTCCAGAAGACAGCTGCTAGTTCACATACCTTTGCAACTAATTCAAAATGTCTGTCAGATGTATGCAGCTTGTACTTCCTCACAGGTAATTTCATGGATAAATAGCAGAAGGTGGGAGTCAAATTGAGCTCCTGTAGCACAAATATTTTTGTTACTTGTTCATTGTTCTTCAGTTTTACCTCTTAATCAGACTCTGGTGTCTGACACAGCCCAACACAGTGCTGAGAACTTGAGGTGAGGCAGCATCAATGCTGAGATAGAGTGGGATAGCCAATCCTTTTGGGCAGTCAGCTGTGCTCTGCTTAAAGCACCCCTGGCCCTCTTGGCTGCCAGGGAACATCATTAGTTCATATTGAACTTCACAGCAAACAAACCTCTCAGATCCCTTTTTGCAGAGCTTCATTTCAGCCTCTTGTCCCCCAGTCTACACATGCACCCAGGCACAAAACATTATACTGTCCCAAGTATAGAATCCAGTATTGACTGTTGCTCAGTTTCACGTGATAGGTATTTACCCATTATTCTAAATATCAATGTCATTCTCTAAGGCCTCTCTACTCTCAAGGGAATCAATGACTCCACCTTATTTGTTATCTTCAGCAAACTCTGTGTAATCTAACTTCTGTGTCCAGGTCATTAACAGAAACATTGAAGAGAATTTTCTCTCAAATTGAGCCCTGAGGGAACACCACTTGTGGCTGCCTGCCATTTAGATGCTGCCTCCTTACCGCATCACTTTGAGCCCTTCCTTTCAGCCAATTGTTCACCTACCATATAGTGTGCATGTTCAGCTATGTGCTGGTCACCTTTTCCATAAAGATGTTGTGAGAAATGGTATCAAAACCTTTGCTAAAATAAAAAAAATGCCCACCGCCTTCTCTCCCTTCACTAGAGAAGTATCCTTGTAATAAGTTAATAAGTTTTGACTTCATGAATCAATGTTGGCTTTGACCAATCATTGCATGATCTTTCAAGGGTTTGCTATTACCTCCTAGGATAATCTTTTTTATAATTCTACGAACACCAAAAACAATATTGTCAGGCCTATAATTAGCAGGGTCTTCTTCCTTGCCCTTTTTAAAAACTGGGAAAATGTTTGCCATCTTCTAGTCACCTGAAACTCCTCTAGATTCCTCTAGACTGTTGATATATAACTGCAGTAGGTCTTGCAATAACATCAGTGCACTATTTCATTACCCTGGGGTAAATCCCAGCAGGTCCCACAGATGTATTTGCACTCAGTTACAGCAGCAAACTGTATCAATTCAAAGTCATCTAGGAGCTTACCACTCATGGTCAATCATGGTGTTCCATCCCAGGGCTCCCAGAGCCCCAAGGCCCATGACTGATGTTCAAGACAGAACTGAAGAAGGCAATAAATATTTATGATTTATCTTCACCCATATTCCTGCAAGTAACAAATCAATGTTTTTTTAGACTTCCTTTTGCTGTCAATGTACCTAAAACCTTCATTTGTTGTCCACAAATATACTGGCCATCTTCAACTCCCACTGAGCTTAGAACATGAATTCTTTTCCAATAGGGGTTCCAATAGCATATTTTATAGCCTGACCTTGCTTCCAGAAACCACATACTTTCTTTTCCTGCCTAGGTTCTAAAGGAAGTCACTGTTCAGACAAGCCAGCTTTCTTCCTCTCTTGCTTGACTTTCAATGCATTGGGATTGCCTACTCCTGCACTCTTAAAAGATATTTCTTAAAAACTGACTATCATGTGTGGACCCCATTTCACTCAAAACTCAGATTTCCATGGAAATTTATTAACTAGTACTTTGAGCAGCTTAAAGTCTACTTTCCCAAGATGTAGTATAGTAGCTCTGTAGCTTTTTTTTTTTTTTTTTTTAAGTTTTGCAAAGACAGTACAGATTGAAGTCCACAGGAATTTGGCCAATTGATACTGGAACAATGTCTGATGAAAAGACCTTGTCAATGAAATGGATATATTATTCTATCACAGGACAATGATCATTAAGACATCAGCACGATTTATCTTTAATGTTTTCATTAGCACTACCTTGCTTGTCCTTCCACAGGTGTTCACACCTTAAGCCAGTTGGGGATTAATGGATTATTCCATTAATATATCTGTGAAATTAGTTTATAGTGTTTATAGTTTTTCTCTTCCTCAGAGCTGACTTCTCAGCATGTCTCATGTAACACCCAAAAGTTCACCTGTGTTTCCTTAATTTTCCTGTGTTCATTAGCAATGTACAGTTTCTAAAGCTAGGAATGAACCTTTTTCTCAGTTCTGCACAGTTGTAGGGGAAGTACATCTAATTGCATTGTTCTCCTACTGTTTCAATTGCACATTAGAGAAGATCTATCTTCTCTAGACTAAAATACTTGAAAATACTGCAGAAATATTAAGAGAATGCAAAACCTAGGGATATATTTCAGAAACTGGCTTATCCAGCTCTGGCTATGCTTTCACTTAAGATCTAATTTGAAGAAGACAGATAACAGGAATATACATTTATAGTATTTCTGTAATTTGAAGTCAATTTTTAGACCCCAGAAGGATGATTTAAATAAAGATAATAGTCATAGAAAAACAGAAGAAAGCAGTAGAGAAAGACCTGAGGATCACAGGGGACAACAGGCTGTCCATGAGCCGGTGGTGCCTTATGTAAGAATCTGAAGAGAGGATGTCAGGAGGATGGAGCCAGGCCCTTTTTGGTGGTGCCAAGCAATAGGACAAGAGGCAATAGGCAGACTTGGATGCACATGGAGTTCTACCCAAATGCAGGGAAGAATTTTTTTACTGTTCAGGTGACCATGCACTGGAACAGGCTGCCCAGAGAGAATCCCTCACTTGGAGATATTCAAGAATTGCCTGGACACAATCCTGTGCCATGTGCTCTAGGATGACCCTGCTTGAGCAGGGAGGTTGGATTGGATTACCCACTGTGGTCCCTTCCTACCTGATCCATTCTGTGGTTCTGTGGTAAAAAAAGAAGGAATTTTTCTGCTATATATAGATCAACCTGTCTGATGAGCAGCATTTCTAATGCTGCTAGAATCAGTAATGGATATCCATGACAGTTACTGAGAGGAATTTAAACAGTGATTGATCCTTTATTTTGTTAATAGTCTAAACATTGTTACTGAACAAAATGTGTTGTCTTCTCAAGTAGGAAGGAAGGTTTTCAGCTGAAAGATAGAGGTTATAAAACCAGCATTATTAAAAACTTGCATTTGATAACTTTTTAAATACTTATGGCAAATTATGCCTCCCAAAAAGGGATGAGAGGGAAGGAGCAACTTTAAATAGCTGCATAGTGACTTTAGAAAACTCTGAAAAACCTGACCAACTTTTAGCTAGCATAGTTAGTCTGTAAAATAATGACTAAACCATAAAATTATACAGTAAGTCATTAAAAGTTTCTTCCTGTCATAGTCATGGTTTATTCAAATAGAGCTTCCAATCTACCATCAACACAGGATAAGACCTAAGTTGATAAAAAGAGACAGAGGTTCATGTCCTCAGTGCTAAACATTATACAATATAGTAAGTTTTTAAAAGTATAAAAACCAGTGTAGATATTGTCATAATACTTCGTGAAGGATACCATCTTCCTGTCATTCTTTTGCCTGTTTCTAATTCAATTTCTATAGATTTCTGTGGATTTACTGTGTTTTTAAAATTGAGATTCCCACAGCACCTGCAACATTAGATCTCCAGATACAGCAATACACTGACTCTGTTGATTTGAGTAAGTTTCTAGTTTTAATGGAAGAAGAAAACTCAGAATATGAAGGCCCTAAATCCTTGCACTGCTGCTGGTCTGCTAAGGTAATCCTTGACAAGGTACTGAAAATTCTTTGCCTTAATGATACCATTTGAAGTAGGGAAGTAATATTGCTGAATCTGAAGCTGCAGAATAATTCTGCCATGTATTATGCTGTCCTGAGGAGTGTTTGCACCTCTACCTGTTTGTTTATGATCTGTAAACAGTCTAGTGTTAATAAAACCAAGACAGCTGCCTAGATGGTAGAGTTCTAGCTGGAGTTCATGAAAATGTTTTGACAGACACTAGACAACTTAAGTATTTAGAAATTCTTGGAAGATATTTATTTAGGTAGAAAAGGTTTTGATAGTGGGTAAGCTGTTGCATTTGTATGGTGAAAAGCACAAATTGGTGTGTTGTATGATAAAGAGAATAAATCAATGGATATTTAACTATTCATGGAGCAGTGCAAGAAAATGCTTTTAACTCACCTGTAAGTGAGTAAGGATAAATACTGTGATTGGTATATGTGAGGAAGATACAGATATCCAATGAAAAATAACTCTGACACCATCTGTTGAGCAAAGTGATTCCATCTGAGGTGAAATCAAAAGCTAGAAAAAATATTTTTATATCAAGTGGCTCTAGTATCTAGTCACTAAGAACCAGGGAAGAGAAGGCTAGAAAGTGTCTTTCAAAAGATGTAAGGGCAGTAAAATAGCAAAGCATTATAAAGCAGTAACTCTTGGCATGCAATGAGATAGAAAATGGGAACTACACATCAAATATACATTTAAAAGAATTGAGGGAATATTAAGGAAGATTTAAAAGCAATGTGAAAGAAAATGTAAGAGAAACCAAACAAAAAAAAAATCTAGTAAAATCCAATTGGCTCCTTTCATATGGTAGCTAAAGTAGTATTTTAAGACCGCAAGCAGCAAAAGTGAAAATGCCACATAAAGCTTTTGACATGCCATCCTTCCACAGAAATGTTAACAACAACCCCCTATGTGCATTCATTAATGAAAGAATATATGTTATAGGTTAAAACAGCTCTACAGAAGGAGATGCTGTATTTTATATTCTGAGAAGGCTGCTAGCTCAATTCTTTGAAACATTTTTGTTAGCAGCCAGATTGATGAACTAAAAACAGCACTTAGACCATTCACAGATGGTAAACAGATAGGCAGAAGAGGAAACACCCTTCTGGACAGAATGCAAATAATTTTGATAGAGTGGGAGAAGTTCTGAGATCAACAAGATAATATCCAATAAAAACAAGTGCATAGTTCTACTCTGTAAAGGGAACAAACATAAAATAAGGAATATCTGGCAGAGGCTTGCAAGCTTCATAGAAGTCAACAACCTTGTGTCCTAATAATGAAAAAAGACCTGTCTTTTGGGTTATGCTAGTAAGACTGTTAGATGGAAAACACAGGAAATAATGCTTCTACTCAGTGTGCATATAATTCAAGACCAAATTAATAAATTTGGGGGTCAGGAGGAAGACAGTTTTAAACCATCTCAAAAGCAATTTTATTTGGTCAAGACATTTATCTAGAGCAAAAGATACAGGGATAGAAGGGTAACAGTATGATATGTTAATAGTGCTGTGGTAAAAGTACCAGTTTTGCATTATTTTCCTGAGTCCACCAATGACAAGACAGAGTTATCAGCAGTCTTCATTACACCAAATCTTACACTGAAGACTGAGTAAAGCTTTCTAATTATATGAATGGAATACACTGCAGCAGCATGCCTGAGGAGATGTAACCTCTCCTAGATTTCAAAGACTAGAATACTCAGCCTGTAGGCAAAGGATAGAGTAGCTCAGATAGATTTTAAGCTGTGTTTTATGAAATATTCTCTATTGCTATATACAATAATAAAATAAATAAGTGTCGCTATAGAGCACGACACGGTACAAAAGTACTTGACTCCATCAAAAGGTGCAAGAGAGCGATTTATTATTTGCAACGTTGCTTTTATACTTTTCAAGACACTTACACCCATCCAGCATCCGCATTCAATGTCCATTGGTCATATAAGAGAAACAAAGTTCCCAGTAAGTTATTGGGAGCCACGTCACTCTGTAAGCTAGCCAGAGTCCATATCTCTTAACTTTCTCTCCTACATCTGTCTCCATGGTGACAACCTTGGTCTTCCTTCAGGAGAGATATGGGGCTTCTCCTTTTCTTCAGGAGGCCTTTGCTAGCTCACGAAAACAGCACAGAATGTCTTTCCCACAAATAAGAAATATTATTTCATTTGTATGATTTCCTAGAATAAAAATATATATCCTTATGTAAAATATTTATGAAATTGTGAAATAATAATATATTATTTGGGCATAAATTGCCCATACATACACTTATGCAACCTATATGCATGCAAAAACACATGTTTAAGCACAAGGCTACAAAGGAAACAGGAGTAGGTTTTTTGCACGATGTTGTTTTGTACAGTTTGATAGTGTAACACTTTGAAACAGTATTGTTGTAATCCAACAGAAATTGTTATGGTATTTATGTAGATTTAAATTTGCACTTCCCTTTCTCCTATTTTAAAATACTTGGGGTTTTTTGCTTAACATGTTTTCTCAAGGAACCAGTATTAAATAAATCATTAATAATTTGAAACGTATTTAATGTTTACTGTCATTTGCTTTTATGCATAATAAGGCATAGAGATGAAAAATTCATGACAACATACACTAGGAAATTGGATTTCAAATTGAGACAAATTATATGCAAATAAGGCATCAAAATTTGAACAAAAAGAGCAATTATGAATTTAATAAAATAATTTTTAAAAGGACAAAGAGGAGGGTAAAAAAGTGATAACAAATGAAACAACTGTGCTTTAATGTATGATAAAAATGGATTAGTCCTTTAAGTGCCAAGCCACTTGTAGAAACAATATTATTAGGTCTATCTTTTAATAATAATGTCAGGATGTAATATCTACAACTTTGATTTTTAGAAACAAATTAATTTGCAGTCAACCTTGTCTGTGATTATAACAAGGGGTATAACATGCCAAACGCATATTTTGATACTGGGATGATAATCATTGCTAGTAGTGTGAGGAGGAGGGGGAGCCCTAGGTGTATGGATATTAAAGAACAAGCATGCAGATTATTGCAGACTGTGTCAAATATAATAAGTTCTCAAGCTCCACATAATAGCTCTGTACCTGATTGTTCTGCCCTAGCAGCTTTATTTGACAGTGAGAATTATTAGAAGACAGAGCAAGTTCTTTAAGACTCACGAGCTACTTTGCCCATTCACTGACTTCAGAAAGCCAATACTTGGTTGTCAGTAGCCACACATCCCTAAAAGCCATAATAAAAGTTTGCCCCAAGGCTACAGGAACTATATTTATGAAACTTTTGCCACATCTCTTCTTTCACAGAAACTCTGCTTTTGTGTGGTGCCTGTATAAAAGGAAACATCCCAGCTGAATGAAAGGTCAGTAATAAAGTATTCTTTCTAATAGTAATTTCAGGAATTCCCAGAAATGGGACTATGGAAAGCAATTATGGATCACTCACATATGGATTTACTGAGAATTTTTTTGTGTTCTTGTGGGTTTGTTGGTTTTGGCTTTTTCTGTTTGTTTGGTTGGGGTTTGTTTGTTCGTTTGTGGTTTTGCGTTTTTTTATTTTTTTGTTTGGCTTTTTGTTGTTTTTTTGTTTTTACTTTTTGGTTTTGGTTTTTTGGTTTGTGGGGGTTTTTTTGGGGTTTTTTTGGTTTTTGTTTTAATTTTGGATTTGGATTTTTTGTGGTGTGTTTTTTTAATATTATTATTTTTTTAAATCCAGATTTTAGTGAACAGCCAAGTTGGAATTGTGTATTTTGACCACATCACACTTATGACTTGATTTGGTTTTCATCACACATAGGACCAAAAGATGTCTGGAATCCTAGGCACAGAAAGATAGTTCATATATCTATAAACTTCCATTACAGTGGGGAAATCCTTCAGAGAAAAATAGAATTCTCCAGATATGCTGCCTTTTACATAAATAATTCACACACTAAATTTAAATTTATTGCAAGGTAACCTCATCTTTTAGAAAGAGAAATGGTCCTATGAGTTTATATAGAATATTAAAATGAAGCTTGGAATGTTGGCAGGCATAGGTTATATGATTCAATAACTAAAATTGTAATTGGTTTTTAATAACAATACCCACTAATATTCAACAATACTTTTCATATTTTCTTCTAAAACTTTTCTTAATGCTGTGTGCAAATTCACCTGCATCGGGATATTTAGTTGGATAAACAAGCTAGTATGTTAGAATAAGCACTATTTAGTATTTTCAGAGAGTGACAAAGCAGATGGGTGCTTTTTATATTTTTATAGGAGAGCACAAAAGAAAAAGTATTAAATGTCCATAACAAAGTACTCATGGTTCAGTGTTCATAGTTTTAAATGCCTTAAAATGTTACAATTTTCATTCTATTAAAAGTATTGTATGAATTATGGTCATATCAAGCAAAGGAAAAATTTTTTTAAAGGATAAAGTGTTAAAATAGAACAGCTTTGGTTCTAAGAATGCAAGGGTCTGATAAAAAAAAAAAAAGTCCTCACAATGTTAGAAGACATTTAAGTAGTTTAAAATGCTGCAGACATTCACAGAAGACTTCTAAAAGAGTTTTAGTAAATGCCCTCTAAATACAATATGGCATACTGGCCACCAGCTTTCCACTTCAAAGTTTAATCTTTTCTTAAAAAGGATGAAGTTATTCAATGTGTGGAAGTTATTACAACTGTTTTGCTAAGTTCTGGAACCCTTTCATTCTGTCAACATTTTTGAAAAGAACAAATTTATTGTTCTAAAGTACATTGCATACAGCTGTATAGCGCTTCACGTGTGATGACTTCTGTTTGTGAAAGAATTTGATTTAATTGGTAAGAAAATAATTTTCATTCACCTAGACTCGGTTTTCTTCTGTTTGATCCAAAATAGTACAAAGCAATAAAGCTGACAGTTGTTTCTCTGCAATATGTTAGAAATTCTTCAGAAAGCTGACTGAGAATACAAAAGATTCGCAAGAGAAGAAAACAAGGCTCTCAGTGGTTTGCATAAAAATTTGGAAATTATTTTCTTTATTCAGATCTGTGTTAAAAAACACAAACCAACCAACATTTGGTTCTTCAGTACTTTTGAACTTGATTCCTAGTTAAAATTAAATATTATTGCTAGCTAACTTTATTAATGCTTTTCAGTAAAAATTTCTAAGGAAACAAGAGATGTGGCTCATGACATTACCACTATAAAAACAGTGTTAGAGTATTGCAGTGTAAGAATAAATTAAGACAGTTTAAGCATAATAGTACAGATGTCATTCAGAAGGACACACTGAAACATTTTTGACAAAAATATCTAAGATGCAAGGATAAGAAATAATAGAAAATATACCATGATTAAAATGTCAGAAAACTATTGAGCCTAGTTCTGATGAGGAACATTCTATTTGCTCTGTATTAAAAGTATGGCAAAATTTGATTATATGGTTTAATGTACTCTCTTACATGTAAGTAAAATATTGAGAACATAATAACTGAACCCTGTTGCCTTGTGCCAGGCAAGGAACTGCAGTGAAGCTGTTAGTTCCAAAGCATGACCTTTGCAATAGTATTCAGATCCTTACTTTTTTCTTTCAGTGCATTTGTTGAAAAAATGAATAAATCTGCCATCCATTATCAATGAGATCTACTGACAGAAAACTATTTGATTACCTGTGACAAACTCTTTCATCAGCTGCTGATAACTATGTTTAAGTAGTGTCTTGGCCAAAGGTCAATATAGATTATTGACCAGTCCCTGAACAAGAGTAAGATTTTAATTAGAGGATCATAGTTTTATCAAAAGAAGTTTATTTTACATATTGATATAACTATAAAAAAACTCCAAGTATGGGTGGGATCAAAGGTCAACATATTTAGTTATCTAACACTAGACTGGAAGTTCAATGATCCTTTTTCCATTTTTCCACGGCTTTTCAATGTAAATGTTCTAAAGTGGATTAGCTTATCATATGTTTTTTCTGAAAATTAAGCCCTATTAAGATTATTGAGGTTAAGATATCTGAATGAAAATGAAAGGTAAAATATTTAAAGGTAGTAAGAAGCATTAGTTACACCCACCAGTTATTTAACTTTTTCAAATAATTCTTGAAGGTTTTACTGGTGTCAAGAATCTGGAGAATTCAATAACACACTATTTTTTGAGTAAAAAAACCCCAGCCTTGAAATAATGCCAGCAGACCCAATGTAAATAAAAGGATTTTTAAAACGAGTACAGCTTCAGCACGGTACACTTGGCCTTATTGGACTTCATGAAGTTTGCACAGACTCACTTTTCAAACTTGTTGAGGTCTGTCTGGATGGCTTCCCTTTCCTCCACTGTGTCCATTGCACAGCACATCATGGTGCCATGTCAAACTTGCTGAGGGTGCACTGAATCCCACTGTTCATGTGACCATCAAATACTTTAAACAATGCTGATCCCAATGCTGACCCCTGAGGAGCACCACTCATCATTGTTCTCCACCTGGATATTGAGCTGCTGACCACAGTTCTCTGTCTGTGACAAACCAGCTGGTTCTTTATCCACCCAGATGTCAACCCATCAAGTCCATGTCCCTCCAGTTTTGAGTCAAGGATGTTGAAACGTTTAACAGTTGTGGAAAGGAGGAGTAATTATTTTAATGTAAAATTATTTACATTTATTTGGGTAATTTTTGAATAATCATTTTACAGAAATTGCCCTAAGGTTCTCCCAGTGTTATGCTTGTCTGTGCAGACAACAAAAAGTGAAAAAAAAAAGTCATTAAAACACAGGGACTAAAACCAAAATAATTCTAAATTCCAAATCACCATACGGACCTTGAATGTTTTTCTTAGGACAGCATTATAGGAGAAAGTCCAACTTCATTCATCAATTGCTACCAAAGAAAACACTGCTGATGTTATAATTAGAGAAACTCAGGGGAAAAAAAAACCCTACCATTTTGCCACATGTGAATGATTGAGAAAGAAAATCAGGAAACAGTTCTTTGAGCCAAAGACACATTAAAGAAAAGAATTTTAATGAATTTCTGTGCCACTTTATGGAAAATGAATGAACTTTGGGAAAAAACTCATACTCATGTCATTTGGAAACATTCCTCCTGAACATTTCCCTAAAGGTCTTTAAATCTTTTGAAAAACACCGTCTCCCATCCACAATCCAATTTTGAAGCAAAGCATTAAAAAGCACACATTGTGTTTTGAAAGTTGAGCAGATAGACAGCTCGTAGAGACACTGACAGTTATCATCTTTTGTACATCAAGAACAGCTGCAGGTACACTGCCAGTCACAGCTGACTAGTAAATGCTCCATAACTGGTCCTGGTATGCTGACAGGGTCAGAAACTGCCCTAGCAGAAACTGGGAGCACCCTCCTTCCCTCCCATCACTAAAATTTAGTAATAACAATGTAACATTTACCCTTAACAAGATCAAGTCCAAAGAGATTAGGCAAAGAAAAGAAATTCTCACTTAAAACACATGGATTCTTAAAATAAAAATCAAGTTCTGCTTCTGTGTCTCCAGAAGTTAATGCCCTATAATCTTAAGAATCTACAGGGCTGTTACAGCAAAAAAAAAAAAAAAAAAAAAAAAAAGAAAAAAAAAAAGAAAAAAGGGAGAAAAAGGGTTTAAAAGTCATGTTAAGGGAATTAAAACCTTAGAATGTTACATATATCTTGGAGATTTCTTAGGGAAGCTGTATTAGAAGCGCAGAACAAATCTATACTACTCATGAAAGTCCTGAGAAAAGAAGCAAGACTGGTTAAAAGGCAGAGGAAAGGAGAGTTATTTGAAAGCAGTCTTCAAAGAACTGGGATCATGTTGAAATGAAGAAAATAGAAGAAAAGTAATATCTGGAAAGTTAAAAAACTCCATAAACCTGGGTGAAAGAAGAGCTTGAGGTAGAACAAGCGAAAGTCATAAAAATTAATAAATCTTTCTTCAAACGCATCAGGAGGAAGAACTCTGAGAGACTCAAATCCCACAGATTATGGAGCTATAAAAGGAGCCTTCAGGAAAAATAAAGTCACAGAAGAAAGCTGAAGAGACACTTTGTGGCTGTGTTCACTGTTGAAGAACATGTACAAATTTTCCCACCAGAACACCCACCCACTTTTTTTTCCCCTTTTTCTTTTTTTTTTTTTCTTTTTCTTTTTTTTAATTGGGAAAGTGTTTCAGAAGATATGTTTCAATTTAAGCTCCCCTAGGAGAAGTCTCAAAAAAAAAAGAAAAAAAGAGACAGTAATGAGAGACCAGAAGCAGATAATTTTTATCCAAGGCCTTAGAGATTTGATGGTAAAGAAGATGAAAAAGATGTACAATCTCTCCCTCAAAACCATGAGGTACATGAGAAGTTAAAAGGAAGTGCTGGGATTTATTTAACCACAAATGCTTGCAGGCTCACAGATTATTCAAAGGAGGTACTAATCTTGTTTCCCCTGTTATTATAGTCTTTTCTATGCATCTGCCTTTGGAGGTAGCACCAGATGAGAAGGATGTTTGTTCCCATTTCAGTACCTCTTCTCTTCCATGTTTGAGTTATGATGGGAATGACAGTTGGTATTACCAAAATGTGACTTCTTATTGCAGGAAAACCCTGTTCACTAACACTGAACTTGTCCACTGGGAACCCCAGGACCCTTTCCACTGGGCTGCTCCCCAGATGGGTGGATCCCAATTCTCCAGCAAATGCATAGACCACTTGTCTAGACTGTCACACATCAGTTTCTCTATATCAGGCCGTGTGAATCCTGAAAGCCCTGTAGTAATGTACTGAAATCCTTGGAGAAATCCAGATAGTCAATGTCCACTGCTCAGTCCTTAGAGAATCTCCACCTTCTATAGGTCAAATAAAACTAGACAGCTGCCTTTGAAGTCTGAGGAGCTACCTTGAATAGGTGTCATTGAACTCTGAAACAATAACATGTAAGATACCAGATTAAAAGGGACAGAGAAATCTCACATCTTCCTAAATCCAAGATGTGATTCTCCAAGCTTCCTTTTAACTGTTATATTGTAATGAAGAAATTAGAAGCCTGTGAGCACTCGAATCACTGAGATCTCAGATCCTAGCTGCAAGCTTCCAAATATAAAAAAAAAGATTTCAATTAAAAATGTGGATCTTTAAGTTTAGCAACATCTATATCTTAAGTCACTCCCTAGGCCCTTATGTTCCAGAAGCACTTGATATGGTGTGAATATTTGCAGTGTAAACATACCACCAATCCCTTTACTACATAAATATACAACATTAGCAGGCAAAAATTGCATAAGCAGCACAGGGCAAATATCAGAGCAACACCTACAGAACTGCATTTGTAATGTGATAACTCCTTACATACATCATATAAATAGATGCTGTTTTAGTTAAAGTAACTATTAAAAGGTAGATTATGTGATTTTGAACTTAATAGGCATAAGAAACCTGAAATGAGGACTGTCATATCTTAGATGTATCCACTGAGATTCAAAGGACTGAAGAAAAGAACAGCTTTGGTAACTCAGGATTAAACTGAAGAGTTTATAAAGCACTGTCCACCATTTTGTTTTTTGCTGAATTTGGGAAACTCTCTGCCAGATAACTGAGATATTTACATGTTGGCTACTCTGCAGAGTTCTCTCCTAGACAAGAGCAGCCTTCAAGCAACATAAGAATTACACATACACATGTATACACATCTATTATATGAATATTTCCAATTGGGAGTCTGGAAAGAATTAAAATAAAATCCCATAAGAGTTTGGAACCTGAAAAGAGACAGATGAATAGTATAAAACCCTAAACAGTATAATAGTATGTAAAATCCAGGATAATCTGAAAACTGACTGTGGACTTTATTTTTTATAACACCACCAACAAAAAATAATGACAGTTTTAGATGCATATATGTTATAAAATCAACTCAATACTAAATTTTATAGATCATATATATATATATATATACAGAAAGTTATTCACAGCTCCAGATATTGCAGCTTCTGACAGGATTTGATCCTCCTGCTTCTGAGTGTGGTTTGTCTTTACAGAGTTTATGCCCAAGACCCTCTGGATACTGTTACAGTCGTAGCTCCTTTTTCAGCTCTGCGTGTGGCTAGAATGCATTCAGAAATGCCTGTGGAATGCCAGGTAGAAACAGCCGAAACAGCCAGGTGAATTCCTTTAATAAACTTGTGTAATATACTGAGATATATGTGTGTGTGTGTGTGTGCGTGTGTGTGTGTGTGTAGTAGGGAATACACTGCTCCCAGCTAGATATGGGTTAACCCAGCTAGATAATTTAAAATTGCAGCCAATGGATATTTGATATTTATAGAGATACTTATTGATTTATTTTTATGTTGGTGTCTATCCCTTCTCCTCCATTTTTTTCCCCACTCACAGAGATTTTAATTCAGATTCCTTGAGAAAAATTCTGAAAATATGTCCTAGTCACCTGTGTACTTTAATACACTCTTGAGTATCTTGCTTCTAGGATGAGAGCTGGGTCTATGCCTCTAGCAGGTTACAGAGAGGAGTTGTGAAGTCTCCATCCTTTGAGACATTCAAAATCCATGTGGACATGATCCTGGGTAGCAGTCTCCATGTAGTCCTGTTTGACCAGAGAGGCTGGACCAGGAGAAGTCCTCTCCAGCCTCATCCATCCTACAATTCTGTAATTACTAACCTTGCCAAAAGTCTTCTATTCTGATTCTGACTTACTCAATGCCTTTTGAGAAAATCTGGGGGCATATAAAGATCAGCAGTATTTATTTTTCATATTGTATCCCTTTGTATGTGATAGCACTGATAGCAGCAGGAAAAAATCATATTTAAGTAAGTATTTAATAAATCAGTGATTTAATTCTCAAT
>LTAT01000004.1:98775346-98786647 GCA_003286495.1 Chlorodrepanis virens | reverse complement strand
TCAGGAACACATAATCACGAGAAATGATTATATGCAGGTGCTTTTATTGAAGAGCTCTGGGTGTCAGGGGTACAAACCCAAATCTGACTCCGACATAGGTTCGGGATGGATATGCTTTTATATTCTATTGTTATATAACTTTCATGTTAATTATTAAACTTACATTGTTCAATAGTATACATAGATTTCAGCCAAGCATAGCCACCTTAGACTAGGAACATACAGTTTCTCACTGTTCTTCTTATGATTATACAATAATTATTTTAATTACTAAACAATCATTACAGCTAGCAATTATACTAACGCAGGTAAAACACAAGGCTTAACATTTCAGAGTTTTATCTTAGCATTTTTCCAGGGCCTTACTATCAATGTGAGTCACAGAGATGAAACATTTGCATTTAAAAGAAGCAGGCAGTTTAGTCTTTCCCAATTAGGGGCTAAAACAAGCTGATGCCAGCCAGTCCTGAGTTTCAGTGACTATCCTGAGTTCAGTGACTATCCTGAGTTCAGTGGTGGGGTAACTCAAAAACTGAGTCATAATCTCTTCAAGTTTATCTAGGACCTCAGAAACTGCATTCAGACTGAAGCACACTAGAGTAGTCTAAAAAGATGTTTAAGAATAGTGCTGGAAAAATCTGTGTTTTAGTCTCTCCACTAAACTTTCTGTTCCAAGTCATCCAGGTAGCACCTGTGTTTAGCATGTTCAGTTTTCAAAAGATTCATATTTCCTTATTCAATTCCCTAAAACTTCCAGGTTAACTGTGCATGCATGAAAACAGCAAATTAAAGTCTTCAGGGTCCAGACTGCAAAGAATTAGTGAGGAAATGAAAGCCCAAAAAAGCTTTCCAGCAAAACTGTGCCATCTCCCAGAGAAGAGATCTTACTTCACATTTTCAAACAAATAATAATTTTTCCCAAGAAATAAGAATTACCTGAAAATTTCAGCTCAGTGAAATGCTGAAAATTCCTGGATTTGGTTTAATTCAAACCCAAATCAAATTTCTACAAAAACAAAAATAAATCCTGGTAAATGAGAATTCCCACTTTAATTACTAAACTGAAACAGCAGCACAGAATTGCAGGAACTTAGAAAGTAGGAAACAGAATTGCATTGCATCCGTTTCTGCATATCTGAATTAGAACTTGTAAGTAAACCTATTCAGATAATATTTTCCAAATAAATAAGTAAATAAACTTATATATTACTTATTCTACATTTATTCTAATGTGAATAACATTTCTTTTGTCATCCAGTCAAATTTATGATGGCACAGGAGATGACCATGTAATCACCGTATACCTGCACAAAAACTTCACTCACCATGTTTTTCTAGTTTCTCTAAATGGCTGTCTCCATAGTCATTGATAAATAAAAGTATAATTAAACCTTGCTTAAAAGTTAATTTCCATGTAAGGGAAAGAGCATTAACATCTCATTATTATCAATGCAGAAAGCTTATAAACATAACATTAAGCCAAATAATAAAAAATTTGCAAGTTTCAGTTCTTGCGAAAAAAAAGCCCCTCACTCCAAGATATCTACAAGAGATGGAGTACTGTGATTAACTATATTTGTTTCAATAAATGGAGATTATACAATGACCTTTACTTTCGCTGCCTTGGTTTCTCCATTTTTAATCATTATGCAAGATTTGGTAGGATTTGTTGCTGACACTCTGCTCCTCAGGGGACAATTAGCAGAGAAGTGAATTCACTAGAAAGGCAGCAGATCTTTTCATTTTGCTACCTAAAATGACAGGAAAGAGCCCAATTTTGCTGGACTGTCATAATGCTCATCTATGGCTGGATCTGAGAGAAACTAGACAATTCAACACAACACACAATTACATAAATCTCTCTTAATTAAACATTGGAGATAAAGAATGTTAATGATACATAAAATGTGTTCTGTGGAGCTGCAATTAAAAGTTTCTCTGCACAATAAAGTAAAAACTTTACTGTTTTCATTCTGAAGGAGTAATGTTAGCCTCTTCATCTTGCCCTGAAACTTGGCATCTTTTTCTTTTCTTGAAGTAGTACTAATATGAAAAGTTTGCACAGAGGGATATGTTAAAGGATTTTGTGGGCTTGAGTGGGCTTAAACACACTCATCTCATGGCTATTGCAAAGACCTCTGACTGACACATGCTTTGTACACGGTGTTGGCTTTATGGTTGTTGTTTACACCTTGCTAGAAGTGCAACTCCAAATTCCTGGTGTCGGCATGCCTAAAACACACAGTCATCATTTCAGTTCCACTAGTACAACTCTATTTCTATCATTCTCAATGTACTTAATATGCATTTGCTGTCTTTACAGACTGTGGTGTGGTAAAGCGAACAAAAATTCCGATGGTTTAGTGTCTCCAAAGAAAATAAGTGTATGATTATTTATAAGTAATAAGTTATTCAGTAGAAGAGGTCAAGAAACAAATCTTCTAAAGAACTTGCATGTCTCATGGCTTTAAACACTTTCCTGTGCTTGAGATTCACAGTCCCAGGAATAATTTGGGAAGAAGATAACTAAGCTTTTCTTCCATTGTGTCCCATTCCTGCCAGGAGCAATGTATGTTTCAGGGATTCTTTTAGAACTATGAATATGGGAGAATACTTGATCAGGAAGAGAGGCAGAATTGCATAGGGTAGCACAGACAGCTATGAGTGTGGTATCCAAAAACCTCCCAAAATACAAAACACCTCAGAGAAGTTAAAGTATGTACTCATATTTAGTACACACTGTCATAGAGCAGTGTTTAAAAGCCAGTCCCCCCAAAAAATTTGAGGGTATTTTGGTGATTCAGACATATTTATTTGCAGTAGAAGGAGAGCAAAAGGAAAGTACACCTGCAACCTTTCCAGTTTTCTCTCAATAGGGAAAATCAGGTCTGGTAATTAGAGTTCCTTAGCTACTTTGGGGCAAACAAATTTTGTGGTGAAAACTAGACATAACTATGTAAATGAGGCCACATGGAAATAAACAAAGCACCATATGACAAAAAAATGCTAAAGTTCCTAAACAAATGAATTTCAAGATAAAAAGAAAGTGGTAAATATAAAGAAGGCTATGAAAACATTGGTCAGTATACCTGTAAGAAGGAGAAAAAATTATGAAACAATTTGTTTTTTGATCAAAGTAGGACTTGATGAGACAGTCTTGTGCACAACTTTTTAAAAAAATCATTTTATTACTACCAGAATAAGCAACCATAATCTGTTATGTTTGATTTCTTTACTGAACTGACTTAAAATATATATTTTGAAGCTTTGTGCATGTGGATTTAAATGATGCCCTATTAAGTATTAATGCTGAGTTTGAATTAAGGGGATAATTATAATTTTTAAAATATGGAAAATGTTCACCTACAGGTATATTTCTTACTGTGTGTTTACCCCTACAGAGATATGAGACTGTTCCTTCTATTAACAGCTGTATTTTACCTGTGAGGACATATAATTGCTTCAAACATTTTTGACATGAAAATGAACATGAAAATTTTCAAATGCCTAGTGGATGTTGCTGTTGTAAAACATCCTGTGTGTGAAATTACAAGACCTTTAAAAAAGTACTGCTACAAAATAGATGCTGTGCACAGTAGTAGCAAAGACAATATATATTTTCATAGCTCCTTCATATACAAGTCAATAAATGTCTTAAAATACTCTCTTAATACAGAGATCTAGTTCTGTGTTTAGGACTGAAATACCCCACTTATAAATTAACTGAAGACAAAAGAGAATCTCCTAAAGTAAATGGTGATAGGATTGGTAAATCTGACCTGTCAAAACACACTCCTCAACATGAATCTTACACCTGCACATGCTGCCCAAACACTATGCAGACCTTCAGCATTCATCTAGTATGGTTTCTAATGCAATGAAAGGGAAATTTATGTTCTGCAACATGGATTGTTTTTAAATTAATACTCACATATGTGGGGATATTCACCAGTGAGGACAAAATATTTTCCCATTTAATTGTCCAACTAGAATAATGACATACAACTGCTAGGTGTTGGAGCATAATGTAGTCTCAATTAAAGAGTTGAAACCCCAGAATAGTCACAAATATCTCCATTTTGCCATAATAAAAATAAAATAGATAAAATTGGTAAGGAGTAGCAGTCACGCAGTAAGACATCTTGTTCCACCTTAATCCTAGCACACATAATTTATGTACAAAATAAATTAGGTGAACGTACAAAACTTTTAAACACATCACCAATTATGCTCAACAATGAGTGGATAACATTAACTCCTCCTGAGGCCATTGCTTCAACTGGAATATATCCCATGTAAAGTCCAATGTGAGCAAGATGAATATTAATTCTTAGTTATAGCAGCAGAAGTTTTGCTGTTTTATTTGGGGATTTTTTCAGAAAATTTGAGGGACATCATTTAGTTGATAGCTTATGGATTTTCACATACCTGATATGTAAAAGTGTCTTTGTGCAGAAGTAAATATTCAGGGGCATCATAAAACTTACTCTTTTAAAATTTGTTGGCAGAAGCCTCAAGGAGAAGCAAGATATCTCTGGTAAAGATGAATACTCGCTGTATTGTGTTGTCAAAGATACATTGACTTAATTATCAAAGTTACATGAAAAATAACATCTGGAGCCCTGGTTTTCTTCTCATTGGTCCTGTTTGGTCTCACTGATGAAACCTCAGTGCTATCACCTATGGTTTAGAGTAGGGCAAAAGGCAGTTTGAGTTCTGAATAGCCTCAGAACACAGAATTATTAATGTAGGGAAAGATGATTGCAGCTATTAGAACTGAGCATGAGCATTTTGGGGAAGAATGACTCATCCTTTGCTTCCCTGCACCATATAATTGAGATCCCAGTACAGTTAAATACAGTTCTTTATTTTCTAATTAGCAATTAGTTATTGTTTTCCCTGCACAGTTGCAAACCCCCAAGATGTATTTTTGTTCTACTGCTCACTGCTGTCAAAATTCATGCATCTGATTTATTTATTGTTTTAATGATACATTCAAATGATAATCACACTTTTCATCCTCAACATGGCTAAATGTAGTTGAGTAAAAGCCTATTTCCCCATAAAGGAGTCAGAAATCAGCCAAATAGTAGCATTTTATTTCAACAACATCATTGATTTCTTCCACTATTTATCAGGACAAGTTTGGTTCAAAGAAAAGTAAATTATATATAATGGAAAAAAAATCTCTTTTTTTTCAATAAAGAAAAAAAAAAAAAAGAAGTCTACAATCAAAAATAATTTACTTGTTTTAATGTGAGTAATGTATTCAAAGAGAATGTCCAAAGTTGCCTTAAGATAAGAAAGTCTTTGAAATCCTCTGTCTAAACATCATACTTTTGTCAGAGCAAAGCTTTCCATCAGTCTGCCATCTTGAAGCAATCTCCATTACAACTAATTAAAGTTCGGCATCGATCAATTAAATTTATAAAATACTTTTTTTTTTTTTTATTTCCAGAACACTTCATCACTTTTGTAATAACAATTGAGGCTTTTTTGTAAATGACAATAAATTAAACAGTTTTTGCTAGTCACACTTCTCATAAGGATGCAAATATGTCTATGCAAATAGACTTTAAATTATCAAAGACATCCCAGTGTGAAGAGTAATTTCTGGAAAATATACTGTCTATTTTCTTTTAAAGGACACAATTCCTATCATACTATTTGCATGAATCAAAACAAGCATTCAAATCTAATTTGACTGAGCACAACATCTTCCACATACACATTTTAGTAAACATTTCACACTGGACCTTGTTAAATAATACATGCAGTTTATAATCCATTGAGAGGGTGCTAGCTTACTGCAAGCTTGCATAGAAAAATATTAAATAATTTGGATATGAAAGTATCAAGCAGGAGTCCTGTGATGCAGATGAAATTAAAAAAATTTAGATTCTGTCTGAATTTAAACAATTTCACAATTTGTTCTTATTTTGCAGCATAATAGTTTCCTTCATCTTGAATATCAATAATGCAACATTAGACATATAAATTATACTGTCTAGAAAATGTGTGCAAGAGTAAAGGAGGACTGTTCACTTTCTGTAGATGTCACATTAGTCTCCTTTTTAAATATCTAGCAACCCAAATGCTTTGAAGAAAAATTAGAATGTTTGCTGACACACCATATGCTAATAACTAGTTTGAAGACTCCTTTGAAGAATCTTTAAAAATTCTTCGTTACACATGGTTTGAAGATCCTGCAAGTAATTATCTTGAAAAATAAAAAGATTACTACAAAATCATAAAAAACTAAAGAAATAAACTCAGTGTTCTAGTTATTAATGCTGTGTATAATACAGTCTATGTATTTATTATATATCTGTGGAACATCTATTTATATTATTTATTTAAAATGTTCTAGCTACTGTGTTGGACATGATGCTGTATAATAGTAACATATATATGCAATCAAACTCATGTCTGTCTACATGAGTTTGATATTACTCCTTGGAATATCGTTGTTTTATTAAATTCAGACATTATCTAAATCTGTTCAGAGGCCCATGATCATTTCTGGTCTACATCATCACCACAACAATCTGTTGATGTACATGACAGTTGAAATTCAAGTCAGTGGAGTCTGAAGAGAACAGTCAGCAAGTTCTCTGATAAGAGGAATCTATCTCTTAGAATCCATTGTTTAATCTCAATATTTTCTGGTTTTGTTTTGGCTGAAATATTTATTTTGTGTTGGAATTGCTGTTTCATGGAGAAGTTCAAGATTCTGAACAGCTCTTACAAATGTTTGTGAGATTCCTCTGCCATATTAGCCTGCTTTTACTGTTGATCTTTTTTCTGTTTTGTTTTTCTGAAGAGTTTCCAAAATTCCAGCATACTGAGTATGTGAGAACACCCAGCACTGTTCTAATTTCTTTTCTTTTCTGGAAGGAATGGAGGGCTCATAAAACCGAACTAATCACTGATAAGTAGACAGGAATTAGCTATAATTAAAAATATTGTACACCACCGAACACTGAAATAGTTACTGAAATGTAAGTTTAAAATAATTTTAAAATATTAAAATATTTGACCCTCCCATCACCAAGTCCACTCTACTGCTTTTCCAATACACACTCTCTCTCTTTTTCCTTTCTGCAGACACAGGTCATCTCTGGTTGTCCAAACTTTCCTTTTGAGGTCTCATCTACTTTAAATTCCATTTCAGTGACCTTTTGTGTTCCCATCTTATGTCAGACATCCAAATGTGGAAAAGAAAAGGGGGTAAAGGTGTCACAGTAAATGAACCAAAGAAGGAGCAGGGCCTCCTGACACAGCAATCTCTCTTTCCCTACCTGCAGTCCAAACTCAGGTCAGGGAAAAGCCCCTCTAGTTCAGGACAAGTGGTATTCTTCAGGTGTCAGTATTGGGAGTGGCAGCGCTAGAAATCTTTGTCAGTGACAGGGATGGTAGGATTGATTGCATCCTCAGCAAATTTGCCAATGACACCAAGTTGTTAACTGCAGCAGACACACCAGAGGGAAGGGATGCCATCCAGAGGGTCCTTGACAGGCTTGAGACATGGACATGCATGAACCTCATGAAGATTAATCAAGCCAAGTGCAAAGTCCTACACATGAGTAGAGACATCCATGGTAAACAAGGAGTTCAGCATGAGGTGGGAATGTGTGCTTGCAGCCCAAAAAGCCAACAGTGTCCTGGGCTGCATCAAAAGAAAGTTGGCTAGGCAGGATGAAGGAGGTGATTCTGCCCCTCTACTCCACTCTCCACATGTATTCGGTTCTGGGGCAGTACAAGAAGGACGTGGATCGGCTGGAGTGGGTCCAGAGGAGGGACATCAAGTTGATCAGAAGGCTGGAGCACCCCTCCTGTGAAGGGAGGCTGAGAGAGTTGGGTTTGTTCAGCCTGGAGAGGAGAAGGCTCTGGGGAGACCTTACAGCAGCCTTCCAGTATCTGAAGGGGGTCTACAAGACAGCTGAAGGGGTACTTTTTACCAAGTCATTCAGTGATAGGATAAGGGGTTATGATTTCAACTAAAAGAGAGTAGGTTTAGATTAGATATTAGGAAAAAATTCTTTTCTGTGGTGGTGGTGAAGCATTGGAATGCCCTGGAAAGTAGTGGATGCCCCAACCCTGAAAGTGTTCAAGACAAGGCTGGATGGAGATCTGAGCAACCTGGTGTAGTGGAAGGTGTCCCTGACCATGGCAGGAGGATTGGAAGGAGATGATTTTTTAGCTGCCTTTCAACCCAAACGATCCTATGATTTTATGAAATTTTCCTTCTGAAAACTCGGTCTCACATTAATCTGCTTTATGCTTTCTGGCTGGATGATCCATTCACTCTCCTTCCCTTTTCTTGTCAGCACTAACCAGGGTTTGTACAACTTTCTATTGTCTCTCTTCATATTGATTAAATAAAATCCACCAACAGAGTCATTATGTTTCTTATCTTCTCGCTGTCACAGTATGACTTCTCTTTCTGCCCACTCTCATGACAGACAATTTTAGTGTGCAGGTTCAAGACAGATATCATTATCATGGTTAAATTAAATCAGGAATGAAGTTGTAAATAATGAGATGAATCTTTCTGTATTGCATGTATCTTTCAGCTAAGCATATTTACTTGGAATCAGCACAGTAGGAAAGACTAGGGCAAACTACAGCAAGACATCTATAGTATGCAATCGATCTCAGTAATTGTCTTACACAGCTGAGAATTATGCTCCAAATTATTTTCTTGAGCAGAAAAGCATAATAACTTATTTTTCACTGATGTATGAAATTTCTGAGGAAGCATGATATGTCTGGAAGACTTGCCTCCTAAAATAAATAAATAGATTTCCTTTTTTTTTCTTTTTTTCATTATGCTCTTTCCTTTCTTTTTTCCTTTTTTTTTTTTTTTCCTGGTTCATGGCAGCTAGCACACTTGTCAAGGAACTTCCTAATGCCACAATTTCTCCATCTCACCCAACCGTAGGCATATAAATCATAGAATCAGAGTCATAGATTGGTATGTAGATTGGTATGGGCTGGAAGGGATCTTGAAAGGCCATCTAGTCCAAGACCCCTGCAATGAGCAGGGACATTTTCAACTAGATCATGTTGCTCAGACCCCCATCCAACCTGATCCTGAATGTGTATGGGGATAGGGCAACTACCACATGTCTGGGTAACCCATGCCAGTACCACTCCCACATGTAAGAATTTCTTCATTATATCTAACCTAAATCCCCTCTCATTTAGCTTAATACCATTACCCTTTGTCCTATCAAAATGGGCTCCGCTAAAGATTTGTCCTCATCTTTCTTACAAGCCAAAATCCAACTTCAGCTCTGGACTGAAAGAGTGAAGAAGTAGAACTCAAACATCCATCACAACTTTAGTCCTGAAGAATTCCTGCTTGGTCATCAGTAACATTTCATGCTCATCTAAAGAAAAAGTATGGGCTACTTCACTGGAGCAAAAATACCCATTCTGACACAATGGGCTGTGTAGGTCAGTCATCCAAGTCAGATTGGATTCAAAATTATTACTGCCCAATTAAAGAGAGTGAGAGGGAAAGGAAAGAGTTTGACGTTGTAGATACCGTACGATCTTTACAGTTTAGGATTTAATCCTACTACTGCTTTTCACACCAGCATTTAAAATCATTGTTTCTGCCTATGGATGCTTGGGACAGCCTGAGAATGCCATCTGCCTGTTTAATGTCTTTTCAGAGTGTATATGTGGTGAATAGAATAGTTTAATCTGTTTGAAATCTGAACTCCTCACACTGCAATCTATTATCTAGAGGTTAACTTCTGGTCATATTGAGAAATTAAAATATTTAGAAACCTATTTTAGGCTAATGGAATCTTTTTTTTTGTCTCCTTAACATGGATTAAAAGGAACTCAAATTAAAGTGGCCTGCATCCCAGACTTTGTTATAGTTTGTTGTTGACCTCATTGAAGGTCAAATATATCAGAATAAATAATACCTTCTTTGTCCTATTGATTAGCTGGAATTCTAGTTTTTTAATGAAAAACAGCTTTAATTTCTATCTGTAGAAGCCCATAAAATTTTTGAACCTAAAATCACAAAATACAGATTTATCCAAAAGCAATTTTGAATAATTTTGAAATTCTGTGCATACCTTAATGGTTAAAAATCCATCTATTTCACTAATTCAAAAAAATTAGTGTTCATAACATATTTAAAGGTAAGTTAGTAGTGTTTAATAAAAAATAAATAAAAGCTTCGATGAAAACCCTGGAGTAAGAAAACACCTCACATAGATAGCATTTATAGATTAACCTAAAATATGTACTTATAATGAAGATATCTCAATCAAGAATTACTATGAATAACATTACAGTATATGCAATATTTATACCTCTTTTCTCATAGTTTATTGAAAAGAATTAAAGAATTTCTAATTTAATGGTCAAAATAAGTAGTCTGAAAGACTGACATGTATTTGAAAGAAATACATGAATACAGACACAAAATAAGGTAACTGAATCTTATAAAACCAGTAATAGAAAAAGAGGCTCATTAGGGTCATTTCTATAGCTTAGGCTCATTGGAGAGGTTTGGAATAAACAATAAGGTTCAGTTCAGATTAAAAAATGGAAGACAATTATGCAAGAACTAGAAAGGAAACCCTGGAAAAGGACTGGGGGAGAAGGAGAAACAGGCCTAAGAAAAACTGAATATTAAAAATGAGCAAGATTGAAATATAATTCACAGAGCAAAAAATATTCTTCTCTATTTATCAGCTGTATAAAGGCTGTCTTTTTTGATTTCTCTGCAGATCCCCAACTTGATTAGTATTCCACTAAGTGCAGAGAATTGCAATTGCAAATACAATTTTGTGGTCTTGGTGGTACTAGCTCTAGCTGGGATGGAGTTCATTTCTTTCATAGCACCCTGTATAGCAATGTGTTTTGGATTTGTGAGTAAAACGGTGTTGGCAACACATGAGTGTTTTGACTATTGTTGAGCAGCATTTACACAGCATCAATATTTTCTTTTTCCCTCTGTCCTGGAAGCAAGTTCATTGAGGATATGTAATTTGAGAGGAGACATGAGAAGGACAACTGAACCAAATTAACCAAAGGGATATTCAATATTACATAACATCATGTTCAACAATTGACCCGAGGGATAAAAGTTTGGTCTGGTAACCATTCCTTGGAGATTGGCTGGGCAGCTGGGCAGCAATCTGCTTATGGGAGGTGGTGAGGTGGTGATGTGCTGTCTCTGCATCACTTATTTTGTTTCATTTTCATTTTCTTTCTTTTTCTTTTTTTTTTTTTTTTTTTTTTTTTTTTTTTTTTTTTTTTTTTTTTTTT
>LTAT01000004.1:98747521-98763463 GCA_003286495.1 Chlorodrepanis virens | reverse complement strand
ATTATGGAAGTTTCAAACACTATAGTAAGAGAATGCTTGAGTTTTTAATAAGATTTTTGAACATATAAGAAGTCAAAAAAGATGTTCAGTGTGAATTTAGCTGACCCTGTGCCATCAAGCAGAAACATAAGTGTTGCAGTTAAACATCAGAGGAACAAAACTATTGATATCCCGTAGAGGCCAATTAAAAATTTTAGGGTTTTTTTTTTTTAACAAATGGATTAAAATTTAATTGAATGCCAAGTCTATGGAGGGTCAAAGAATGCCATCTTATAATTGTATTGAGAGGTTTAGAAGGAGCATCTTGAAACATATTTCTTAAAGGCTTTCCTGTATAACTTCCCCTTCATTGCAGGAGGTTTACTGACATTAAGCCACAGTATTTAATGCACTTGTTTCAGCCAGCATACTTAATAAAACCATTTCATTCCAGAAAGTAATAACTGAAACAAGCAATAACTTTAAAAAAATGCCTCATCTGTTCAAGACCACAAAGTGTCCTGTATTGAAACTTTTCAGACCTGCTATTTACCTAACTTTGTTACCTATCTAACAATTAGAAATTTGAATAAAAACTGGAGGTCTTGTAAAAACAAAGAACCTATCCAATGAGAACTATTTTCTAAAATTTCTTTTTTACCAGTCCATAGTCACCCATGAAATGACACAGTTCTTTATATTTCAGGAGTAAATTCTTCCTTAAATAATGCAATTACAGAGAACTCAATGGTGGGAAAAGGATGTACTTTCAATTAAATTGGATATGGAAAAAAACAAACAAATTTGCTTTTAAAATTAGTTTTCAGCTATTTTTTTCAGTGTCTTGATAAGAGTTTTATAAAGCAGATGTTCAAGTAGTTATGTAATGTTATAATGTTATGTAATTTCACAGGTATAAGAGAAGAATATAGGAAATTTAATTTTCACTACCTTTATTTATGGAACTTCCAAATTATAACAATAAAAGTATTTTCTAGTCCTGAGTTCATTGACAATTTTTTTTACAGCATGGTAAAAAACTCAAAATAAGAGATTCCATACTGAAAGATTAGAGAACTGGGCAACAGCCATGAAGAAAGTAATTTGTACAAGACATCAAATTTCTTACAGAAATGACAAAAACATGATGAGTGACATTGCATGGAAATCAAAGACAACTATCACTTTAAGCAGCAAAATTGAAATGTATCTATTTGATGGTACTTTTCTTAAGATAGTTATATGGTATTATACAAATTTCTATAAATAAGAAAAAAACCCAACAATTTGAACAGAGCACAATGGAAAATTGTGGAGCTTCTTGAGAGAGACAGAACAATATGTCAAAACTGTTGGCCAAGCCACCTCATGTACCATAAAAAAGAGCTTGAATGATAAAAAATGTATTTAACAACTTTTTGTAACTGAGGAAAAGAGCTTATCATGAGGATTGGTGATTCTTACTCCTAGTCTGTCACCCATCACTACTTTATGATAAGAGGGTGTTATCATGTTAATTCTTCAGTTTTCATTTTTTCATTAATTTAATAAGCACTCTGTTTACCCTCAAAGTAACTTTGTGATGCTTACTTACTTCATGTTTTGTAAATGAGAGTTGAGTATACATTTTTTATAACTCAGAAAAAACAACAAACCCATATATTAAATGGCTATACAGGAAAATACTTGATTTATATGTAATTGTGATTTTTTAAATTAATCTAGAAATGCCATCATATGAAAAGATAGAACAGAACAGTGTGTTAATCCACAGTCATTTAATTTTTTTAAAATGTGCATTTAGGCAAATAAGGTATGGTTGGAACATGGGGCTACAAATTCCCTGGGCAACAAAAGAGTTCCAGGAATTTATTGGAGTTTAAAAGGTAAAGAAAGTGTGGAGACAGAGGAGGTTTTTATTAAGCATTAAGAAAGGAGACCCCTGACAGCTCATCTTAATGCAATTGGAAAGGTTAAGTGATTAAAAATTCTGCTGGAAATCTCATCAAAACTTCTGGTAGCAGGCTAGTAAATTTAACTGTGTGGTACCAACTACCACAGCAATCCTTTAGGACACATCAAGAGTAGCAAAGACTTTTAATGCCTTATTTCTAACAGTTCATTGTCCCTGAGGCCACATCAGCTTTTCCCAGCATCCATGACACAGATAAGATTGTTAGTTTTAGACCTCCTGTCTAGAGCAGATAACAGTTGCAGAGTTCACTATACCAATATAACATATGAACCTCATCAGCACAAATCAGGTGAGCTGATTATATGCTATCCTATTCCTTCTGGCTCTTTTTTATCACAAGAAAACCTGGAACATGGGACATGGAAGTAAGGAAGAAAGAAAAACCTCACAATTATGAAAAGGTAAAGGCATGTATTTTAGGCATCTATGAAGAGCTCCATTGCATATTTTTAGCAGAGTGTAAAATATTTGTTATTTTGGTACAATAACAGGGTTTGAGTGGCTCTGCAGTTTGCTCTGTAGCACTTGCCATAATAAGAGCAAGTGAAAAAAAAAGCATTGTCCGAGTATGTTTCTTGGAAAACGGAGTGGAAAACTGAAGTCATACCTTCAACTAAAACAAAAGAGCCAGAGTGCAAATATAACCTCATTAAATAAGACAGCAAATCTAAGTGCCATACAAGGCTATTAAACAAACTAGATTGATCCATAATAATAAGAAACATATTTCACATCTGTTGAACAGCTCAGAGCTTTTAACAAGTAATAGGCACACTACACTGTAAAATGGTTGCTATTCTCCATCAGTATACCATTGTCAATGGCTGTGCCACCTCAAAAGAAGCACTTCTCCCATGCACTTTATTGCCTGATAGCTTGCTGATTGCTTTTACAAAGCAATAAATTGATGGCCTGATTCAGCAGTGACATTAAGTTACGTTCATTCTCTGTGATTGATGCTTTGAATTAGAGCTCTTACATTCTCTTCTGCTTGGAAATATGAAATTCCAAACAAGCAAACATGATGTCACAAACAAAATGAGACAATGGATGTCAGTTGAGTGAGATTTATACATTCAAATATCTAAAAAGCATTCTTCTTTATTAAAGTTTTCATAATTTATTGTTGAAGGGACTGTCTTTCAGTTAAAAGAATCTAGTCAAATAAGGAGAGAGGAGAAAAAAACGTAGAAGACGAGAGTAGAATTTCCACACTATAAATTTCTGCAATATTATAAATGCATGTAAAGATGAACAATAAGACCATATTAATTATTCAGCTCTCAATTAAAAAAATTTCATTATTTATACATTTCACAGCAAGTTTTAAGGTATAAAGGAATTTCATTCTTTTTCACTGGCTAAAAAATTCATCCATCAACTACAGCAGCCTTTTTTATTATGCATCATTTTGAAATGACACTTAAACTAGTAAGGCAAAATAAAAAAGATGAAATAAGGGAGGGTGACTGATGACTGTTTTTCATTATTTCTTCATGATAAATATATTAAATAGGAAGCAGTTTGTTAAAATAATTCTAAACATGGAAATAAAGATCTCCAAGAAGGTAAGAATCTCAGTTCAGCAGTCCTATTTCTCTACAAACAAACAAAACCCAAACAAAGACAAAGCCCCCAAAAGCAAACAGCCCCTCCCAATCTATTGAGGATCACAGCTGTCAGGAAGCACTTCTCCCCACTAAATGTTAAATTTCAGAAAAAACACTGTCATGTGGGGAGCAACTCCAGAATAAATCTATTTTTACATATGGATCATCCAAATCACTTCATAATAGATGTATGCAGCTCCTTCACACCATGCATAAAATGCATCCCTGACTGCACTGCAGCCCAACATTTGAAATAGGAGAGACACTAAATCCCTACTTTGTAAAATGCGATGGTATTTTTATGTGCGTATTAAGTTTCCTGGATAAATATATAAATTAACAGATTTAGCTCCAGTGTCTTCCTTTAATCTGAGCATGACTTGAGAAATATTGGAACATTTCAGTTTTCATATCTGTAAATTGAGGATGATGTTATTTACTAACCCTCTTGCTGAAGCTGTGCACATTCATTTGCTGCCTTGCTCTCTTTTATACTGGTCTTTTAAATTATACAGGCAACATTTAAGTGATAAATATTTATAGCAAAAGGCAAAGCATGATGGGCATCTGCTCACAGACTGATGTTCTTATCACTGAAAGGGATATAAAATACAGTAGCTTTCACTTTCAGGTTCAACATAATTCTTAGGCCATTCCTTTCAAAGAAGCAATGGGTAAGAATTACAAATAAGCTGTACTTTCCTGTAACACACTTATACTTTTTTCCTTTTTTTTTTTTCCCCTCCTTTTTGGTTTTGAAATCTTAATACAAATGGATTTAAAAATAATTTTGACTTCACTTATACATCAAAACAAGTCATTAATGTATCAACTTATTCTGGCATAGTTCAGGTATCATTCTGGTATAGTTATTGTTATGCCCTCTCTTCTAGGGGTTTCAAAACACATGCATATTTTCATATTTTCAAGTTACTGACAGAGTTCTTTACCCCACCACAGAAAAGCACCATCACAAAGTTTCCCCTAACTACGCCATTTTTTGTTGCTGTTTCTTAATTTCTTTTCAGTGAAACTTTGTAAATATTTATAAAAAGACTTCGAATATCCAATTTCATGATTTTTACTATCTCTCTCCCAAGGAAAATATCGTACACATTCTTAAAACATCTGTTAGGTGCAATAAATTTTTTATCATGGCACACAGAATGAAGCCCCCTTGCAGAGCAGGGTTCCCCATTCCCCAAGCAGCAGCACAAACACCTGCTGCAGTTCCACAGCAGATGAATGTCCCTGCAGTAGCAGCTGGGACACCGACATGGACCCTGTGTTCCCTCCTTTTCCTCATATTAAAGTGCTGCTCTAGAGCCGAGGCCAATTCCTCTTGGGAAGAGGAAGAATCCTTTCTCATTTCATTCCACTGCCCTGTCACAGTCTTTAGTTTTGGAATCATAGAATGAATGGGGTGGGAATGGACCACAGTGATCATCTAGTTCCAACCCCCACTGCTATAGACAGGACCACCTCCCATTAGACCAAAACACTCAAGGCATCATCTAAACTGGCTTTGAACACTGTTGGGTTTGAGGCACCCTCAACCTCTCTGGGCAAGCTGTTCCCGTCTCCCATCACTCTCACAGTAAAGAAATTTTTCCACATATCTAACCTACATTTCCCCTCTTTCAATTTGTACCCATTGCTCCTTATCCTGTCACTACAGTTCCTGATGAAGTGTCCCTCACTGGCTTCCCTGCAGGCCCACTTCACATACTGCAAGACTGCAATGAGGTCTCCACATAACCTCCTCTTCTCCTCGCTGAACAGCCCCAACTTTCTCAGCCTGTCTTCATATGGGAAGTGCTCCAGGGCTCTTGTCAAGTCCTGCTCTGGACTTGCTCCAGTAGGTTCATGTCCTTCTTATGTTGGGGGCACCAGAACTATACCCAGTACTCCAGGTGGGGTCTCACCAGAGCAAAGTAGAGGGAGGAGAATCTCCTCCTTTGACATGTTGCTACGTGATGCTCTGCAGGCAGCCCAGAATTCCATTGGCTTTCTGGGTTGTGAGCACACTCTGCCAGCTCATGGTGAGTTTTTCATCAACCATCACCACCAAGTCTTGGTCTGCAAGGCAGCTCTCAATCACTTCTCTGCCCAGCCTGTGGGTATGTCTGGGATTTCCACGACCCAGGTGTAGGATCTTGTGCTTTGCTTTGTTGAACCTCCTGAGGTTTTCATTGGTGCACCATTTAGGTCTGTCATTTAGGCATAAAAGATGTTCAGAATCTCAGCCTCCTCTTTGTCCAGGACAACAAGGTGTCCTGTTTCCTTCTGGAGAGGACCCACATATCCCTTGTCTTTCTTTTGCTTTCTACACTTCTATAAGAAAACCTTCTTTTTATCCTTAATCCCTCGCAATGTTCAGTTCTATCTGGGCCTTGTCTTCCCTAACCTTTTCTTATATTCCCATATACTTTGCGTACTCCTCCCAGGGCACCTGCCCTCACTTCCATGTCCTGAAAAATTTTATGCTCTGAGTTTTCTCAGCAGCTTCCTATCCATTCCTAGAGGTCTCCTGGCATTTTTGCCAAATTTCTTCCTTGCTGGGGTGCCTTGCTCCTGAGCTTGGAGGAGGTGATCCTTGGACATCAGCCAGCATTTTTTAGCCCCTCTGCCCTCTTTCTGCTTTTCACTGCACACAGGTGTGCAAAGACTCCAGAGCAATGGATGGTGTTCCAGGTGTGTTTTATATAAGCTTAAAGAAATGGTTTCATGTTAGGCAAGTGACATGCTTCAGCAGGAAACCTATACTGGCACCCTTCAGAGAGAGGTCAGACCTAGGAGGACTGGCAAACAGATTCCAAGCTTAAATCTAGAACTGGCTTGCACTTTAAAATATATTCTTGTTGGTTGATTTTGGTACACTTTTTCTCTAACAATTTTAATTTTATAGTTGTTAATATCATTCCTATTAAACATGCTTTCAGTAGATATAGCAGCAGGAAGTAATGGAAAATTTTCAGGTGTCAGACTCCGGATTCATACAGTCACACAGGAAGAAGAAGCAAAAGTCAATATATGATCTGGGACTGTGGAGAAAAAGTCAACAGGTTGCAGCATTTCTGAATAATTCCTGTAGAAAAGATAAATCATGACTCTAAACTCTGCATGGTCCTTAACACGTATAAGAACTTACAGGATAAATTTGGTTTGGGGATTGTGAGATCATCTAATGGTCAAAGGCTAATAAATAACATAGACTATTTAAAATGAAAAATTAACTATTTGGAGTAATCAGTTAACCAAAATGAGTTCCTGACATCTGACATAGGCATTGAAGTTTCCTTAAATTAATCAAATGAACCTTATATGACAACATTAAAAAAGAAAAATATGCACAAAATAATCATAACATAAAAAAAAAAAAACCTCACAAACATCACCTCACATGACCAAGAAAATGAGGAAAGATTCTGATGGGTTAAATGGCCCATGAACGAGAATATGCTGCAGAAACATTCAGCAGCTATGACTACATAGGCAAATAAATTTTTGTTTATTCATTTTCAATGACTATGCTAGCAAGATGAATACAAAATCTTCTTATTCATAAAAACTACACTTTAGACAAACAGAGTTACAACAGCAAAAAAACCTTTTGAAAATCCCTGTGAAACCTTTTGGGTGGCATATATCTCCAGAAAGCAGCAGTAAACATAACAATGTTGGCAAAATGACCTAGGACAGGATATTTTCTGAGAAATCTTCCAGGAAGTGTTGAAAGAAGACTGGGTCACTCACATGACACAAAAAATGTTGGAGAGATAGGGGAAAAAGATTATTTAGGACTTATACATATGCACTCACTGACATAAAGTGATGTGGGAGAATAGCTGGTAAAGATAAGGCTTTGCCGCTGCCAATCAAAATGCTACTTTCCTCTTAGAACTGGCTAAACTAGCAGATTTCCTCCTTTGATGCTATCTGTTGACCCTTCAACATTGTGGACCACTAGTATGGAATACTGAACAAAAATCCCTGCAAATAAAGTAGCATTGAATGAGAAAGCTTATAAATGAGACAAAGACTATGTCCTGTTCTCAACAGGTCACAAAAGGAAAAAGCAGTCTAAATCTATCACTGAGAATTGGAAAATGAGGCCTCCATGTGGTATGCTGCAACTGGAGAAGGAGAATTTTATTATATTTGCATTCTTCTTACCAGCATGGGCATTGCTAACCAGGAAATTATAATCAACATGTAGTCTGTTAATTCTTGGATTATAATATTTTCCTAAGTAGCAAGGAACAGTGGTGTAATTATTGCCTCAGAGCAGCAAAATATAATGCCAGCATGTAAAATGCTATTTGATTTTGATTTAGAAGAATCCATGTCTATGAATCTTTATACATATTTATTTTTGCAATAAAAAATTTATCAGCAAGTGGATATGAAATACACACAAATAAAAAGAAAGTTTTGAGAATTTGTCAGAAGGAATATTTGTTGTTCTACAAAGAATTAACTCATTTAAAACTTGTATCCCTACTCTTTCTTAGGTCTAGCTTAAAAGTGAGCTTTTCTGAGCTCTGCTTGCTTAGAAATCAAGGCTGTTTCAGCTAAGTAAATTAGAATATTTCATAAGTGGGCACCTCTTATGTACATCTGCACAATAGATATAATCTAACTGAAAAATTACTTGTATGTTTTAGTGCTCATACTCTTATTTTTGTTGTCATTGTTAATATCTTATCCCATGAGGTTAGCCAAAAGAGGGAGGTATAGTGAGCCTCACAGTGCTATCTAGATAGTAGATAATATTATATATATATAATAGATATAATAGATAATATTTTGCATCTTTAGCTTGGTAAATTATAGAGCGAGGAACACAAAAATGAACTAATAATACTATTGGATTAATGATAGATGAGACAATCTGATGCCTGCCATGATTTCTTTATTACTAACCTAAAAATACCCACAAAAATCAAAACAAACACAAAGCCTCTACCAAAACAAATACACACACACACACACAGAGATGGCTGAGATAAAGTTTTGTCCCTCCCCAAAAAGCAATAAGTGGAATAGTGTACTGTAGAACATACAAAAGAGTTTCTTTCAGTACAATATTAACAGAAGACCAATGCTGAGATCCTTATATTCTTCTTTCTAGAGCCAGACTAAAATCCGAAAGATCTGTGCCTTCATTTTATTAAATGAAGTTTTGTACTTTTCCTCTGAACTCTTCAGGTCATTGGGAAAGAAGCCTGGCTAAACTACATCTTGTTTCCTTCTTTTCCCAATCAGTCTGGCCCCTCTCTACCCTGAGTTGAAAGGGAGCTGAGTGAAATAAAATAAAAGATAACCTTTTTCTGCACACTACATAAAATCAAAATTAATCAAGGAAAAGTGTGGGAAGTGACACTTTACCTATGAGCCCCTAAACCCCAGCGGTGTTTCAGACAACAGTAATGATGTACTTTCTTCTTCGCCAGGAAACCTCTGAAACTAAGTAAAAGGCTCTCTCCCCCACCCTGCCCCTCCCCTCGCCAAAAAAAATTTCTTTGCCTTATGAAGAACACTTGGTAAGTAAAATCCATGAGATAATAAACTTGTCTTTATTTAGCAATAAAGTTTGCCATGTAAAGCAATAATGCAGTTGTGAGATCCAAAGCCCTTCTTCAGACAGAGCTTTTGATGATGGATGTTTCCCTTGCTCCAACTCTATATTCTCTTTTTCAGTAAGTGTAATAGCTCTGACTCCATGGATATAAATGTTCTCAACTGATTAGATTAGTTAAATGCCAACTCTCACTTTGGGATCTCAAGGCTGCAGTAGTTGCTATTAAGCTATTGATTAGAAAGTAGGGCTGAAATACCAAGGTTCACAAACACTGAGAGTCTCTCCTCTCCCAGTTTGTTTTTTAAACCTTGAGAAATTCAAGGCATGGGTCTCTTCCTACATCTACAGCCATGACCATTTATACTACACATGATGAAAATTCAAATAAATTAGGTAGATGAGGGGTGCCACCTAATTGAGCAGAACCATATATTTAACACTGCTGCAACCTGGAGAACCATACAGAACATGGAAGAAAAATTCTAAATTTGGCTATAGACTTAACTGATCTATTTCTGACAGCTGTGGGTTTGGACTTGATTAGACAGGAAAAGTAAATAGACATCAGTATTGTTGGTTTGCTTTTAATATGCTAGCTCTATTCTTATACTTAATTCTTCTGCAATGTACCACCAAAAAAAAATGATCTTTCTAGTAACAAATATAAATTGTGTCTCTCCTACTGTTTTGAAATGGTGACAGATATTCTATTATCTTCACTTTCCAACATTGATGACAACAAATGAGCCCTTTCCAGGCTTAAACATTTGTCTCCTCATTTGATTTCTGTTCCAATGTAAATACTTAGCATTCTTCACACTCACTGAAAAGAAATGAAATATTAACTTTAAGGTTCTCAGTGGCATTTTTGTTTAATTTTAATGAGCTATCAGGCTATATGTACCTTTGACAGGAAAGGAAGTTGAAACATGCTTCATTCACATTTAGATTTGAAATAAGTGATCCTAATGATTCACTGAAAACAAAACCCTCTACAGATAAAGAACAACTAATTATGTTACCACGGAAAGGCAAGTATCCCGAGATGTTTAAAATGTAAGATTTTCTGAAAAACTGTTACCACAGATGACAGTCATAGTGATAAAAACAAGCATATAATTAAGCTTAAACTAGTATCTTTAGAAAAAAAAGTTTGTTTACATCAAATATCTGAAAGTGGCTAATGATACAGTTCTCTGTAAAACACATAAAAAATAGTTAATGTCAAACATAAACTTTTATACATGATTCTGCCGTTGTTTCTTAATTCTGACCTGGGGAGACCTCTAGGGGTGAGAGGTTGATTCTGTACTTGGTGTCCCTGCTGAGATTGCCACCTGCACCCCCTGAGACCTGCACTTCTTCCTCGCTGAGGCCCCAGAGCTGCACTCATCCTCCAAAAAAGTTTTTATCAACATCCTTGGTCTCTAATCAAAAAGCCACCAGACACAGGGAAATATTACAGATTCTATAAAATAGCATCATAAAATGGTGGCCTACTTATTATTTGTAATTGCAGTTTATTTGAAAAGTATGACATTTTCCCATTTTTATTATTTTAATTTATAGTGGATTTTTGAATTCATTCCCATCACTTTCCAGGACTCCCAACACACTGAATACAATGCAACACATTGCACACTCCAGAAATTTAAAAAATTCTTTTCAGTTATGCAGTTTTTATGTCCTGAATCAGAGGACTAAAGAGAGCTCAAACTGTGTGTTTTCCAGTATCTGAGATCATGTTGTATTTGCCTGTGTCCGAAAAGAAATTTAGGTAATAAATTATTTTTCGTTGTTTTATTTTAGTCATTGTGCATTTAAGTCTGAAAGACTGAGGAGGTGTTTGAATTCTAAAGTTGTGCATTGATATGTGAGGGGTTTTTAAATTGGTGGGGTATCCAAACATGTTTTTAAATACATGCAGAGCAACACTACCTAATGATGTACCTTCCCCATGAGGTACTCCTTCAATGGAGCAAATGCAGAACAGTAGGGAGGACAGAGCAGAGACTGAGCCCAGCGTCTCCCACATTTATCTCACTCCCCATTTAGGTTATGGTAATGAATCATGTGCCTAATACATATGCCAAAGTTCTCTTTTCATGTCCAGCATTCTCTTTAGAGCAAGGGATGAAGAATTAGTTGTATAAATTGAGAAAGGCCAACTCTGAGCCCGGGTTAGGGACCTGCTGCTTCTTCAGCTGATATGTATCTATCAATTTACAGAGAATAAATACGTCACAGCATTGTTTCACATGCTAAATTAAAATTTAAAAATCTGCAAGAGAAGCAAAATCAGCATATGTATACATCTTTGTATATATATAACACATAAAACATGCTATGTTATGGCACACCATAATTTTAAACCTTCTGCTATTCCGCATTCAGATTAAAGTTCCTTAAAGATTAGCTTTAAATACAGAAAAATCAGGCAGCTGCTAGGAGAATTACTATTTCTCTTTCTTGCTTTGTTTATATCATGGTGTTGGGATACAAAAAAAAGAAAATAAAAATAGATTCCCACTGCTGCCCTCACATAGTGTGGGTAGGGAAGCAGCATTTCTTACAGAAATGTAAGACAGAAACCTATCCCTGCTTTGTACAATCAAAAGAGAAAGCCTGCTCTGCAGGATCCTCCCAGTAGATCTTGATCTTAGTTCTGTCCATTTTCCCTCCATTCCTCACTGTCTTTTCTGCCGCAGCTAAGAAACAGCCCTCATTTTTGGGACCAAAAAATATTGCATTCTGTCTATGCTCCTGAGAGGCTTTGGGTCAGGCCCACTGAATGATCTCTGCTTTGAAAACAGGCAGACAAACAGCACCCCACACCACATACACTGCCCCTCTATTTCCCTTGCCATGAGAGCACTTAAAAAAGATGACTTTTGTTTCCGTATTCCTCTACTTCAATCTTACCTCTTTCTGCAGACTGCACGCAGTGTTCTAGAGACCATTATGACTGATAAACAATGCCTAGACAATTCTTGCACCAAGAACCATTATCCAACTCATTCATTGGACAGACTAATATAAAGGTCTTTAACTGGCCCCATCAGCAGGGGTGTATCTAAAAGATTCCCACCCATTTGGCCATTGAAGTTACATAGCCTGACCAAGGGGATGATTTCAGCAGCAAAGGCATGTCTCTAAAAGGATAAACTGTATCAATATTGGTATTTTTCAGATTTCATGTTCTTTTGGGATTAAAGTAATAAAAATAACATGCCTGAAATAGCAAGGCTTGTAAGGAGACCCAGGTGGACTTTTTCTCCTGAAACAACTTCATTGTGTATAACTTAAGATATTGATTCTTATTCTACTTGATGTCTTCCATCTCATGTGCAACTCTAGACAGCTCACTTTGCCTTTCAATATTTCCTTTCTTCCAAACTCATATTTCAACTCTTCACACACCAGTGTTTCTTGATCCACTTATGTAGTGCCAGAAGCCTCAAAATCCCAAACACATTTCAGTACAATATAAGGTCATACAAAGTCTTTTCCAGGAGACCAAACATCTACCAAAACAGAGGATGACTAGATCATAAAATATCTTTTTCTGTTAGTTGAATAAAAAAAGAAAGGGTCTAAGGTTTTCAGATTGAATACTTAACAAATGTTCTCTACATACACTAAATCTGCATTGCCTGATGTGTTACATCCATTCCAGGCCATGTGTAACTCTAGCAGTTTTTCTGTGCACCTGCACCCAAACCTATTTATAAGAAGCTTGATGTTGCTATTGGCAGCTGACTCAAGATAAAATAATAAACTCCATGAAAGCTTCTCTGACAGGCATAGTACCCATGATGGGCTTGATTACAGTTTACTGTATATATTGTTTTAAAAGGTGCTTGTCATCAGTGAGGGGGGCTCTCTGCTTGCTGTTTTGTTCTAGAGCAATGAAAACTGCATAGCTAAATGAATCAAAGATGGAGCTATCCCTGGAAGCCACTGAGAATGACCAGCTGGGGAAAAACTTCTGGATTGCAGGAGATGTTTGGACAAAGAGAGATGGAAATTACCAATAAGACGGTGACAATAGGACAAGACTATAATAACATAACCAACTGTATGGCACAGAATTTAAAAAAGTAAAAATAAAGTAATTGGAAAGTCATCCTAGAAAAGTGCAAGAATTAGGCTTTTTTTTTTTTGTGTCAGAACTTTTAATGTCTTTGCCAGCAAATCTGACTTCTTGACATTTCAAAAGTTTTTTTGTTCCTGTGCTGTAATAAGATTGTTTTTTAGTAATTGGAAAGTCATTAGTGATTTTTGGCAATATCACTGTAAGGAGAAGTTGCTGACAGTTCGACTTCAAGGATCTGGCCAGAGTGGGGCTTTGTCACAACTTATTAGTAAAAAAGTCAATATCTCAGTGTGTAATGGCTGTGTTGAAACTGCTACTCAAAAATGAGGAGTGACTTTCTGTTACTTCTACAGCTTCTACAGCCCTACCTCAGCAGTTCACTGTCTTTAATATAATATCTAAAACTTTCTGGAGCAAGGCAGAGAACATACTTCTAACTAGCAAAATGAGAAATACAAATAATGAGTAATCTACAGTACGCATACCAGCAAATTCTATCACATAACAGGTTGCTTTTCTTAAGCCTGAGTTTTCTCTGAAGTAGAAATAAACAAACCAGCTTTTCCTGACTATATTAATGAATCAGGACAAGGGGAAGGAAATAGTTAGTATGCCCAAATCAGCAAATGTGACCAAGAATAGATGTATCCTTCCTAAAATTGTTCCTGCAGTATGTAACACAGATGGTATAACTACACTGTGTTTTCCTTCCTTTCTAAAAGTGTAATCCCATGCTGACTCAAGTATGTATCTTCCCATTACCTAGATGACGTCTTTGTCTGCTAGACTTCTGATTAATATTCAGAAACAGCTGTCCTATATTTCCCCCTTCAAAGACAATTGTAAAGCAATGGACAAGCATGATGTGCAGTCATCTGTTAGGAAAGTCCAACACTTTCTTTCCCTTTTTGAAATATTTTATTTTAATATAAATCCAGTGTTAATGGTTTCCTCAGACAGTGATGTCCAGTGATATTATTAATTTCATTCTTTCAGATGGAACACCTATTGTCAGACATTACAAGGGCAAAGCAGCAAATTTTGTCACAGAAATAGTTTAATTTTCCAGTAAATTAAAATTAATTTCCATATTTCAAAATACTGAGCATGCCTGGACAGAAGAGAAAACAGAAAATTTCTGTGTGCCTTTCTCTCCACATCATTCTCATTATTTGAGAGTAGGACATAGTCTTGAGTTCACTTATGTCAAAATATGCACAGACTTTGAATTTTCAGGTGGTTTATATTACTTATATTTAGATACTCACAGTTTGTTTAGGTCACACCGCAACAAAGGACACAGAATAAAAACTTTGAAAGGCCTGCTCTGTGAAGACCTCAGATTACCTTACTATTTATTAATGCTTCATGTTTAAAATTACATTCAGGAGTTTCTTTATATAGATATATATTTTATTTTAATTTTCTTCAAATGAATTTAACAGAAAAAGTTATGCAAATTCCCAAAGTGAGAGAGAAGCTGTGTTTAAGTCGTGGGCTGCCAGCAGCAAGATTAATGAAAACAAGATGTTATCCTAGAAGATGTTGTAGTCATTCAAAATCTCTTCAGAGAGTGAAGATCTCAATATGGTTCCATGGTAATTGCAGGCAAATGTCAACTTGGCATATTTAGCTGCAGTTAAACATCATCAGGGAAAAAAACCCCACAGCTCTGTATTAGGCTTTGGCAGAACATCCATTACAGCTAATTGTCATACATTTCAGGAATCTCATTTTACAGTGAGGTGGCAGAGAGATTGCTTGTTTTTTGTGTTTTCTCAAATTTCTAGAATTTGTGCTTAACAGCTTTTACCTAGGCAGGAGGAATCAGGCGAATTGATTTGCTTGTCAGATACATGTTTTATTAACCACTCAAAGTGGTAAGAGACCTCCAATTAATCCTCTGAGAGCAGGAAGGGTTGCCCAGTTGAGATGTATAGTAAACCAATGTGCTCCTCCTAATCGGAAATTATTATAACCATCAAAGAGGCCAACTTAAAAAAAAAAAAAATTAAAAGGAAATATCATCCCTCAGCATTAAGAGACATCAATCTAAGACGCTCGCCAGGAGCTCATAAGAAAAACACATATATACACAAGAGGGGTCTTTAATTTCACAAAGATTTCAAAATAAGGGTGAGCTCACAAATTTTCGTGTCTTCAATTTCTTTTTGAAGGTGCCTCTTTGAAAGGAAATTTATCTATCTTCGCAAGTTCACATCCAATAAAAGAAGAGGTATCTTTTATTTTCAAATTTAATGTAATAAAACCATAAATTATTCTTTTAAATTATTTCAATTTCTGATTCAACCGCACCACAGACAGCAGGAGCCCTAACATGAGAATCAGTTTTTCATATTGGTGCTGGCCTTTGAGAACTGGATTTTCATGCTGTTATATGTGCTGTCTCAGATCAGGTTGCTCCAAAATATCATGACAAGAAATTTAAAAAAGCATGTTGAGCAAGAGCCACGACAGGTGGCCTCTGTGTCCCTCTGTCTTGGGAGGTCTGATCTAGTGATTAGGACACAGTTCTAGCCAGGCCAGAGAACTGCACATTTTAAGGCCTGGGCATTCACTCCAAGAACGAAAACATCAGAAGCCACACAAGAAAAGAGAAGAGAAGAGAAGAGAAGAGAAGAGAAGAGAAGAGAAGAGAAGAGAAGAGAAGAGAAGAGAAGAGAAGAGAAGAGAAGAG
>LTAT01000004.1:98721462-98747475 GCA_003286495.1 Chlorodrepanis virens | reverse complement strand
GAAGAGAAGAGAAGAGAAGAGAAGAGAAGAGAAGAGAAGAGAAGAGAAGAGAAGAGAAGAGAAGAGAAGAGAAAATACTTCTCACTCTTCCACATAAGAGCTTTAAAATGAGCCAAGTAATGAATAGTGCGATTCTTGCTCCCACTCTCCTAAAGTATCCAACTGGGAAAAAGAAGCTCAGGTTGGATCCCAGGATGAAAGAGGCTGATCCCACACCCTCTGTGGCCTAAGCCAGCCCTCCATTATACTACCAGCATCTAACCAGCAGTTATGGCCTTATATACTTTGAGTGCACTGAAACGTTAAGGCATGTTGAGAGACTTGATGTAGAGCAATAGTGTTGGGGCATGTGAGTTAACACCTACTGAGATAAATGGGCTTGTTCTCATTTCTCAGAGCTTTGATGTCAGTCTGCAGGTATAAGGAGGGGTCGCTTCACTTGCATTGAGGAAAAGACTGCCTTCTGCCTCACTACTGAAATCTAATTGTAAAGAGAAAGAGATATCAATTGACTCAGACAATTCTGAGGATACCAGGCAGCTCCAGTTAAATCTCGACTGGTGAGAATTGATGACAATATTAAAAAACATTTGCATTCTGAAACCAAATGGACTTTGACTATCAGCCACTGAAACCATGTCATCTAGAGAAGACTTATTGCATTTCATATTCTTGTTTAATATAAAATATTCTTGTTTAATATTAGCTATTTACTTTTAGAATAAGGAGTCTTGTATTATTATTTTTTTTTTATTGTGGCAGAAGGTGTTCTGTTGTCAGAATTTTGCCATATATGCTCTGAACAATTAAATTTTAGATGTTTCATAAGTGTAGTGATTAATATATTAGAGCAAGTTAAAAGACAGATAGTAAAAAACTGCAAAGATTGCAAGGAGAGGAATAAAATTAGTATTTCCAGTGTCTCAGCTACTCATTTTCAAGTGTTTGATGAAAGTCAAAAATGTACAATCTGATTTTCACCCATTCTTCCTGCTACTTTAATTACATCTGCTGAAATCATGGGGACAAAGACAAGACAGAAAAAAAATTTAAAAATTACAAGAGAACTAATGTGATGTTTTTGTTATTTATAATTATGTGACATAGTGAACTCCTGTCAATAATGCACAACTATTGAATATAGTGCAAAAATATTGTCAACATTAAAATCAAATAAAATAAGCTCAACAAGGCTGGTCAGAGCAAATGAGTTACAAATAAATTATCTACAGATGTCATAAACTTCATGGATGCTACCTGATCTCCTTTAAATATGCCAGCCTTTCTAAACAACTTTATGAGCATGGGAATTCTTCTCTGAACATTTTTTTACATACATCTATAAACATATACATACATATATACTTAAGAAATAGGTATAAATATATGTGTGTGTGTGTGTGTGTGTGTGTATGTGTGTCTTACAAAATAGATTGGTGCTAACCTAGGGCCTCCAGTCACTAGATATTACTCTGTTTCCCAGCTAGAGAGCTAAGGGAGACCTGAATAATTTCCAAATGAGTAGAAGTCTCTTTAAAAAAAACCTGTTACAATTCAAACAGCATTAACTAGAGCTTTATTTTTCCATGTAAGAGGGTAACAGACCTTAAACCATGGCCTCTGCCAGGTAATTTAGTACAGTACCAGTTATATTAATATTTCTGTTCGATTTGTCTGAATCATCTATGCACTGAAATAATTCACGGTGCCATTGTACCAGTTTTTCCCAAACAATAATTACAAAAACTGACATAAAATACTTGATTTGTAGGTGGGCTTATTCTTTAAATGGATCTTGTTAATGGAAAAGACTCTTGATTCATGAGTGTAGTTTAATGCAAAACAATTTTATGCCATGGTAAATTACCATCAAAACATAAAAAATAAATGAAGCCAAGTTGTGCCTGAAATTAATCAAAACTATCTTGAAAGGTTCTTGATTTTCAATCTAAAATACAAATTGATGGAAATAAAAACTTAATACAAAACACAAAGCTAGAGGCATCTCAATATTTGATGGCTAAGTATCTATAGAATGTATTTTATAGGAAATTAAAGCTGCAGATAAAAACTAAGGGTATTTAAATATTTTATAAGAGCTCTTCAGTGGTAATTGTTCCCTTCAACAGACACCAAATTTGATTTCTTTTACCAGTACTTGAAAAACAGTTTGCAGCTATCAGAAGTGCCCATTAGTTTACACCACTAGTGGTCCCATTGCAGTTGCCTCCTGTAGAAGTGGGAAGGTGCAGGTGTTTCTTTGTTCCTTTTCACAGCAGGAATTTCAATCACAGCCGGAAGGTCCACACTTTGAAGCAACATTAAGTATCACTACCTCTCGTCTCAGGCAATAAGAGACATCTTGATGAAGGCTGTGGAAATTTTGATATCTGAACTGCTAAAATATTTGTCTAAATAGTCATCAAATTTATTCTGTAAAGGAAATTAGCATTACACTAGAATATTTCTGTCATATCATTTTATGCATTCTTTGAGAGCTGTAATTTCCAGAAAACTTCCCTGTACATGGAAATTTTCAGCCCACCATTATGTGCACCTCCAGAGATAGTGGAACCTGGTAAAAAATCGTCAAGTTACATCTAAATATGGGGATCGGGAGCTGGAGACACCAGATCAGGCAGAGGTCTGGACCTCCTTTCCACACCTCCTCAGTGTCTTGCTTTCTAAAAAGGAGAAACCCTAGTGAAAGGGCTGGGCAAGAGCAGAGGAAAAAAAACCTGAATACCCAGGGAGATGCTGGTTTCTGAGGGAAGGTTGGTGCCTGACTGAAGGCAGGACTGAGGCAGGGAGACCCCCCCTGTGAGCTCAGGGCTCTACTGCCCAAACCAGGCTGGAAAAGCCAGGACTCCCAGCTGCAGCAGGAGCCCCAACAGCTGGCTCTCCAACTTGAGGGTCTGGAGGCAAGGCAATTCAAGGAGCATCCTGGAGTTGGAGCAGTTGGCTGATCCCTTTAACTTTGGGAAAATCCAACAGGGCAATTTTCCAGAACATTTTGCTAATACAAATTTTCCTTGGAAGCAAGATTTTTATTTTTCTTTAAATAAATAACCATATTCCATTCTAAACTGGAGCAGTAATTTTTTAAATATCAGTGCTTTCCTTGACATGGACAGCAAGTTTCATTCAGTTCTATTCACAGTTGAAACCATGTCCATCTAATTATAGTTTGTATGTATAAAAATCACGGTTTGACTGTCTTAGAAAAGAATTTTTAGTATTTTATCTTTTTTTTTTTTTTCCCCAGCAGAGTCCACTTCTGCAAGGGCAATTATTGAGTTTTGTGGATCACTCAGATACGACCATGATCAATATGATAACAAAGACCAGAAGAAAATTAATTCATCCTGATATCAGAACAGGATTTACAGGAAATAAAGCACTTGGCCACATTTTGAACTGTGATGATAAGAGCCTTACAGCTTGCTTCCAAGTGAGTAGCAGGGAAATTTTGTGCAATGAAAGAGGAAGAACTTCTGTCAGAGGGAAAAAGAGATATGATCATATAGTCAGTAAAAGTCATAATTCAAGCAGAACCCAAAAGACAATTCTATGTATCCCTTGAGTCTCTTTTATCACATAGTTGCTGCTTTTCAAACTTCACACTTCATGTAGCTTAATCATAAGAGAATGAGAGTTTCTGGTTTAGACTCATCTCTACACCACTCCAGTTAGCCTGACTTGAAACCTCTGTTTTAAATACTGATGGTCCTTACTCCCACTGAGCAAAAGTTCAGATCTGTACTTAAACTTTACAAGTGTTTACTTCTGTTTCATGTGTATAAAAAGATAAATAGCTTTTTTCTTCTCTGGATAACTTGAGCATGAAAACCAGTTTTAATGTGATATCTAGCTAATATCTACCCAGCCAAGGAAAATTTTGCAATGAATTTTAAATTTTGTAAACAGGCACAAACTGAGTGTAATGGAGTTCAAAGAGTCATATGAAATCAAATCCTGACTGAGGAACAAAGTGTAAAAGATCAGTCCATTATAGATTTATCACTGTCCTTGTTCTTGTTTTCAGAAGTGGCATACTTAATTTTTCTCCTGATTTATTAGTAAAGTAAAAAAATATACCTATCCATTTAGTGTTTAATCATTAAGTGATCGCTCAAGAGCAAATGTAAAAAATGTCTGTAACCTGGAGGGAGAAGGAAGATCCCTAGGCCATGATCCTGATTGATTTTTACTACAGTTTCTTTCACCTTCTGCCATAAAAATGGCTTTCAAATAACTACTGACACATCCAGAAAGATTAAAGTGCTTCACTGAAAAGAAAATTTCATCTTCAGATGCTTCACTTGTGGTCACTTATGGTATAAACAACCACATTAGTAGTTATGCATGACATGAAAGGAGCCACCACCTCTGAAGAGAGATCTTTAAAGCCAGTAAATATTTTTAACAGATCACTTATGCAGTACTTTAATTTCAAAGGACTTTACAAGTGCTTCTAACAAACGAGCACATGTGTATGTGCAGTCTAGTTTGCTAGCTTAAACTGTACACCTGACCTTTACTTCAAAGAAAACTTAAAGGGCTGCACAGAGATGCTGCTCCCAGAAGATTTAAACAAGATACCAGCAGCGGTCTTCCAGTGGCTAATTTCATTCAGTGAAGAGCCTCCATTTTTTACTGTTAATATCTTGAACCATTAACTTTATGGATCACAAATATGCAAGTTAAAATCGTGTTTCATCCTGATAAAGCTATTGGATTTACCCCTCCTTGGAGTAAGGTTCAGCAGCTGTTGAGGGTGCAACTGAGGCAGCTCAGAGCTCTCCTCTACAGCTGCTGCTGGGGAGCCTGGGGGCTGCAGCTGCCACCCTGCCAGCCTGGGCTGCAGCAAGCTCCTGGTGGGAGCGAATAGTCCAAAGCTAACCAACAGATACTTATAGTCTGAAAATGTGAAGGATTATATCTGTATGTTTATATGTATGAATACTTCCAGTGTGGCTGTCTGGATCCTTTAGCTGGATATCACTTGATAACAACCTTCAGAAACTCTCAGGTAGAACTACTAGAACTCTGAACAGTAAAAGCAGGGATAGGGAAAGGGGAGGAAGTAGCATATCTCTTTAAGGACAGATGCAGTTGAAAGAAACACCACACCAGCTCTTTGTTGTTTGCTTTCAATATGAGAAAGGCTAGGAAACAAAAAGAAAGAAAAATTAAATTTTAGACAAGATAGATGTATGTTTACCACAGAACTACATGGTATGATCAATATTTAAAAGGTTAATAATTAAAAGATGAATTACGTTACTTTTAGACAACCACAGATAAAAGAACCAATTGAGAAAAACACTTAGGAGTTTGTGCTTGTGTTACACTTTGCTATATTTACTGGTTGGCAATGTAACAATTCTTTTTGATGCAGCAGAAAAATATAAGTAGAAAGCAGGTAGCTCAATAGTGGAAGCACAAAGTCTTCACATTTTGCCCCAACCACTAAGAATAAAAGAGAGAGGTTCTTCTGTTCTCAGCCAATATTTACAACTGCCATCTGTTCTCATACAATACATATAGGCACATACACTCACAATCAGATAAAAGAGAATTTCACAAAAAATTTATTCTAAAATTCAGTATATTCCTGTAACCAGTGGTAAAAACTAGTATTGGAAAATCTTCATTGTCTCCATCTGTAGTAAAACAGTGCATCAACAGATCTTTAGTGAAGGGAGTTACACCAGCAAAAACAGCTTTTCTGGAAAAGTATCTGGGGATGGCAGGTAGCCATGAAAATGCCTATTTGCAAGTGAAATGTGGCATTCATGCACAGTGATAGTCAGTGCGAACTTTTCACTCACTTTTCCATCAAAAAAATGAACACTGAAACTGCTCAGTCAGCAGACAGCATCTGAAGTACTCAGACATGTCTGTCAATCACATAACACCAGTTAAGAAATAGAGCAAAAAGGCAAACACTTTGCAAACAGGCACTTGAGCATACAAATTACTCAGGGGATGCTTAATTATGATGCTTACAGAAATCATTTCGCAAAGATTCCTTATATGAAAATAGAGGTTAAGTTAATAGACTAAATTCTCACTGTTGCAGAACAATCCAATTTAAAAGCTCTAGCACTTTGCCAAAGAAAAGTCACCTTTCCAAATTCAATCTGTGCTAAAAGACATCTTATAGAAAAAAGACTGTAGACTACTGAAGACAATAGGTCAGCCAGTTCGATACAACAGGCCAGACTTTACCTCCAGTGTCATCCTATCTGAGATACACCTGAGATTAATTTACTCTGTTGTCTATGTAGGACACCACTACAATGAATACATCGACCTTTTAAACCCAAAGTGTCACTTCCATGCCATACTGGCTCCCTATCTCTGTGGCTTGCTTAAATAAGAAGTGATGGGTTAAGTTTGCTAGTGGTTATTTTAATCAATAGACATGTGAGAAAGAAATTTTTGCACAGGATTAACTTACTCTCTTAACATCAAAGAAGAAGATTTGTTTGCATATATTTGGACCCGTGTGTATAAACACCTAACATAATGTGGTGGTACCTTGGCAGGCCTTCTCTCTGGTTGCAGCAACACAGTGTTGAAAAAAATGTTAAAGACTGCTTAAAACACAGTGTCAAATATGAAAAGAGGTAATGTTGTCTTTCCTTTTTCCACAGATGGATTCAGAAATTAACCTTCTGAGCTCCATAGGCTGACTTCAGAAAAAGTACAGAATACTTTGGAATGAAATTGAAGCTATTCTTCCACAATATGTCAGCATTACCCACAATGTTGGTATTAAGTAACATAGCTCCATCCTTTATTGAATAGTTTCTTTCAGGACTGTTACTGCCATCTACAACAAGCTCAAATATATATAAATACACATATATAAAATATAAATATAAATTTTGTCTAGCACAAAGATGATATATGGGTCCCGTGGTGGTCATGACCACTAGGAACTATCAAATGGTCAAAACCTGCAATGATAGCAGAACTATCAAAAGGTTAGAATGTGAAATGATATCTACCAAATCAAGGGGAAACTGTCTCTCTGCTGTCACTTCAAATGGGAAGAGATACAGCCTGGAACTGCAGAGAAAAGGTTTGGATTTGTTTGTTTGTTTGTTTGTTTTAACCTCAGGGAAACAAGTGTTTTTCCTGACAGTACGATCTAGAGGGTGTTTCAAGAGAACTCTAAGATTTTTTAATGAGAATTTCAAGAGAAAAAAAAGCTGTTTATTTCTAAACTATATATAAGTCAAAATAAAAAATATAGTCTAGTCAAAATAAAATCAGTGGTGAAAATAGTCAGTCTCTCAAAGTGACACTGACATGCTCTATGCAAATTAAGCTCTATAATCTAGAAAATCATTAAAGTATGTTTAGAGTTCAATGGAGAAACAAGAATGCGCTCATTCAAGTAGAGCAAGTGTGCTTATGCTCTAAGGAAATTGTAAGTGAAGACATTCTTAAACAAATTTGTTGTTTCCCGATCCAAGAAAATTACTGTAATGCCATCACTCCTCATTTAATCCTCTCCCTAATGTTCTGTAGTCATAGTCATCATGTCAAGTCTAATGCGTTGATTACAACCGATACCATATAAGAATTTATTTAGGTTTTAATGTCTACTCCAAAATTAAGAGACAAAATATTCAGCTGCATTAGTAAGGATGTAAATATAAACCAAAACATAGTAAAATCATTTTTTAAAATCAAAATATCACCCAAGAGCAAAGTTAAAGACAGAGATTATAAAAAATATTTTTAAAGAGACCATTGTCAATGAGCCTTCAGTAAAAAATAAGGGGGAAGGAGCTCAGATGGGACCTATTTCACACAGTGGCTGAGTGTCAACAAGCATTGTTCCAAGTAGGTTCCTTTCCAAAAAAAAAAAAAAAAAGGCTTCAGCTGCATCTGGTATCTGGTGACTACTTCTTAAAAAAGCAGACCTAAATATTTACTTCTTGCAATAAAAAATTGCATTCAGTAACAATTTAAGACATTTTAAATGCAAGTAAATAAACAATATCCACAAGAGGTCAAATTTGACGGTGCTGCTGTACGAGGACTGCGCTGATGTACTCCACAGCGCTGTCCATGGGCCATATAATTTTGAAATCACGATGACTGTGCTTCTGAACTGATGTATTTTCCACAGACCTTTTGAGCTTTTCCACCCTTTACATTAAAATCTGTGTTCTCATGAAACACATTCATTATGTTCTCCCCAAATACACGAGTGATGTGAGCACCAAGGATCCCAATGTCATGGATACCTGTAAATCTGCAGGTTTTGCTAGCCACAGGCCACACTGGTGCTCATCAGCCATGGGTACCTGATCCCCACAGAGCCACTGTGTCCCAGAGCAGCCTCCTCTTCTATTACTGGCCTCAATTCTTTGTTCTCTGAGACATGGGTTTGCTCAGCAATTTTAAGTGCTAATTGCCTGCATATAGTCCTCTTTACAAATAAAACTGATCAGATAAATTACTACGACATCTTTCACATACGTGTTACTTTTTTTTTGGAAGCTTAGCATAACTAATAAGAATGTGTTATAGTATAATAACAGAAAGCTCTATCTGCATGATCTCAGGAACAATCCACTGTCTTAATATTCCATTAACATTTTTGGTTTATGACCTGTCAGTCAGCCAGCCTTTAATCCACTGATTATGAGCCAGGTTGAATTGGAATCAATCAGCTTCCTTAAGCAAAATACATTGTAGCACAAGGTCAATTACTCATACATGCCTAAGACTAATATATGAATATTACTTTTGTCAAGCAGAATAATCACCTAAAAAACCAATATCAAGATTATTTGACAGACTATATTTTTCATAAAACCTTGATGATTGGTATTCATACAAAAAACCTCTTTAGTATGTAATTTAGCATCCAACATTATTATTGTTTTTTGTCATTTTTTCTTTTGTGTTTCTTTTGTGTTGTATGTACCTAAAATATGATATTATCTTTAAGAAATACTGGTTATCATCTTACTGCATTTTACTGGAGCCTGTATAATAAAGCACAAATATCTTAAGTACTGGATACTAAAAACCCTCTGGAAGTAATTTTAAAGTTTGGTAGTAATTTTAACTTTAAAGTTTTTCCTATGACTATGTAGTCTTTTTTTTAATCCAAACAAAGAGCAAATATTTCTCAGAATTTTCTGCCTCTTACCATGATTACTACAGTTTTTACAATTTTTATATAATGGTCAACACTGGTTTTTAAGGCTGTTTTCATACCAATAACTTAAGCTAATAAAATCTCATCCACGCTAAAAGTGTTAATAGGAAAGGGAACATTTATTTTAGATATTCACATAAAAATTCATCTGTATAGATGATTGAAAGTTACTGGATTTCCAATGATGACAATCTGACTCAAATGACATACATCTACTGCATCTCCACCAGTAACTCCACAAGAAATTCCAGTATCATGAAACATGAGTCACTTCTCCTCTGACCCCAAAATGCAATTAAGATATTAAACAAATAATCCTTCACTAGGTTTGAAACAAAATGCATTCTGTACTTAAAAAAAAGGAAAAAAACTTCACTGAACTTATTAGTCACTGAAATATGAAAGATACACCTTTGCTTTATGCAATATTTGGAGACCAATCTTAACCAGTTTTTTCACATTATTGGGAATTTTTTGAATGAGCAGACATCCAAATATTGAAGCTAACTTATGTGAGGAAAGGCAGGGCAGGATGCTCACATTGTGTTATTTTAGTGTTATTTCAGCTTTCAGAACTCAGTGATGGATCACTGAAAAATAAATGCCAAAGTTATTTTTTTTTTATCCAGTTTCTCCAGTCCTGAAATGAGCTTAGATTGCATGTCTTTTGGGGTATGAATTGTATTTTCAGTCTTACATGTGCTTAGAAAAAAATAAGTAGAAAGCTTCCTTATGCATATTATTGCACGTTATTAGTAATGCTTAATATTCTATTGCTAGTAATATTGTAATGCTTTTATATGCACCATTATTAGTAATGCTTAATATTCTGAACATTCAAGTAAATTAATTTATCAGCCACTAGTTAACTTGGTCAGAGTTTTTTTAAGGTGGCAGATATCAGTAAGTACCCTTAAAACTATTCAATTCATAGTCCTTAAATTACAAAAGAATTTTGCATGGTCTCCATAACTAGTATTATGGTATTAATAGTGCATTAATTTCTAAAAAGATTAAGATGAAACATAATAACCCCTATTTACAGGACTATTTCCAAAGAGTTTTACAAGACAAGTATGGAGCGCTATACTTGTGTCTTGTGTCAGTCAGGTCTGCCACAATAAGACAAGATTTATAAACTAATCACTAGAATTATCTTTCTCCTATTTTTTACTGCAAAGTTTGTTGCTGTGGTTCAGTTTTCAACTTTTGAAGGAGCACTGGTAGACAGCATCCTTTGGAGTAATTTTAAAGATTAGTCAGTTATTGGCATGAAAAAAACCAGTTTAATACCTTTGAATCCTTTAATTTGCTATCTAATTCCATAGTCCAAATAGATGCTGTTGCTGAGCAACAACATACCTTGAGCAGCAGAAAGATATTGTAAGATATAATTTCTCACAAATCTTCTCTTATTGAAATAACCTAAGATGCTTATTGAAAGCCTTATTTTTAATAGTTTTTTGGCATGAATTTTTGGGGGGTTTTGGTGGTGTTTTCTGTGGGGTTTTTTTGCAGACACTAGACATAATGTCTGCTATAAAACTAAACCAAAATTTGCATGCACAATAGTGTAATGAAGTCTGGACCTGTTAGCCCACAGTGATTTTTTAGGGATAATAATTTCAGCATTAACAATTTTGACTGCACTGTAGAAATTACACAGTACCAAACAATGTCTCAAAAGTATTCACAGAACAGGTATAATGAGGTCTATGTACAGGAAAAAATATCAGTGGTTCCTTTATTTCTGTTCCAAGAAATACAGCAGTGCTTTAGTAGAGAAGTAGACTTCCTTAAAATAAAATTGACTTAAAAAATTAAAATGGGAAGAGCAATGAAAAGAGGATTATATGGAGTAAGAATGACCTCCAGATCACTGTTCTTCCTTTGCACTGATATGAGTGAGGTTAATGATAATAAGCCAAGTGACAAAGTTAATAAAAGCAATCATGTTGATAAGCTTAAAGAAAAGACTCTCACCCATAGCAAAATTTTTTCAAAATATTATTGCTCAACATAATGAATATCCTAATTTAAGCAAACAAAACCAACCCAATAAAAACCCAGCAAACAAAAAAGCACCATAACAAGCAAAAAAAACGTACCAACTGTCCTTACAAACGGGTTTCGTGATGGTTGGTGGATTGATCTCAGGGTGCAAAAAACCGACACGGCACAGGGGATTTGTAGTAATAATCAAAACAAATGCGCCTTTATTGAATGACCACAGCAAAATGCAATAGAGGGATTAAGGGAGAGAAAAAGATAAAGAAAGAGAGAGAGAGAGAGAGAGAAAGAGGGGGATATAGCTACCAAATAAGAGATGACGTCCTTTGGTCCAGTCCAGCCAAGGATCCGCCTGTTATGTCGGGGAGATGTCCAAATCACTAGCTAACTCAGAGGTTTTTATTATGATAACTCTATTGGAAATTGCAAGGAAGGGGAGTGGGGGGAAGATACAATAAAGAATAGATGTAACAGGGAGTCCATGTTCTCAGCAGTAAGCAAGAGCCATTGTCTTCTTGGTCCAGGGGTTACAACCTGCAGGCAAACATCTCGGTTTGGTTAGCTTGCCTCCCACACACACCAGGGGGGTTTCAGTCCTAGTCCTTGGAAAGAGCAAGGGGGCCTTTTCACACAGGGGTTTCTTGGCTTGGTTTTAGATGGAGAGGGTTCTTACATCTCAGTCTGTCTGTCACAGTAGTTGCAACGAGTGAGAGGGGTCTTCTGTGGGGGACCACCCAAAAGCTCAGGAGAAGTCCAGCCAGGCCAAGAGGTGGGACAGCTTCCAAGGCTATTGTTGCAAAAAGGGCACAGTGACCCCTTCTTCTTCTTCTTCTTCTTCTTATTGGACTCAGTGCAGCAAACAGCAAACACACCTGTGAAAACAAGAGCTTAGCAATGCTCTCAGGCCTCAGGGCCTTCAGCGTGTAACTTTCTCCTGCAGAGTCAGAGATTTTAGACAGGGGGGTCTTTTATTCAGTTGTCCCCCAATGACGACCTTGAGGCTGATGAGGGATGTTTCAGACAGACTCTCACACCAACCAAACAAGATCTCTGCAACTTTATCCATAAGCTGAAATAAAGCCACTGAGGTTCTTCTCCTGGTCCCGTAATTCATCAAAGAACAGACTAGCAAGAGCTACCTTCTTCCACACCACAGTGCAGCAAATAATGAATGTATGCAATTTAGAGGAGTATAAATGTTTCCAAGAATACACTAAGCCAAACAAAGAAAAACCCTTCCCCCACTCCCAAAAGAAAACTTAAAACCCAGAAAAAGATAACCAAAACCAAACAAAAATACTCAAAACCAAAGGAAAAAGTCAAAAGATTTTCCACAATATTCAATCCCTAAGTTTGTACTGTAAAAATCTTTTCCTTTTGGCTTGTATCAAGGATTAGGGAATACCAGAACACTTGGAATAATAAATTTTGTCAGAATGGCAAGCCTAAGGATCCAATCTCTCTTTATTTATCAGATGATATAAACATGTAAGAATAACAAAAAATAATAATAATAAAATGAAGAACTGGTATTTTAATATAATAGTTTCCTCATTTTTCTCTCAAAATTAAGTAATTCTTCTCATACATCAACAATGAATTGATAAATGTAAGAAAATAATTATGATTAATCTTGTGTAATGCAAGTGTATCAATAACTACCATTAAAATTGATTCCATAATTTAAGTGTTTTTTATAAAAACATCTAGGCTTTTGTACTGAAAGCACTGCTATTTCAAAGCTAATTGTATTATGTAAATTAAATGATGTTGATAATTGTAAACATGAAATGACAGAGTAAAACATCTATTTTGTTTTATATGATTTTAAAATAATATAATACTGCATTTTACAGTCTTGTGTATTGCGCCAAGAAACATGCTAACCATTCATTAAATTACAGATTGCAGTATTGGGGGAGAGACCATGGCTTTACTAAGGACAAGATTTAGTGTAATTTACATATCAAACTCCTCTTAATATCCCAATCTAAACCTCCTCTTGGACCACTTGATGATTCCACAATCAACAGCTTAGTAACCACGCAACTCCCCTCCTAGTTTTAGTCATAATTTACACGGTGTGGTACAAACTACCTTGGACAGTTCACAAGACAAGGAAGCACAAAACTGGGAGGACGGAGTTGGGGAGAGGTGGACTCTGCCTGTCAAGAAATAATTCCCACTTGAAGTAGCACAGCACTAATGATGCTGTGCTGGACAAACAGAAATGTTATGGAACAGAAATAGAACACATCTAGTCTCTCACCTGCACATTTCTCCTCAACTAAAATGGTAGAATAATAGTGTCTTGTGGCCTCATATGTTTTTGCAACTGTCAACTTAGATGTGCAAGATGAAAGATGTACAAATGCTCGTGCAATTATTCACACAACTGTGACCCCTTCCATTCCAGAATGAGTGAATTTTCCACAGCTAGCATAAACAGAAAAGATATACCAGGCAGATACAGGGGGAAAAAAGGTTTTTCTTATAGCACAGCATGCTTCTGGATTCATCTGGGATTGTTTGGATTTATTCTACCTTAGAGACTCCTGTGTATTGTCACACGTGGTTCCTGCTACAGGGAACAATTCTCACCCCAAATCATATTAGATATGTGAAAGAATCCCACGAACACCAGCTCTGTATTTCTGCCTGTAGGTTGTTTCAATTAAGTTAATTACTTTAGACCTAACCTATAATCAGATGTTAGGATTTGTCCTTTGAAAGAGAATTTATCAGGAGGAAGTGCACACCCCTTAGAGCAGACTGAGATTGCAGGGTATGTCAGATAAGAGGGTAAGCATGAGTCTTTTTTTTTTCTTCTCTTCTTATCCCTTCATTTTGACACTGTATTAAATCCTGCTGGTAATCTCCCTGCAACATTTTCCAAATCCACTTATTCTCTTCTCTCCCCAAAGAAACTTTTGACCTTGACCTCGGTTTCCAAAAACATGCCTTTGAATATAAAACCAATCAATTGGCAGCTTGAAGACATCATCAAATCACTTTTGTATAGTTTAACGACATCAGACGGAGGAGGTATCACTTCTAAAGTTGAGTTTCTATATTTTCTACCTTGGGAAAAAATCCAGATCCAGCTTCCACTTCCAGGAAAACTGTGAGATGAAAGTGTGCCTCACAGAAACAAAAAATAAATTATATGCATATATGCATGCATGTGTGTATAGATTGCCTGCATATATATATATATATATATATATATATATATATATATAAGCATTCAAAACAGACTGTGGCACTCTTCCACAATAAAAATGCTGTCTTCACACTCATTGTCCAGTATGGGTGGAAGATTCAGCAACAGGTGATATCACCTTAGGTAAAGCAAAATTGGATTAAGGTTATTTCTGTTACAGCAGTAAACTCTTCCTTCCCCTTCCTCTTGCTAGGTCCCCCTGTGTTGTAGTCAGCCCAAACCATGTAGTAGTGATTGCATATACCTCACTCCCCAAATGTCATGGAAAAATAAACTCCCTTTCCCTCTCTGCTTCCCCCTCTGCTGAAGATTAGACTTGATCTGTTCATGGGGATGTGGGACATATTCCTGTATGTTCTTCTTGTCGTAATGTTCACCAAAATAGGGAGAGGGATCACAATTGCTTTGTTGATGTACTGTGTGACATCAATTTATGATATGATAACATCAAGGGCAATGAGTGTGGTAATTCACTTGTGGGGAATTTTGGAAAGAATTCTGAATGATTTAAAGAGGGGACCTCTGAGTTTTTTTGATGATGAAGTTTATTTTCCTATTTTCTACATAGGCAGGCAGGGTGAGTTGGGCTCACACTGTTATAGCGTGGTTCAGAGGTCACAAGACCCTTAGTTACAAGATCTTTTAAGGAGTTATTGACTAATAAAATACTACTAACAAGGATATTTATGTTTTAACCTAATCCTTAAATATTTTTGTCTTATGGACTCATGCTATAGTGTAAGCTTTCTTAGCCAATCATGTTATGACATATAAACCTACAGCATTGCATTCTAAACTCCTTGTTTACTTTTATAACTACTTTTATTTTTATATCTCAAACTCTAAACCGCTAAAATTTCCTTTGCTTAACATGTCTCTGCTTTAAACTATAAATCCACATTCTCACTTCTAACACGTAAATTTAGAAACCTTTCCCAAGGTCTCAGATCAAATTTTATGTTTAATTCTAAGCTTTAGTTTACAAGCCCAAAGTTCTGACAGTTCCTTACATTTCAAATTCCAACAAATGAGGGTTGTTTGGAATGTGTATTCAGTGTTGCTCCCCTTTTCTGGCCTTGGTTGCTTAGTCTGGGGATTCATTCATACCCAGGCTGTGGGGGGAACATCACAAAATAACTTTTGCCAGTCTTTCACCCCTTCTTCAGGGCTGCTGCAACAGCATTTGACAATTTTGAATTCCCTTTGGATGTTAAAGAAACTGTGTCTGGTTGATATGCTTGCTCTGTACATCCTACCACACTTTTAGAGTCAGGACAAATGTTTGTGGGGAGCAAACTCCAGCTATGTGAAGGAATTACTTTTACCCTGATACGGGCCTGCCTCTCATCTGTGGAAAGACTGACCAAGGATCTCCAGAAATGAAAAGAGAAAATGAAAGACTGGCTGCACAAGGGTGAATTGTTTCTGTCTCGATGGGCCCATGATATCTCAGGTCACCAGGGAAGAGATGAAACATATAGATGGACTCATGCTTGAGGGGTGGACTTAACTGTGGACACTGTATCCCTGGTCCTGGGGTGACACTGCAGAAAGAATTGAGTCAGACAAGGGTACTATCTCAAAAACAGCCTTATGACATCTGGGCCAGGGCAGGATATTGAGTGGCTATATCACATTCCCTGTAGTTCACCAGCCTTTGGGAAAGTTGAACAGTACAGCTTGTTCTAAACGTGATGCTTCAGACTATTGGCTGCTGATAGTTCAATTGCTCTGAGAAGTAGTGTCTGTTACTTTTTCCAGGTTTGGTGTGATGGCCGTGTTTTAAAGACCTTTATCACCTTTATACAGAATAAAGAGTGCTGAGCTTTGTAACCTCTGCTTTTAAGAAACCCAGTTGCTGTTTTATGAAATGAATCACTCTTTTCCCTTTCCTCTAGCTGTCATATCCTTTTGAGAATGGGGACAGAAATTGTGCAGTTTCAAGATGTGAAACACGATATATATAGTGGCATAATAATTACATTTTGTTCCAATCTCTTCTGAAAATTTGACATTACTTTTGTCTTTTTCACTTGTCAAACTGAATAAATGTTTTCAGAGGATTTTACTGGTCACTTCAGATATCTTTCAGGTCTGTATTTGTGTGTGAAGGGTTGGTACTTTTCCCCCCCACTACTGTCTCATGTACATTGTTTTGCATTCTCTAATGATTACAGAGACTGAGCCTTGCCTGCAAGGTTTTGCCATCAGTTTCAGTATTTACTGCTCTAAGTCAATATCACAGAATATAGCAACTTTGCCCACTTACCTATTTCATGACTGTGAATCTGTTCAGTAGAGAAAATTCCTGTATATGTCTTGAAATGTATTTGCTAAATGCATCAGACAAATTTTTGTTAAAGATTGTGTGATTCATTCAGTAGTTAATTTACACTGGAAGGTGAAACTAAATAAATTAATATTTGAAATGAGTTGGAATTTAAAGCAAGAAGTAATTTAACCAAAATTGTGGGAAATTCACCATCAGAAAGAATAATTAAAACTACTGTTGGACTCTTTCTATCTCTGAAAATTTGAAAATTAAGAGTGGAAGGTGATTAATTTGGGGGAGATTTTTTTTTTTTAAGTGCTACAATTTATATCAGGCAAAGATTAATTCTAGAGCTTGAATTATTGTGGAATAAATCTTTAATTCCATGCCTACAAGCACAGATTTCCTAACATTTAACAAGGCGTGGTTGACTCCTGGGCCTGCAGAGTGGAGGATAGTCATCACAAAAATTACATGGAAAAATATTGGTTAATGATCTATTATAGCATAATAAAAAATACAAATAATAATGGAAATGCATCATGGATTCTTTCAATAATAACTTTGAAACCTGCAAAATGGTGATGATTTTTTCCTGAAAAGGTCTGCATTGCCTCAGCCAGTAATATCAAGCAGATAAATGCATATGTGCTCTGTGACTAGGCAGAGCTACTGAAGGGAACAAAAACTCTTCACCAGGTAGAGACAGCAATGTCAGCCCCTCCCTCTGACCCAGAGCTCAGCATGTTCTTCACCCTTCCACACCTTTGACCACCTTGTGTTAGACATTATCTTCACATTCTTTCCTTTAACAGCCAATCTTAATTTTTAGCAACAAATTTGATTAATAGTGATCTAGCCAGTTGTTCTACTAGCTAATAGAAATTTGCATTTCATTTTATTTTCTACTTTTTAAAAGTTGCCTACAAAAAATGCCAGATAACCAAAATGGGATTAGGGAGAGGAATCTCGTTACAAGTAAAACCCAAAATACTCTGTAGCTTAAAGAATTTATGAAATAACTGAAATGGAAAAAGAAACTGATATTTCTGTATTTTCAAGGGGAGAAAAGGAATTTAGGTATATGATTAAAAGATTTTGTTTTCCTCCTAAATGGCTTCAAATTTTGTCTTGTATTTCTGGCCCTGAATATGTACATACCAATGAAATGATTTTACTCCACTGTGTACTGGCATTATTATTTATTTGATATTCAGATATGGATATTTTAGAAGCCTAAAATAATAAGGTAAAAATATCACTGAATAAACTGTCAAAAAATATGTGAAAGACTCCAACACACTCACATAGCCCTGACCAAAAATAATTCTTCCATAAAAAGTGTTCTCTTGAGGCTGCTATCTTTTTTTTTTAAATCTGTGATCCTGTCTTTTCTTTTCTCTCATTCACTGCGGAGTCTATATTTATTATCTGTTGATATCTAACTTAGATTGCAAGCTCCTTAGGGCAAAGAGCTTGTCTTCTTACATGTCTGTAATGTACCATGAACACCTCCAGCACTAAATAAATAATAAGCTCTGCAAACTCCATTTAGTATCCATTTCAATTTGTGGTGAAGGCTCACCATGTTTGCAGAGTGTAAGGTTCATTTCTTTCTTTTAATGGCTGGTGCTGGGCAAGAATAAATATTAATCCATAGTTTTCTGTCTTTTTCTAGAGCAAACTTGCTTATTAAAGCTCCTGCTGACAGCGACCCTAGGCCAGTCTAGTCAAATCCAAGTCTTCATGGTTAAATTTTTCTTGCAGTCAAACTTTACTACCCAGATTTCTTTAGTTAGCCTTCTTGGTCCTTTATAGTAATCTCTTACTAACACAGCTTCAAGCTTGAATAACTAAAACATCTTCCAGAAATCTCTGATAGTCTGTAAAGAATCTAGAAAGGACTGTTCAAATCGAAAAAAAACCCTATCAGATTGGGTTGATCTGTTTTCTAGCAGGCCTTTCCTTGTGGACAGAAGAAAAAAAAAAAAAATCATCTCTCTGACCACTTAGGAAATTCTTCCTTTTTTAATCTGCAACTTTCCTGTTTCCAAGGAAAATTTTTAGAACAAGATAAATAGCTAGAAAAGAGCATTGTCTGATTTACCTTACTTGGAAAATAGCCATTGTATGAGACATTTCCTGTATTCTGCTAATCATTTTCTCTAACAATTTTTTCTAAACTTGACTATAGACCTTGCAAACTACCATGACATCTTTAAGCAAAACAAAAATGATCATAAGCTTTCACTAATATACCGTGTTCCCTTTGAATTTTGGGATTTTTCACAGGTTGGGAACAGGAAGGGAAGAAGGAGGACTTCAGTTTCTCCAGCTAAAATGGGCTGGGTCACATCAGATTCAATGTCATGTGGCAGTCCTTTCGAGCTCTGTGCCAAGGAGGTTACACTGCCTTAGTTGTTCCAATGGTGCACAGAGACTGCTTTAGGCACATTGGTTACTGCCACAGCCCACATCTGCAGGTAGGAGTATATGCTGGGATGAAGACTTAGTGAGAACCTCTGTTTCAGCCTGCTTCCAATTCTGCTTGGTGGAAGAAATGTTGTGATTTTTCCTCAATCGATATTCAAAATGAATATTTATGGAATTTCTGAATTATGAAAATAATTAATCCAACATTTATCCCTGTTCCCTCTTTCAAACTGGAGAAAATAGACTTCCAGAAGGAGTTAGCCTGTGGCCTTTAGCTAACTGTTGCTCATATTTTTTACATATTCAATATTAACCAAGAGCAGGGGTGTTTTAACCGAGAGCAGCACAGCAACACAGTGGAAGTGGATACTGAGCAGAGCTCAACAGCTTCAAGCATGTGTTGGAAAATCCTTGCCTGTTAAGAACACAGTCTTGTTCCTTCCCACAGCTGAGCTGTCCTTGCAATTTTCCTCTAGCAGTTTCCACAAGTATCATCATTTCGCAGCACCAAATCTTTTTGCTCAAAGCCAAAGTCAGACTACTTACAAGTATTTAAGAAATGTCACAAAGAGCCCTAAGAGGAACTAGGTAATGTGGATAGGTAATAGACTCTATAACAGAATAATTCTTTTTGCTATATGCTTATGGATTTTGAAAGGTAGGATTATATTAATAGCCTCCACTGTACAATGGGTAAAGCAAAAATTGTGCACATCTACACAGTGGCAGACTTTAATGAACACACTAGTGTCTGTCACTGCTGAGGGATGGGAAAGTAGGAGATTGTTTCAAACCCACAGATATCTTAAGGAAAGAGAGTAACTTGCTAAGCTCTAGCAATTTATTATTTTAGAAACTACTTTATAAAATGGAAACTACTTTATTAAATTATTCAGTCAGTGTTGTCAAGTTAGCATGTGTCATGGATACACTGGGCATATAAAGTCTTTCAATGACCTGTTTATCAGATGGTTTGTCACTTGATACATGGCAGCTGTGGTCACCAGCAGGTTTGGTTTGTTTTTTTTTTTCCCTTTTGCTGTAAGAACACTTATTATTGCATTGCTGTAATGAATCAAGCACAGTCAACATGTAAAAGTGAATTGAAAAAGTTGATATGGATTTGAGAATGACACCCTAATCATCCCCTTAATCACTATGGGGTAACATGCAGCAGCAACCATATTACAGTCAGTGAATAGTGAATGGAGTTTAATATCCTTTTCTCTGAATTTTTTAAAAATAGAAAATATTGTTTCCAGAAGCTCAACAACAGTGACATAATTCGTAGTGAGAGGATGGTAGGCAAAGACCATCATGACAGAGAAGTATCTTGGCAGGCTCCCACCACTGCTGTGGATAATCTTTTTATAAGCTAGTACAATCTATTAATTTGCCAAGAACTCAGCATATAGCTTCAGAAGAGCTATAGGGAATTTGCAGAAGTCCAGTAGCTTTTATAGAAAGGAAAAGCACAGAGCTTCTGCAGAGAAAATCTTCTTGCCTTGTGACACCATTGCACACCATGAGTGAGTTTGTCAATGAGGCTCAGCTTTAGAATATATCAGGCCTTGGGTTTCTCTTTCTCAGTAATTCATGACTCAAAAAAAAAAAAAAAAGGATATATCTCTGTCTACCTAGTTATTAATTTTTAGGCTTGTTCAGAATATATCATGGAGTCTGGAAAGAGGTCTAAATTTTTCTTCAACTTCCTATTCAGTTATACTAGCTAAAATCATAAAAACCTTGTAGTTTTCCATGCAGAAAGCAGTAAAGAATTGTCTTTGCTCCTTTACAGTCCTCTCTTTCTCCCCTCTGAAAAAGGAGAAAGAATCTACTTCTTCCAGTATCATAAAATCCCAAAGAATTGCACAAAGAACTAGGAAATCAAAAGAGAGTTTATCTTTGAGGATTTTCAAGTCCCATGGCAGCATGAACCCCTGCCATTGCAGGACACCTTGGGAACTCCCTGGACCCTTCCTGGAGCTTGGAGCCATTTTATGGCACTCTAAAGAGACATTGGCACATATCTTTGGGGAAATAAAGACAAGAATGTCTAGGTAGACTATTGTGTTTGTGTGGTGCCCTGAGGAAGGAAGGAATGATGAATCTAACTCCATGTTCACAGAAGACTAATTTATTATTTTATGATACTTTCTTATACTAAAGAATAGTATGCTATACTATACGAAAGAGTACAGAAAGGATACTTACACAATGCTAAAAAGATAATAATGAAAACTTGTGACTCTCTCCAGAGTCCCCACACAGCTTGGCACTGATTGGCCAACAAGTGAAAACAACTCACACCAGAATCAAATGAAACAATCACCTGTGGGTAAACAATCTCCAAATACATTGCAGATGGGCAAAACACAGGAGAATCAAATGAGATAATGATTGTTTCCCTTTTCTCTGAGGCTTCTCAGTTTCCCAGGAGAAAAATCCTGGAAAAGGGATTTTTCAGAAAATGTGAATGCCCCAGTAGACAAAGTGGAGAGTTTACAGATCCAATCGCCCAATATATCAAGAAAGCAACATTTGAAACATAAACTAAAGTCTCCCTGCTCCTGTCTTTTGTAGCAATCAGCAAAATCATGTCATATTCCTGTTTTATGTAACTGAATAACTTGGATCTGCATCAGTGCCTGTCATGTTTTTCCTATTCCTGAAGAATGGTTTCCATAGGCCATCTAGAATATCTGCTGTGTGTTCAGACATGAGAATGTGATGCTGTTTTTACATGATACATTTGGTCCAAGTTAGCCAAGGGGCCCTTTTGTTTCAGCCTCCTTCAGGAACCAATAATCCATGCAGAAGTTTTTGTGAGCAGCCACCCTTTAAGGATAAAGCGCTTGTACTCAAACTCAAATAAATCTTCTTAAAATGGGAAGTGACATATAGACATATAATGAGATATGATTTGCTGAAATATTTAAGGAGTTGAAGCAAAATAACCTTTTTTTTACAAAAAAAACAAAAATCTGTTCTCAAATGAGGATTTTTCTAATACTGTAATTACTAGATAAACAAAAACAATTATGAAATAATGAAATGTTAAGGCAGAAATTAAATTTCTTTCCTACAATGAAAAATCTTGGAATATGAAGTTATTACAAAGATTTTCGTACATGAAAGATCAAATTGCAACTATCATATTTTCTGATATTTATCCCTTATTTATGCTGCATGGAAAAATTATTTAGACCCACACACATACAGACAAACATTTATATTCAAACACTAATTTTACTATGCTGGATGATTTACAAGCAATGTAATAAAATCTAAGCTTGAGCTGTATTTAGTTTCTAAGTATTGAAAGATCTCATTAAAAGCATTTTCCTCATGCCTTCCCTTCTCTCCTTCTACAATCAAAAATGCCTTCTAGTTTAGCCAGGAAGGTGCAGGTGTACAAACATCTATGCTTTGCTAGAAGCATTGATTTTTTGCCCTTAAAAAAAAGTAAGTACAGTGGCATAATGCTAGATTAAACCTGGAATGAGAGCTGTGGATTTCTTAGTCCTTACCTTACAACCAAAAACTGCATCACAGTATCTCCAGTCTCCAGTTTTTTAAGATACACATTTTAAATAATTTTTTTTCTTTATTTTTCTTTTTTTTTCTTTTTTTTTTATTTTTAGCTTCTAATTTATACTGCACTAACCACAGACTTCAGAGCTTTTGTTTGCTGATTTACATGGACCAGAATGGAACCTTGACACTCTAAAGAGCTCAAAAAATTATGTTTCCTTCAAGTATAATTTTACTTCTCAGGTATTGGTTTCCTTTTGGTGCAGGAATAGAACCTTGCCTGTTATGGATAAGAATAAAAATGAAAGGGAAAAATATATGAATAGGACTTATCAGGGAACAAAATTAGATATCAATTTAAATCTTTAAAACATTCATAAATGTTGATCCTATTTCTTTGACATCTTTTGATATGACATGGCACATGAAAGAGCTCAAAGTTATTTCACTTGCAAATTTTTTTTAGAACACGACAGGTTATTTATCACAATAAAGAAACCGATGAACACCTGGAGTATTCAGAATACTCCTTCAGTCACACTGGACAGAATGTTAAGAGGAGCTTCTCCCCATCTAAGAGATGGCAATGTAGCATAAAGCAATAATAAAACTGGCACAAGCCAAACTTTACTGTATCAACAGATTCAGTACTCAGAATTTCAAAATGGGGATGATTCTAACCAAAATCAAAGTATCTCAAACATTTCTGACTATTCATCTCCAGACTGCTTATCTTGAGTCTTAGGAGTGATTTAACTTATTCTTAAGAGACTGTGACTAGCCACAGAAGCTACATTTTCAGCTAATGCATAATATATGCTACAGGAATCCAGAAAGCTATTCTGAGTATAAGAAAATCCAAAAAGCACCCAACTTCCCACACAAATAGAAAAGAGCAAAGAGAGAGGATGCATGAATAATTAAAAAGAAAATGCTTGTGGGGTAAGCAGTTATATTATTTTTTATAATAAAGCTGAAATTTCTAATCATATTAAAATGATTTAAAGATGTACAGAACTTGTGCATTCAATTACCACTTCATTTCAAAGTACTTCTGCTTCCCTTTTTTTAGCCAAAATTGCTCTAACACATCAAGTTATGTCTATCTACATTACTTTTTAAGAAAGAAATCAATAAAATGGTAGCTAAAAAGGCAAATTATCCAGCCAGCTACATAAAGCACTACCCTATTTCAGTGATTATTTAGGATGTAGCATAGAAAATTTGGCTCATAAATGTTTTGGTGAATTATTTACATGGAGACAGGTTTCTTTGAGAAGCTCAAGCGTTGGTAATTAAGTGCAGGGAGGAACACAGGAGCCTAGAGGACTTAAAGCACTAAAAAGTATTGAGCAAAGAGTACATATTGAATAACACAGACCTAAAGAAAAATTAGAATCAAATGGTTTTACTTTGGAGCCTCAGTGGTATCGCCTCACACTGAATGCTTTGGGGTCCTAGTGCTTAACTCTATAATGCAAAACTCCATGGTAAGGATTCACAGTGATGACTAAAAGATTAATATAGGAAGAAGAGAGATCTATGCATCTGCAGGGTTTTCATAGCTAGCATGTTGCATTGAAGAACCTTCCAAGAGAAATCCAGCTCATCTTTGTGTGTGGTTACACACTTTGTATTGTTTCTTGATAGTGGTCAACCAAATGGGAAAAATACCTGGGACATTTGCCTGTTACCTTGTGTTAATTTTCAGGAAATAAATATTATCTTTATGATTCTACAACCACAACAGAGAATTTTGCAGGACTATAATAAAATAAAAATAAAAAATTGAAAAATTCATCAATAGTGAATAGGTGCAATTCCAGAATTAATCTCTTTTATCCCAAAGTGTAAAACGTTCACAAACACCCAGCTTTGTGTTGACCAGTGTGCTGACCCATCAGCTTAACATAAGGAAAACTTAACAAGCACAGGCAAATTGTTTTGCTTGGTATTTTTCTGGTTTCTCCTTAACTGCGTTTTAATGTAATTACAGAACTGATTCTTATGTGGAGTAAGTAGTTTCTTATTAATGCAGAACCATTATCCTGGGATAGGATTTGCCTCTATACTCAGTGTAACATAAGCTTAGAGCTGACTAGTACCTAGATGTGAAAGAGATTATTAAAAGAAACTTAATAAAATAAAAAGGATTAATTATGGATTTTATCCGTCAATTAGTTCAACAGTTTATTGCAGAGCAGGGTACTTTAGTGGATAATTTGCAGATTAGCAGAGAACCATTCCTCCATGCATTATTCCAGAGAAATTCTTCTAAAAACCTATGAGCATAGACACCAGACCACAGATCATATAACTTCTGACTTCTGAAATATATTCTAAAAACCAGTACGCTTTAAAATTCTCAGAGGATGTGAAATCAAATTAACTTGGAGTCAGAGGAACCCCTAAAACACTTCTTGCTTTATTAGCTGAAAGTCAAAGGTCATAAAATGAAGCTAATCTTGTAAAATGAATCAAGAGGAGCATTATTAGAGTACAAAGGTAAAAAGTTTCCAAAATATAAACCACTGAGCTAGAAATGTATCTCTTTTAAATTTTTAATAGTTGATATAATCTGCTTAGTGTAGTTTACAGTGGGTGAGAATTATTCTTGAGAAGGAGTGGTGCATTTCTCACCATTGTCCCTGAAGTGATAATTACTGTTTCAGAACAAAACACAGAGCAGAAAAAACCCTTCAGAACAATAATTATGTTTCAGAAATAAACACTCAGAACTAAGGCAGACAACAAAATACTGGACTAGAAAGAAAAATAACAGACTGCATTTCTCAGATTTAAAACCTGCCATCTATTTATGTGACTGCAGCACATTAGGTCACTTCAATGGCTGTTTCTCTTTCATACTTTGTTTTAGATACTTATTTGAGGAATATGAGCTGTGGAACAGCTTTTATAATTCACAAAAGTAGGCAGAAAATAAGAAAGAAAATGAAAAGATATCCCACCACTGCTTTAAAAAAAAAGCCAAATGTATTAACTCTGTAAAAAATGAAAGAGGATGCTAAAAGTAATTTATATACTACCTTCTTTTGATTTTCAAACCACTAGGATCAAAATACAATATCTGGACTTCAGTTTTTGTCACTGCAGGAACCCTTGTCCCAGATGAAAGGGCTTTAGTCTAGCAGTCAAATGGAAGAGCAACTCCATCGATGACAAAATATTCCCTCCTGTGTCCTACACTGTCTGCTGCTCATTATTTCCCTGGGTTTTTAAATATGAGGGTTTGGGGGCTGAGTGTTTTGGTTTGGTTTTTTTTTTCTTTTGTTTTGTTGGTTTTTTTTTGTTTTTTTTTTTTTGTTTGGTTTTGTTTTTTTTTTTTTT
>LTAT01000004.1:98700282-98721452 GCA_003286495.1 Chlorodrepanis virens | reverse complement strand
TTGTTTTTTTTTTTTTTTTTGGTTTTTGGTTTTTTTTGTTAAGTAATAAGTATAACCTTTGTGGATTGAGTTAAAAATTGAGGGATTTTAGTGGCAAATTTGGCCTGGATCTAGCCTAAAATCTGGGCATGTGAAACCTCTTATAGACATGTATAATATCCCCTTTGTAGTGGCAACTCTTGCTTTCACCATCCTCCTGTCCTCCATAGATGCTGAGCTTCTGTATCTGCTGTGATGTGCTGGCACCTTTCCCAGGCATGTGTGCTGGGCTTGGGAGCAGAGGTCTGTGCAGTGCATCTGCTCCCTAGAATAAGACATCAACATCCATAGTAGGAGTAATGGAGAACCCTGAGCCGGAGAGCAGAGAGACTGAGAGGCAAATGCTGCCAAAAGAGACATTTTCACAAATGTGTCTTTTTCATCCCATCCCACAACCTTTCTCTGTTGGCTTGTTTTGAAAAATTTTCTGCAACCACCATATGAGTTTTCAGCTTTGGAGTGGGGAAAAGTCCTGTATCAGCTGCACAGAATCTGCTGAAAAACAATCTGAAGACCTGAGCGTCACCGCCATATGAGTGTTGAGGTCACAAATAGTGACCTAAAATATGACATTAAAGTGGATATGTACCAAAAATCTGCAAAATGGAAATCAATTCCCAAGCAGGAAGTTGTAACTAGTTTTCAATGTTGTCCTTTTTGATTATTTTTAACCAACTTGTAAGGGGACAATCTATTCCCTAAACAGTGGCTAAACATGGGGGAAAACTGTGCAGGGCCAGAACTTTCTTGAAGAATCCAAGAACACCCACAGTTTTCCATCAAATTCTGCCTCTAAATAGAGCGGCAGAACAGCCTTTTTGTCATAGATCACCTATCTTCTTATTTTTAAAGATTTTGCAGGTAGCTTTGCCTAAAGGTTTTTTTTATGACTATACTTCTATACTTTTTCTAAACAATTCTTATATGTACATATAATTGCAATCTTAGAAGTTTAAGTCACTTTTGCTTCCTGAGAGCAGGACTTTATATCAAGCAGATTGAACAGATTAACACATTTTGCAAAAACAGGCAAGCTTTTATCTGATACGAATGTTTTGCAAGCCTCTATGCAATACTGAAAGATTTACTGAGCAGGAGTCTCCCATTAATGAGATATTCTAATTAGTGGCTTGTACATGTGAGAAGTAAAAAAGAAGCAGAAGGAAGAAAAAAAAGTTGGGTTCTAAGGACTTTTTTCTTTTCAAATTTGTTTTCATGTTTCATCTTTCTTTGCAATAACACCAAGTGTTTCCTAACTTGGCTGTACTTGGGATAATTAATAGTGATTACCACAGTGATTATTATCATCTAAGTAGTGATATAACTGGCAGAGTAAAAATAGCTAGATACACAATTTTTCAAATACTCCTACATAAACTCTTTATGGGCTTTACTTTGCTCACCTCTAGCTTGGCCATGAATTGTTTTCTATTCTCAGAATCACTGAAGTGTGCAACTAAAAGACTACTTTTTTACAATAATGAGAAAGTTACTCTCATGAGACTAGACTCATGATTAAAGGAATTAATTAAAGAGATTAAAGGAATATCATTCTTCTTGCTTTGAAAACTCTAGCTATTCACTGGTGCTATGTCAGATGGCTGATAACATCATACATGTTTACGTACAAAGAGGATTTATGTCCACTGTCCAGTGTTAGAATCCAGTCAGGTTATTGAGACATACACAAAGAAAGATGTCAAGTGCATGCAAACCCAGGTTGCAAATGGCTTCAGTAGCTTTCCTGTGACTACACTACTCAGTAAAATATCTTTTTTGATCCTTAGCTTTTCAAAATTTTCAAGAGTAGAGAGCATTTCCCACAAAGATTAAATTTTTGCTTAACAAAGGAGTATTTGAATTCCCCCTCCCCAAGCTTCAAGGTAAAGATTCCATCAAGATTTGGTAATTTGCATTTAATACATCCTAATAATGGCATGGAGTATTTGAACATGGTCTGTTAACAGAAATTAATGGCACCCTCCAGACACCTGAAGTGCATGTCTGCAAGAAGATGTAGAGCTATGGCAGATTGGACCACGCTAATCTCATTCCCCAAGGAATATTCTAGTAACTTTGAACAAGGAAAACAGCTTCTCTGAAATATAAACAGTCGTAGCAATAACATTTTGTATGTAGCTGTTGAGTTAAGGTTTGTTACAGTTATCAAGTCTTTCAGCTCCATGAAGTCCAAGGAAAATATAGTGTATTAATAATAAAGCAATTATTTGACATAATACCATGCATAAAATCCTGGGTTCTTATTAACTCATTATAAGGCTTTGTGTACTGTGAATGTATTGCATTCCTCCATTGGAGGAGCATCATTTTCATACTGGACATCTAAAACTACAGAAGGACTCAAAATTACAACTTTTTTTCAGACCATGAGTACTCCTACAGCATAATTTAATTAAATAATTCACTGTACCTTGCCAGCTCAATCTTGAGACTTTCCTTTATCCTCTGACACAATTATTTTGGCACGTCACTACCTTTCCTGACTTTTCTAACTGTAAAATTGAACAAAAAGGACTAGGATTACTTGCAATTTTAGTCAAATGCCAAAATCAATAATTTTATGTTATTCTTGGTTCCACAGGACTGTCACAGTTTAATTACTGGTTGATGGTCAGGATTTTTTACTGCTAAATTAAATGAAATTAAATTAAAGTATGCAAGGAGTAGAACAGAAATAGCTGCTTTAGAGGCTTTCCAATCCTATGCTTAAACTGTGAAAAAAATCAAGAGATAAAAACTCAAGAATCTTTTTCATCTGCCTGCACGTGTATAAAATCTGGGTGGTAAGTATTTTTGAATACATAAATGTGGCAAATAAATTTAGAAAGAACTAGACTAAAGTAGAAGTGTAAAAACAGTTTTATTAAAATAATATAAACATATATAGATAGATTTATTATGATATTTTAGGACATGAAAGTTTATATAACAACTAAGAAGTATCTCAATAAGATAGAATATATTCTATGACATTCATTCTTATTTTTTTCATGTGCTGGACATATTCTTTTGGGAAAGAAAGAAATTCTAACAGCAGAAGAGATAAAAGCTAAACCCTCCTCCCTTTCACCACAGGGAATCTAATGCTAATGGAATATCAAAGTTGAAATCCATCTATTGGACCTGAGGAAATAATTTTCCTGTAAAGATATGCCAGAAATAAACTTATCTCCAGAGACAGTGAAAGGGAACAGTAATCAGTATAGCAATTCTGAAAGATCATATTAAAGGAGGGAAAAACATAAGCAACGGAGAAGATCTTGCATTGTCAATTACTCCTCGGCACTGGGTTCATCTCTCTGTCTGCTGTTAGCTTGGCTTCAATTACCTGAATTCATCACTTTTCATCTCCACTGTGGTCCTCATGGCATTCAGCACCTCCAGATCCACTGAGGGAAAGCCTGATGCAAAGATTGCTCCACTTCCCAAGTGCAAACATAAACCAAAAAAAAAGCCTCACTAGATTTCCCTAGCTCTCACAGGACCTCCTTCCTCAGCTTCCTTTGCCTTGCCTTGATTGATCAGGAATTAATTTGTGTGGCTGCAAACCAGCTGGGTTCATGTGTTAAGATTTTCTACCAAGGTGTCTGAAATTCAGGTTATTTCCTTCCAACAAAAGGCAACCAGAATGATCTACTCATAGTAGGAAATTAACTCTGTGGTATACTGGAAGGAAGTGGCCATAACAGTAAGGTTTTAAAAAAAAAGAAAATAAACTTAGTTTCATACATCTTTGAAGTGAGTGGTTGGCTAGAGGAGTGCTGTTTGATAATTACTAGCTTCTTTCCGACACTTGAAAATTTAAAAAAATAAATTGTTGTACTGAAAAAATTGTAAGTGGCATGGGTTTAAACTGTGTTCACCTTTCATCATAACAATATCCCCGACACTCCAAGAATTCAGGCTTGCTTAGAGTAGCAGAAGGGAAGTATTTGCCTCACAGCACTGTGGCTTACATCTCACTCAACCTGTTAATTTCTCAGGCTCTTTTGATTATGAGCTCACATAGTTTATGGCAGCTGGTACCTCCATGTCCAGAGGGCAATGGAACACCTTGAATAATCAGATACAAAAAAAGGAACGTGGATATTCTTCTTCATGAATCATGCATAGACTGCATACTCTGACTCACCCATAAAAATATGAAAATAAGTATGTGGGACTGAAAGTGTGTATTTTCACAAAGAGAGCATTTAGTTAATTATATTTAGGTTTGGAGTGCTCATTGTTTTCATGGACTCCCTCTCACTGCCAGTTTGCCTTTGTTCTATTACTGCTTTCTTCTTTTCAAACATTTTCCTGTCATCCCATTAAGACAAGACAATAAAGCTAGTTTCTTTGAACTAATATTAGTACAGTCCTGGGGAAATGTCTGGCATGAGATACACTGACAGAAACAGTCCCTGAAATCCACAATATGCCAGAACTTGCTCTTTTCTGTGCTCCATACAATCATCATGGGAATGGGAACACCCACCATGCCCTAAATCCATTCTAGAAATCTGATTTATTATTTTACATCTTACCTCTAGAGATTAAGACCATTGTAAAACTATTTCATCAAGCATCCCAGATCATCTGTGAGCACAGAAAATAAAATATATATGCTCATCTGTGCAATAAGGGCTAGGGGATTTAATTCCTGCATCTTCCTTATTTATTGACATCACCTTTTTTCTGAGTCAGCAAAATTATCTAAGTAGTAAATGCTCTTCCACACAAGTTACAGAATTTGGCCCAGAATAATTAAACAAGACTCCAAAATATACATAAAACCAGTAACATTTATGACAAAGCTTTTAAGAAAATATAAAATAGTGGAACCACTGTGATTGTGCCAAAATTGCAAGCAAGGGGAAAAAAACACAGTACAAAAGGAATCAGTTGTGTAAAACTTTGTGCAGTCATGACCAATACATAGCTCTTCATCCTGTAATTCTGCTTCAAAGTCCTAAGTCACTGACTGTCTAGGTTCTAGATATCCTAAGATTTTCCAGGTACTGTACGTAATGTTAGTGAATTAAACAATCTGTCACAGTGACAGGTTAGAAATTATGGCAGAAAAGCAACAAAAGCAGCATATGTATTATGTACATATAAAAACCTAAATTGAGAGGTAAAAAAGTTAACAAAAATGACAAAATATGTTTGAGAACAGACAGAAACTCCTCAAGATAGAATTATGTGATGAGTTCTTGACCTACATTTCAAAAAGAGGAAAAGAAAGGAAAATTTTTAAAATGCAAATTAGGCAGCAGAAATTAGCTTTACCATTGTGCTCTGTGAAGAATTTGAACATGCGATCTGTGGTATTGGAGTGATGGTCCTGATCAAAAACAAAGAGAACCAGAAAGGATTCACAAAACTGTAGTGTAGGCTTCTTTTCACTATAGTCTTGTACAACTTTTCTTCAAACAGATGCTTAGTGCTGAACATCTAAAAGCTACCAAAAGCAGAATGCACATATTGCATGAAAGGAAAATGGAAAATAGTTCTAGGGATATATCTATAGCTGCATTTCTAAAGATGCAGAGCCAGTTGCAGTTAGGAGAGGGCTTTAAAGTTAAGTTGGTGTTTCACATATAAAGATATTGGAACAAATCCTAAAAATATTATAAAAATCTAATTAAAATATTTACCTGTGCTCCTTTAAATTAAACTTTATACAAATTTTATAATATTAAAGCAGGCCTACTTCTGGGAAAATTAGTATGTATCTGCCACATGGAATATATAAGATTAAAAAACCTAAAGAAATATGTCCAGATGGGTGTTTCTATGGAATTACAGTAATCAAAAGCTAGAGTAGACCATCACTTGGTATATTACAGCTAAAGAGATATAACATCAAAATATGGGGAAAGTTTATGATCTCAAAAGCAAACGATCATTATTTATGCTGCAGTCTTTCTGTCTAATTAGCTCTTTAAAATGATTATCTTTTTTCAGAAGGAAATGTGGGGGTTTGAGCAATGATGTGGTACATCTTTGAAATCAGTAGAAAGAACATTCATTTTTTCAAAAAGGATGCTAAGTACTTTTGTACCATAAAATAGAAATTGTTACGAACTCATTTAGCAAAGCATGCAAATGTTACCGTGAAGCTGGAACAACATTTCTTACTTATATCCTGGTATCAGAAAGGAGAGGAGTGGAAAGACAACCCACTCACCTCACTTCAAAATCTGCAGACTCCATAATGTAATAGGCAACAAATTTTCAAGGCAAAACAGTCCTCTTTTCTGTAGCACTGTATCCTCAGTATCTCATCCATTTTATATCTTTATACAGTAGGTGTGGCAACAGTAATCAGGCTTAAATTGTAAGTACACCAATCATATTAGTTATTTAGCTACAGCTTTGTACTGGGCATCAGAGCTGGGCGAGTTAACACATCCAGTGTGTTCATTCAAGTCAAGTCACTCAAATCACTCAGGCAATCTGAGAACTGCACAGATGAAACATGGGCCAGGTTTGGGATCTGTTGGAAGCAAGGTGATTTACTGAACCTTCAGTATCAAGTATTTGACTGATATTGCTACAGGATCCCTCCAGATGGGAATTTTGTACAGATCTTGAAATTCTCCAAGGCAGCTCCCACTGTCTCATCTGATTTGTCAGCTTAAATGTATTGACTGACATCATGGATAAAGTGAGAAAAGTCTCCCCAAGTGGTTCAGGCTGCTGAAATGGTCATACTATTCAGAAGTTAAATATTTGTAAGTAGTCAAGACAAAATGTTCTACAAAGATGGTAAGAGGGATCTGTTCTTGTTTGTGACTAAGATAATAAATAGCCATGAATTACGTATGTTGCTGGTGTTCTTACATACAGCCATCAGCAGCTGGGGTACAAGAACTGAATAGAAGACCAGCAGACCCATTTTTGAGCCTGGTTACTCAGAATTTAATCCAGTCAGATCTCCAAGGAGAGGGTCTGCACAGTCTCTCTAGTCAGCATGTCTCACCTTTGGGCTGCCCTTGCAGGGAAAAAAATTCTTCCTCATATGCAGCCTAAACTCCTTATTTCAACTTTTTCAAGTTGCCTCACATTTTGTCATCACTCTGACCTGTGCAGAGCCCGTCTCCACCCCCTTGATAGCTCCCCCACAGGCACTGTTGGGCTGTTGAAAGATGTCCCCTCTTCCAGGCTGCAGCAGCCTCTGTCCCTTGGCCTCTCCCTGTGGGGCAGACAATGCTGCAGGCATGGTCTGAGTGCTGAGAGCGGGAAGATAATCACTGCCTTTGCCACCTGGCCATGCTCTTTTTCAAGCCAAAGCTGTTGCCTGCCTGTGATGATTGAGGCTTAGCTCAGTGCCCAGCAAACTCCAAGGTATTCCCCACAGGGCTTGTCCCAGCCTCAATGTCCTTAGTGCCATTTTAGGGGCTTCTCTGTCCCAGGAGCAGCAGATGGCATTTGCCCTTGCTCAGTTTCACCACGCTCCTGTTGGTCCGTTTTTCTAGCCTATCCAGGTCCCTCTGGCTGATACCCTGTCATGGAGTTGTCGCCCCACATTAGTTTCATCTGCACACATGATAAGTGTGCTCTCCATTGACCCTCCAGGTCACGTGTTAAAGGATAAAACCATTTGGAAGGACAGTCTCAGGACAGACATTTACAGTCCTCCCCTTCCATGGATCGGACCTCTAGATAGAAAATGACCCATTAACCATGTCCTTTTGGGGCCGACCATTCAACTTTTTACCAATTGCCCATCCCGCCAGACCATGACATCCTAAGATGGATACAAGAACATTTAGAAGACAGTCAGGTTTGTTAGATATGATTTTCTCTTTGTAAAAACATTCTGATTATTTCCAGCAGCTGCCTTCTCATCCACATGCCTAGAAATATGTTTCAGAACTCACTACATGGTTTTTCCAGGATCTAAACTAAATCTGTCCAACCTGCATTCCTCTGTCTTTCTTTTTCTTCTTTTGAAGATGCGTAAATCATTTACCTGTCTTCAGGCATTGCAAACATCTCCTGAACCTTCCAAGCATGACAGTCTTGGAAGGATATGAGCCTGTTCTTTCATCTCCAAGCTGGAGGCAGCATGAACTAGACAACCAATTTTTCTTAGGACCAAAAAGTGCCAGCCAGACTTGGTGTTATGCAGTTCTGCCAAGAACCATGCCTTTCCAAAGGCAGCAAGAGAGGGGTCATCCTTTCTAACAGATGAGCAATTCTACTGGCTATCTGACAAAACTGATTCATGATTTTGCTCTTCATTTTAAGTTTTTCTTCTGCTATGGGAATAATTTCTTTCATTCAGAATAAAGTGTCCAACAGAACGTCAATGGGACGAATTTGTGGGATTCAGTGGAAAATGCATCTCAGGCACATCAGTCAAAATTTAGTTATATATATCTGTGTTAGCCATTGAACAAAAGAGCAAAATGAATCTGCCAAGAGCAAAACTGGGTACATAAGCCTTAGATTGGCACCAGATCAAGATGTTTTAAATAGGGCTAAAGGACAAGTTCTTCCCTAAGGAGTAACATCAGATTGAGAAGAGACAACTCATTTGTTACTTTAGTCACCCCAACAGCTCAAAATGACAGTAAACAAACAATGACAAATTGAAGCATGGATGTCAACACTACAGTTATTGCTTACAAGATGGGTTCAGTGTTACACAGTCTTGGCTGAATAAAGCATCTATATTTCTGAGACTTGTTGGTCAGAGTTTGCAAGCAACTTGTGCTACAGGTAGTTACATATATTTTTGGCTGGCAAAATGAAGTACCATATCAGAAAATACATTGCAGATGAACACAGAAAAAACAAATGTTGGCTCTTCAGAAATGGGAATGAAGAGCAAAAAATTAAACCAAAAGTTTATAAAAACTGCATAGTAATTACTCAGGAATCATAAGTGTTAACAGTAACCTGAAGAATACGCATTGGGTAATGCTAAAAAAAATTTGCCTATTTATTTATTTTGTAAATTAAAATCTAAATTAAGTGTCTTCAAAATTAATCATTCGACTCAGCTTGGTCATGATGATTGTAAGAATATCTATTCAAGAAGCCTTTTCAATGTTGTGTATGAAATAGCAGCATCACTTTTAAGCTGACCTGTCTCGGTGGTTTCTCAAAAGGTGACGACATTCTATCTACAGTTTTTAGAGATGTCATTTTCTTTAATTTAAAATTGTTAATATAAGGCATTGAATTTACTGGGATAACATCATCCATGGTATTGAATTAGACATGTTCAACAAGGAATCAACTAAGCATGAGTTTTTTTCATAAAGGGCAATAATGTCAAGGCAGCTTTAAAGATCAAGTAAAATGAAAAATAGCAGTCAGGAGAAGAAGAAGGTGGGGATAATATTTATTGAGGATATTCAAAAGAGAGTTACAAGATGAAGAAGACATAAAAAAATATATTATTCCTGAATGGACTCTGCAATAGACATTTTTCAGAAAAAAAAAGAAGAAAAAATAGGTTAAAATTTTTGAAAATGTCTTACTTCTAGGCCAAAACATGGAAGTAATCTAACCTGGTCGAGAAATTTTATGATATGAAAATGACAGTCTACTCAAGGCAATAATACCCACTCCTTTATCTTGAGATTTTTTTATCTAAACCCAGAAAAAACTATACACATATATATAGCGTAGAGCTCAGTTTATCCGTTACAAAAGAAGCTGTATATAGCTATCCAGAGAATGCAGAGGATTTCTATCAGATTAATGTTTTGATAGTTGGATTAGGCTTTTAGCCCTAATTGTTCAGGTATTAAACTAGCTGTCTCCTGAGTATCATAGTTTCTTTTAGAGTTAGACAAAGAGAACATGTAAAGATCACAAAAGCAAGAAACATTGACTTCCTGTTACCAGAAAGGAGAGAAGCAAATGTGGAAAATTCTATGAGAAATTGTTGACCATAATAGTAATATTGTCTCTTTGGCCTATGCTTCAGTGCCCAGTATTAGCAATATCTTTTATCCTATATAATTTTGTAGTACTTCAGTGTGTTACAATCTCACTCGTTGACAATTTCAAAGCTAAAATATTAAAATTTAAGAAGAACAATGCTTGCTTTAAAATATCATGTTATTATTTAAAAATAGAAAATATAATTTCTCATAAATGTAGTGCAGGTTCTTTTTAAAAAATATATCCCAAAATCTTTTCCCTTCAAACAGACGTTGATGGTGTACTTGTCTAAGAAATTCAAAGTTCCTTCAGGTAAACAAAATCCTAAACTATTCACCTAAAGGTGACAGTACAACACAGTGAAAAAAATAAATCAAGTTCCTACTTCAGTTTAAAGCACAGGAATGCAAAGGGAAAGACAATATTTTTGTCTTTCAGTATAACTGAGACTCAATGGTAAAATAAAAAAGCTTCTAATCACCTCGAGTTGCAGTCTTCTCCCTTCTGCAGACATAATTGCAAGATAACATACATTTTTAATGCTGAAAGAGATAAGAGATAAGTAATGTTATATCAGTAGTATCAACAAAATTGCTAAATAACACATGTAAAAAAGTTTTCAAAATTATGATTTAAAAAAAATTATGAATAATAATCCAAGATCTCAGTTTATCTTCTTTTCAGTGTTGAAAATCAGCTGCAGTGAATAAAATTAAGATAATTCTAAATTATTACCAAACAGTGAATCCAAAGGAGAAGGAATATTTCAGCATGAGCACGTCAAAAATAAATATTCAATTGCACAACAAAATTTACCAGATAAAGAATTTTTTGAAAGAAAAAGGGTAACATTTAATGTTTTATTTTGAAAATAATTTTAAAAATGCAGAGAGACAAAACTCATTAAAATTTTGGAAATAAAAATGCATCAAATAAAAATATTGTTTTTCCTAAGGCCTTTTATAGGGTCAGTGGGCTGGCAATATTTTGGTAATATTCTGCTTTCCAATTACATGCAGATAAATTTTACAAATCTACTTATTTGTTTTTAAAAGTACGAATAATTTTAAATAGTTTTTTCCCACCTGGGAATAACAAAAGGCAACTATAGATTTACTTCTAATCCTATACTAAGTCTGTATAAATAATCATTGGTCAAATGACTGTACAAAGTGAAAAGGAGCTACAAATGTCTATGATGCTCCATGTTGTTTTGTTTGAATGGAAGCTTTTGAATTTCGAATACTCATTTGAGAACAGACTGTAACTTTTAAAAGTAATCTAGAAGAAGAATTGTTAGTTTTCTAAGACAGGACATAAATCCTAAGCACTTGGAAGAAAGGTTGAAATACAAAATTAGTTGAGTAGATCCTTAATGAATTTGAGAACCGGCATGCATCCAGATATCTTTCAATACATTTGCTTGATGTCCCTTAGTAAAAGGAAGGAAGTTTGTGGCAAAGCAGGAAATTAGGCTGGGACCCATTACAAGATTAGAGGGGTTTTTTAATATAATCATATATTCTGTATATGAAGTGACCTTTATACACAGGATCTTGCAGATACCACATCTGAGAAAGATATCTGTTGCTTCAAAACCAAACTCCTTGACTCTACCCCGTACAAACCCATGCATGGCAAGTTGTGGAAGCTGGAAGTCACTTACAAACTTCTTATGTATTTTTTTGATGCCAATGGTCTAATTTGCCACTAATTCAGTCTTATCAGGGTAATATGTTAATCAGTCCCCCTGCAGTGTCAGTCTCCTGCTGTGAAGGCCCTTGGTGCCGCAGGCTGCTGTGCACTTTTGTACCTGGGCTACAGTGACCATATTAATTGCCCACTAGCATTTCAGTGAAGACTGATATTCACGCTGAGCAGAGCTGGCTGCCAGCTTTGTGTTTGTTAATCGGGGGCTATTAACCCAAGTGAATGGGATCCTGAGTCAGCTAAAACTTTAAACTAAATCTGTCTAGACTTAATTCTGCATCCTTTAAATAATGTTGAAAAGCTTCTAAAAAAGAAAAAAAAACACCCAAAACAACAACAACCACAACAAAAAACCTTCAGAAGAACCAACATAACAAACAAAAAAAAAACCCCAAACAGACAAACAACTATACAAACAAAGGAAAAAAAAAAACCAAAAATCCCACCGTAGATAAGTTTTAATTAGAAGTCTGCCGGAATAGAAGTACAGAAAGCTTACTCTGTCTTTACAAGGCAGAGCCTTGCTTGCAGGTTTGGTTTTACATCGATGTGTTACCTTCTGAGCTGAACTGAACCATTCTGTATCCACTGTTCTTCAGAGAGCTCTTTTCCTCAACTCCGAGGCTGACTTTTCCTTTCACTAAGAGATCCATCTGACAAGTTATTTCTCCCTTTAAAAAAGCAGTGAATAAAGTTGAAAATAAAGGAAGAGGGAAAAAAAAAAAAAGAAAATACCAGCCACCCAGAATGAATGTATTTTAGAGATTTCAGTATTATCCATTCACTCTTAACAGGAAAAGTATATTACTTGACAGCAGAAATGAAAGCAGCCCTTCAATCCCTAGTGTGTATCACTAGGAGTACCAAGTACCTGAATTAGCTTGGCAGTAGAGGTGAGTGTTCAACTTAGCACTTTTACAGAATTTATGTCTGTTATTGAGTTGCTTCTCTATACTCTCCAACATCCTGTTTGCTTGGACTGCACAACTCATTTATTTTATGATTTAATTACCAGTGACTTAACTCACTATTTTCATAAATACCATCATTTTCTTCCTAGAATCTAATAATAGTTTCTTTATTATTTAGAATTACCCTTTTCCTATAGTGAAAACAATAAACTCCCAACCTTATTAGAGGTAGTGTGGGTTGTGTCGTTTTCAGTAGCTTTTCACTGACTCAGCTCTTATTCTTCAGACCTTAGTGAACATCCAAATAATACCTGCTGTACTCTTAATTTCACTCCAAGTTGTGATTACTGAAAACAGCTGCATATGTTGAAGAAGAGTTAAACAGCTCACTTGGTCAAATGGTGTACTTTCTGCCTTATTGCAAATCATAGCTGAAAGGGGGATAAAAGCCCTGTGTTTGGACACACTGAATTTGTCTTGCATGCAGTTAAGGTGTTTTTCTATTAGAGCAAATCCATTGTTCATGAAGGTTCACTGCATTTTGTCACGTTTCTTCTGCCTAATGTATCATACACCACAAATTCTTGTTCAAGGTATCAAAATTGTTCTAACATATATTTTTAAGCATCAGGTTTTATACACATTGACTTGTAACACTCTGAATAAAATATGACAATCCTCACAAGGCTACCTAGAGAATGGCTAGCAGGATCATACCACATTAATACTGGTTGTCTTAATATATGTTCCTCTTAAAAGATTCTAAGCACTGTAAATAGTCTACAGGGATTAAGCTACTTTTCCAGACTCAGTGCCTGAGTCCACAAAGGCTGCTTTTGTCCAGTAGTCATTTCACACAGGTTTAGTATTTCTAAAGCTTTCCTCGAAAATGTCTTCAATTAAGAGCTATATACTTTGGGACTTTATTTGTCTACATTGGTTTATTCACTTTCTACCTCCTCCATCTAGATGCCTGCTGTTTCAAGTGCTTCCCACAGTTTGCTTAGCATTCCAACTGAAATGCAGATTAATATAATTCCCCTTTATTTCTCCATTCCCATAATAATCTGAGACTTCACCTTGTACTCCAACATATCCTTCTGTCATATGCTCCTGACAATCATACATATGGTTACTTTGCATTTTACTTCCTTGAAAATTTTTCCCAGAGCTCAGCAATTGGATCCTCAGGCTGAGGTCTCCCTGTATGACAGTCAGATGTGAGGATATAGGAATTCTAGAAATTGCCTGATTTTTTTTTTTTTTTTTACTCCCAGGGTATAACAAACCTCTTTGGAGAAAGAGACAATAACAAAAACTAACCAAAAAACCCAGACTTATTTGTACTGTAATTGGGATTCTGTGTCACTTTGAAGCTCTCAACCTTGGCTCCCTGAGATACTTTGCAGGGAATATTCTGATAACTCCTCAATCACATATTAATAAGTGTATTATGTCCTCCTCTGTTAATGCATAACCAAAATATTATTTTATACTTTAGGCACATGGTCTTGAGTTTTGAAATGCTGTTTTAATTCCCTCATAACTGTAATTTTCAAGGTGACATACTTTGCTCTTTATACTGAGGCTTTCCAGCTTTTCATTGGCAAATTGGACCAAATCTCTCCAACTTTTATCATAGCTCTCTAACTTTCATTCTGAGTGACTTTTATGCTGAGTTCAAGGATGAAAATGTCAAAATATCAATATCAAAACATTTTATTTGTGGTGATATTGAAGAACGTTTCTCTTATTTATTCTCTCTCTTTGGTGCAATCAAATGCAATCTGGCTTTCAGCCAGATTTTCATCCAATTTACATTTTTAGTGCCAAATTATTTCATGAAACTGAGACAGAGGACATTTGCTTTAATCATTTTCCCAAAATAATTTTGTGATTTTTCCTGCGTGAACGGCCTGTGTTCTCATTTTGAACCCTGTTTTCTGGATTCATAATATTTCAGATCCTTTTTTTTTTTTTTCTGAAACAATTTTGATTAATTACTTAAACTTTTTTATTCACGAAACTTCAGGCTTTTTTTTTTTCAAAGCTGAAATTATTAGTTACATGAAGTATTATTATATGTGACAATCTACTGATATCTTCTTCTTTCCCATTATCTCATGTGACCCATCATAAATAATAAATAGATAAATATATTATAGATAAATAAAGTATGAAGAGAACTGGCAATAGAAAAGGGAGGATGTGTGGTTAGGAAGTGTAAATAAGTTGCAGAAGGGAGGAACAGAGAGGAGAGAATAGTTTGCTGACATTCAGCTAAACTTTAATCATTCTGTTTCCAAAGAGGTAATTGCTATTTACAGGAGTTCTAGGTCATGATCCCATCTTGGACCCAGCTTAGAAGAAGTACCTGAACAATGCAGCACACCATGAGACCTGGGCTGTGAATGAGCACATCTTCAGACTTCCTAAGGTGCACTGCATCATTAAAAATAAATCAAAGCCTGTAAAAGTTGACATACTGTAGCTGTTTTCCTCACCCCACCTGATTTAATTTGACACATTTTCAGAGAAAAGTCACTATTCATTTCATATCTAAACCTGTCAAAACCTTTTTTTCCTCTTCACTTAATACCAGAGGAGTCAAGTTTCTTAGTATGGCTTGTTGAAAAGCTGTAGAGACCAGACAACTTGCTGCATGCAATGCATCAGTGGGGAAATAAATAGTCTGTAACTGAGTAAAGATATTAAAGATTTCAAATCAAAGTATAAAAAATTGAATGTTCAAAGCATTAAATTCTATGTAAGAAAATAAAATTAATTGATGGTTAATATTTCAAAAAGACATCTAATGCTATCAGAAGAGAAATGTTTTGTTTTCTGTTTTATTTTTCCTTTTTCTACAGGTAAAGTGCAGACTCCTTGCCTCTGAACCTGCATTTCTTAGTTAGTGTTATGTATGTTTAATAATAGTTCATATTTTCCCGATGTAGCACCATGAGACTTTTTGAAAACTTGAAGTGTCATATAATGCCAGTCATCAGAAAATAACTCCTTACCTCATTCTGATTTCAAGTAAATATTCCTCTAATAGGTAAAGAGAGATCAAGAAGCACGGGGATGTAGTTCTACCACCTGAGGGAAAAAAAAGTAAATACCTTTGACAGGTAACTCATGTCCTCTGTATGTCAATATGGCAATGTGGTACCAGTAATTTAGAAGCAGAATGCCCCTGAGACTTTGATCAGCGAATCAGCATGAACTTAGCTGACAAAAATTGTCACAGAAAAGGAGAACCAACCTTTTTTTTTGTTAGGGGAAGTATTACCTCTGAAAAACGTTTAGTTGAAATGGACCTAAAGAGGCTTTTAAAAGGTTGTTTTCAAGTGCCTAGAGTAGCTTTTCATCAGCTTATGACAATGGGAGCCTTACATACACTTCTAGAAAGTAGAAGAATTATTTCTTCCCAATTTTTAAAAGTAATTTAAACAAAGCCAACACCTTAGGGAAGACAGCAGATTAGCAAGGAAAAAACTTCTGCCAGAGAATTCACTTTCTTTTAGGGCAAAGTCCTAAATAATCAGGCTAATGCTAATACGGGACTGTGCCAAGTGATATTAAATTTACGTGGAAATGTCTGTTCAGCCCACGACACTTTTATCAGGGAAAGAAATCTTGAAGAACAACATGTGCAACAAACTAAGTTTTGCATTAATCTCAGCATATGTGAAATGTGTTATTGCTGTGTGATTTTGACTTTGGTAAAGTCTTTGGTTCAGTCTCAAGCAGAGACAGGCCTCCCCTGTTAGCTGATATTTTCATTGTTTTAATAAATTAAGTTACCTTTGAGTCAAAGTTGCAGGGAGGAATGCAGCTACTCGGATAGCAAGGGCAAAAATCTCATGGAGCGATGTGAAACACATCTGCTCTGCTCAGTGTGAGATCATTGCAGAAAACAGTGAACTGGAGCTATACAATTCCATGGATCTCACTGAGAAGGAAAGCTGCAAGTCTCCATTACTACAACCAAATTCTTTAAATCTCTGTGCTATGAATGAGTCAATTGCCATGTTTACCTTTGATTTGCAACCACGGCTTTTACAATAGGGAGCACTGATTCATAAAGGACTCCACAGCCAAGCAAGGCAATTTAGTAACATGAAACAAGCTCAACTGGAAGAAAGTGAGCAAGTGGTTAGCCCTGTTAAGAGACAGTCACAGCTGGCTTCTTCATTTGACAGCTAGTGACACCCACCAGCATGCTGGGTTGACCAACTTAAAAATGAAGAAACTGGCTCTAATAACACATTTTAAGAAGAACAGAAGTAGTAGACATAGGAATTGCAGAGCCGGAACAAGTGTTGAACAGCAAATTTGCTTTATAGGATCATGCTGGAATTGAGGTTGCTGAACATGCTATTATATCAGACTCTGGTGGCCAGAGTGCAGTTTTATTACAGATGTTAGATATGTCCCAGTTCCAATAGCTAGATATAGGTAGAACTAAGATCTGCCTGATTTTAAAACTTATGCCAACAGAGCTCCAAATAGCTCTTTATTGTCTGCTGGCAAAGCACTGATGTACTCCACTGTGGACTCCATCCAGTAATAGAGAGCTATAAATACACATGGTAGGGAGAAGATTAAGATTCTGGCTTTCCCCAAAACTATCACCCAAAATTGCCTGTGAGAAAATTATAGACTTGACAGGAAAGAGTGCAATTAAGTATACTCAGGTGTATTTGCATGTGCTCTGAATGAATTACAGGATACAGTGATTGTGCCAATCACAGTAGAGAAAATTATAGAGTGAATAACAGAGTAATAACACACTCATTAAAAGTAAATTAAATCTATATCTCAATATTTTGACAAATAAAGCAAAAAACATCATCAAAACCACTCCTTTCTGAATTTTAAAATTAAGGTAAGGGTAAAGGACTCTCAATTAGAGGGAAAACTTTTTATGGCAACAAATTGGATTGCAGGAATTTTATGCAAAAATACTCAACATCTGCCAAGGCTTTTAAAAATTAACTATGAGTTAAATAAAACTATGCAGAAATTTTATTTAGTCTTACTTAGAAGACAAATTTGTCATAACTCATACTGATTTCAAATTACCTGAATAGAAAATTTAGAGAACTAATCTTCTAGGACTGTAAGTCTAGTCCAGTTATGGTTAGAATTAGGGTTAGGGTTGGGATTGACAGAAAATGTTTAAGAGAAAATGCAACAACTTTGTATAATTTTAAAATTATTTTTATATTAATTTCATCCATTCTATATAATTTTAACATTATGCTTACTCATTGACACTATTTTCTTAAAAATCGTGTTATTCCTAAACTCACTGAAATAATATAACAGCAAAGCAACTAGAGATGCCTAATTTAATATTTCAGTCACCTTTAACATCACAGAGTTCAAGCAACATATTTTGGGTTTCAAATATGTTAATGTAGCTGATAATTCAAATCATTGTATACCTGTAATTTAAGTTTCTCTCTAAAAACCACCAGTTTCTTGAAAACAAGATGAATTATTCAGAGTTCATAATGAACTCAAAACCACAAATAATGTTTCAGTGCTTTCAAACTCTCAGTATGGTGGCTAAGAAGTTTGCTGTAGGTGTTAATTAATGACTGCATTAATTGTTAATTAACAAGTGTTGAAATAGTAGCAGAAATTAATGCAGAATACATTTAGACTTTCCTAGGTTAACCATTTTAGAAGAGTGACTGGCATATAGAGACAACTCGATATTTCTCAGTCTTTTTGGTGATTCAGAATACAGCCATGGCCACTGATCTTTTTTTGGCTTGGATAAGGCAAGTTTTCACTTACTTCTCTATTCCCAGTAGAGAATTATCAGGGCAATCCATTCTAATACTCCAGCTCCTGTGCCTAGACCAGTCATATTAGGAAGAAGAGTTACTGCACAGTGTTAGGAATATGTAAGGAATGCCATGAATCCAGTCACCATGTTTTTGGGTCTGAGTCTGAGAGTGGGTGAGGTATCAGGATTAGGACTCAGCGAGAAAATTCAGCTGTATTAATGATTCTCTTTATTACATATTCATTTTTAGTTGCCCAAGCACAGGGTCCAGCCCCATATTTTGAAATGAAAAAAAACTTTAACCCTCTTCTTGTTAAAGTATAACTGGGTGGGTTGTACAGTTCTAGCACAACAAAACCTTAGTGACAGTATGATGTCTTTATCAATAACAAATACGTAGTTGCTGATCATCCAAGCAAAATCTACAGTTTAAAGAGACAGGAACACCTGGAGGATCATCATGTAACAGGATTTTTTTATAAAGTGATGGCAGGTTATGAGCACAACAAAGTTCAATAACAAACTTGGTGTTCCATCAAATGCTAAATCGCATACTTCCAGTAACAAGGAAGTTTTTTTTCACAGTAGTCTAATGCTCAGAAATTCCAAGGATGAGCACATTCTACTTCACAGATAATCACCAACCTTTCCTTATGGTGCAGATTTTGAGATTCTAAAGTGAACCATAAATATTTCATGCAAGTATTGCTCTGTGGCACCCATCTGGAAGAAACGTATTTTCTCCTTTGTTGATTAAAACTTTATTGACCTTACTGTCTGTCAGGTCCTGCTAAGGGGATTTTTGCCAAGCAAACTTTTAATATTGTGCTTGCCAAAATGCATCAACAGATTTTGTAAAGGGTAATCGTAAAACCATGGGGAACATTTAATATTACAGCTAAGACCATGGCATTTACATTTTAACTTTTGCTTACTTTCAGATTTTCTGCAGTTACAATGGGAAAATGAAATGCAGACAACACAAACACCCCTGCATAAAACAGTGAAATGTCATAGGCTTGGTAATTAAGGGATGTTGTAACCTTACTGACAATATTTCCAAAGTAAATATCCTTACTTAATAACTAAAAGTTATGGAAAAATTCTTTTTAAACTACCTTATATTCTTCTCTTTTTTTTTTTTTTAATTTCTGACAAAGAACGATTTTGATGAAGAGTCACAGAAAAAGATTATTGCAGAGCCTAAGCTCTGAAGTTTTGAGAGCTTCTGAAAAGAAAACTAAGAACCATCCCTCAGTAGGAACCACAAGGGATTGACCATTAGTTTTCTATGCAGACAAGAGAGAGCAGACGTTCATGCCTGGCAAGAAACCCCAGCTTCCCTCTGTAAGTTCTGAAATTCAGGTAAAAGGAGGGCAGTAGCAGGTGGAACTAAGGTATAATATAGCAGGGCACAGGAGAAGACTTTATCCTATGAGAAAAATAAGAAGTATTTTAAGAACTTTGGTCCTAAGGCTAGACATGAAAAAATAGTTTTTCAGAAGCTGTTATTGATTTGTATATATGAATCACATTTGATAAAATAAGTTTCTGTGCTTTAAACAAAGAGCCTTATTTCTTTCTAGCAAAGAACACTCCAAAAATGTTGGTCTGTCCCGAACCACTCATCAGATGTTTGTCACTGTTCTGCCAGTATTCTTCAGATATATTTGAATAAACAATTTTTCAGAGAGAAATGAAAGTACTCTGTTGACCAAACTAGTTGTGAGATACAAGGTCTTAACTCTCAGTATTAGTACTGAGGTCTGTCAGTACATTACAGACGATGTTCTTTTCTTTCCCACCCTCCTTAAAACTCCAGAGTTCTTTCAGGCTTCATCTCTTTATAAATTGTAATCTAATCCTACCCATCTATCTAAAAAAATCATTATCTGTATTGTTAATTTAAAAATTGTTATCTTCAAAGCAAGAGTGACCTAGAAAGACCTGACATTATCCAGCCTACCACAGCTCTTTGGGTTGATTTACCATGGAGTGAAATGTAATGGAGGATTTGGAAAACATGCCTAGTCTGGTGGTGTAACAGAACTCCAACACAGGTAGTGTATCAAGAAAATCCAAAATAATAGGCTTCCAGTAAAAAAAAAAAAAAAAATCAAACCAGAAATCAAGCAGAGTCAAAAGAGTTCACAAACAAGTGCAAAAAGGAGTATTGCCACAGAAAATATCATCTGATAGTTTTACTGAAATTCAATGTTTGGATTTCAGAAACGTTTTAGGCAGACCAGACACACAGGAAATACACCAAATGGTGTATGAACAAGACTGTGTTTGTTATTTGGGTAGATCAATCTGTTTCACAAAACTTAAGTTAAACTGAAGGGGAAAAACCAGGAGGCTTTGCAGAACTGTCTTTCCCAGTTAACTTCCAAAGAACTCTTAGTCCCAATAATAGTCCCAACTCAACAGTATCAACTTCTAGCATTTCATATCTTCAAAGGCTCATTTGTCATCACTTATACATCCGTCAGTAATCCTTTTCTTCTAAGTGCTATCCAAAGACAACACTTTAACAACATTCAGCCACCAGGCAAAAGTTAATCACTGGACTGACAGAGAAAGAAACAAGGCTACACAATGGGGCAATGTTACCCAGCAGAACAAGGGATCATCGTGTTTCTGTGCCATAAATCCAATGACAACAACATGGCAGAAGTAATTCAGAAGTAGTTCTCATTTATCTCAGCATAATCCACTTAGGTTTTTTGGCTAATTTCTGCACTGCAGAAATATACACTCATCTATTTCAAACACAGTTTGGGCAAAATATATATAAA
>LTAT01000004.1:98690189-98700197 GCA_003286495.1 Chlorodrepanis virens | reverse complement strand
ATGTGTATATATATATAGATGTGTATATGTGTATATATAGATGTGTATATGTGTATATATATATATACACATACACACACACACACACACACACATATATATATATATATATATATATACACTCTTTGTTGCAGGCAAAGCAGCAACTATACTTTGATTGTAAGTTATCTTCCTGAAAGAACAGAAAGAAAAGTAAGCATTTGGCTAAATACATGTGTCATTTAAAGAAAAATATTCTTATTTTCAAGATGCATATTTTGGTCCTCCACAAGATAGAACTTCCTTTTTCAGTCTGTACCTTCTGTGTCATATTTATTCACAGTTTGGTATGTTGACCATCCGGAGAAGTCCATCATTTTTTCCAAACTACTCTGCCTGATGAACTTGTCCAAAGAGGAACTATAATGAGCTAGAGGTAGTAGTGTGGAAAAGGCCACAGTAAAATAGCAAGATATATTTTAGTTTAGTTGATTTAGCAGGTGCTTCTGTCTTGGTACAAGTCAAAAATATGTCATGTAAGGTTTCCATTTAAAAATCACTTGCCCATATGGAGTATGTTACCACATCTGTTCAGAAAAAATAGGTCACAGATATGTAAATATGGAAATTAAACCAGTAAAAATAATCCACTCTGCATCCATAATTTCTGGCCCAAATAATGTGCTGACTTCTAGAACTGATAAATCTGCAAGTAGATGGCAAAGATCTAAGGGTAGAAAAATTTATATTTGTAAGAAGAAGCCACAAACAAATTTATGGTGACAAGCAAACATGAACAAAACATTTATATATACAGATGTGCTGCAACAGCTGATTTGGGTGACCTGTTTTATTTTGTGCAGCAGCAGTGATTTCCTCAACTCTTACACTATATTTATACCAGTGTTCCTTTTTTTTTTCCCTAACACTGCTCCAGAGCTATGATGACACAGCATTTGCTGGCACACCTGCAGCATACTTGGCTGCATCCAAAGCTGGAATCATGCCTTTAAATTATACATCGTACATCTGGGAGATCAGATCTGAGCCCAGACATTACAGTCCTTGTATCAGAAATTTAAGCAACCTTCACAGGCCCTGTGCTGACTTCTCCCTACCCAACATCTGAATCCTTCTCAGAGGCTGGAAAGAAAAATCAATGTATCTGCAAGATTTAGTATTTGAAAGAGAAAACTCTGAATTTTACTAGAAGTTTCTCGTTGCTTGCTGTAAATTCTTAGGAAGATTTGCCCTTCTATATAAATTCCCACAAAAAATCTAACATCGTAAACTGAGCTTTACAATGGCTGAACTGTAGTGGCCTTCAAATTAATACACATGTAACTATTTGTAACATAATAAAACATTTCTTTCAGCACTGCACTTTGTCAGCATCCCTTGTGATCCTGTTAATCTAATTCAAACACATAAACTGTTATCCTGCATTAGGAATTTGTTCCAGCTACACTGAAGATGTTTCATTTCAGCTGCTATTTGGTTTTTATTAAAACAGAACTGCCTAAGAGCACTAACACTGGAAAAAGAAATAGTGTTTTCCCAGTATGCTACAAATGTGGGGAGTTGGCACTTAAAGTGCAGACGGACAGGAATAAAAGGAGACAGTGACACAATACAGGAAACATGAAGCAAAATGTCAGCCTAAGTACTACAGTTACACCACTAATATTTAAGGCTATTTTTAGGCTGTTTTGGGGGGTGTTTGTGGTTTATCTGGTAGCAGGATTTATTTACAGGACAGAACTGGAAGACAAAACACATTAGTTATCATACCTTTAGGGATTTCCTGCCATATGCAAGGCAGGTCAGCCTGAAACACAAGACTCTAGTATCCAGGAGTCAGGATACCTAGACTAGTATCACAGAATCACTCAGGCTGGAAGAATGTCGGGAGATCTCTAGTCCAGTGCCCTGCTAAAAGCAGGATCTGCTCTGAATTCAGACCAGCTGCTCAGGGATCATTTGATTTGGTATATCTCTCAAGACAGAGATTGCACAACCTCTCTGGACAACATGTCCTTGAAGTCCTAACAGTGTTTTCCCTCCCACCTCCCAATATCCAGTTAGAAGAACATCTACAAATCAGTGGACCCTGATAATATCCACCTGAAGGTGTTAGGAGAGCTTGATGATGTCGTTGTGAAACTGCTCTCCATAATCACTGAGAGCTATGAAGATCAGGAGACAAGCCAGAAGGCTGGAAGAATTCTTATGTGCCCCCCATCTACAATAAGAGCTTATAGGAGGATCCAGGAAATTATCCAGCTCTTTGTTCTCCAGGGCCCCAAGCAGAGCTTCTCCCCATCCAGTCAGCCAGACTCCCTTCATATTACTGTAGGATGTTCATTCCCAAGTACAGGACTTTGCCTTAGCCCTTGTTGATTTTCATGAAGTTACACCACACTAGCTGACTAAAGTCATCTGAACAGCAGACCTGCCCTTGAACATTGTCTGTTCCATTTTCTAGTTTTCTGTCACTGAAGGAATTGGCCAGGGACATCGTGTCTCCTCCTCAACACCACTGAGGAAGATACCAAGCTGGATAGGCCTCAGAATGGACCCTCTGGAAAACACCACTTCTAAACATCCTTCAGGTGCAATATGGCCACTCACTGCTACATTTTGAACTCAATGAGGCAGTTTTTCCCTTCTCTGATAGTCAGTCTATTTAGAGTCTTGGACTGCAACATCCTAACAGAGAGAGAAAAGATGCTACAGGAGACCATGTTGAAAATTTTGCTAAAGTCAAAGTAGATGGCAGCTGCTGTCATATCTTCATCCACAAATCTAGTTATTTCATAGAATAACAAAATCATATAAAGATTTGTGTTGGAAGGGACCTTTTAAAGGTCATTTAGTTCACAGATTCAACTAGATCGAGTTTCTCAGAGCCTTGTCCATAATGGCATCAAATGTTTCCATGTATGGGATATCCACCACCTCTCTGGGCAACCAATTCCAGTGCCTGACCACCCTCAAAGTAAAGAATTTATACCTAAACTACCTTCCTCCAGTTCAAAGCCATTTCTCCATGTCCTAACACTATATATTCTTATAAAAAGTCCCTCTCCAGATATTCTGCTCCCTGCCAGCTACTGAAAGGCTGCAGTGTGGTCTCCCCAGAGCCTTCCCTTCTTCAGGCTGATCAGTCCCAACTCTTTCAGCCTGCTGTCATCGAAGACATTCTCCAGCCTTCTGAACTTCCTTGTGACCCTTCTCTGGACTCCCTGAAACATGTCCATGTCCTTCTTGTGCTGAGGAGCTCAACATTGGATGCAGTACTTCAGGTGGGTTCCCACAAGGACAGAGTGGAGGGTGAGAATCATCTCCCTCAATGTGCTGGCCATGCTTCTTTTTCATCGTACAAGGCACTTAGTTTGGTCAGGCTGAATTTGCTTTTGATAAATCCTTTCTGGTTGTTCTCATTCACATTCTTCTTCAGTGCCCAGAAACAGTTTTGAACTGGACTTGCCTTGAGACCTTACTAATGACTCAGTAAAGGCTGACTGGCCTGTCATGACCACTAAAACTGGGATGAAGAGTTGGAAAATTAATCATAAGGATCTCAGTAGTCTGACAGGAACCTCATGAAGCTCGCTAAGAAGAAAATTTTGTACCTTCAGCGTAATAGACAAAAGAGACAAGGAGCAAGAATCTTCTTAGAGAAGTACAGTAAAATAAAAATTATGAATACCTGCAAACAACATAACCTAACCAGAATTTAGCCTTGCAATGAGAGAAGTAAATTGGAAGAAATTTCCAATAATCTCTTCCACTCTTAATTATTTAATGACTGTATGACAGATAAGTAAAAGCAACTAGAAACTGGCTGAAACAAATCAAGGCTGGAGAAAATAAATTTACTTCTCTAGTAACATTATGAATGACATACAAGGTAAGAATAGAGGAAAAAGTGTTTCATGCTGAAATATCAATAAGTAAAGTGATGAAAGCCCTCTCGTAAAAAAGAACATAATGAAGCATGACTATATTAAGTTGGAGGATATTCAACTTTGTCCACTTAGTAAGTTCTCCATGTAAGAGGAAAATCTTTTGTTCATATTTATACAGGTTATTTATTATAGAATTCACTTTTCATAAGAGATGAAGCAGTTTTACATTGTCAAGCATGATAGCAATTTGACTGTGATTCCCCTCTGGCCACAAGCATGTCTTGAAGCAGAAGAGAGAAGATGAATATAGGCTTCATGCTCCTATCATTCAGCTGATGCCTCAACAAGCATTACCTCTCCACTTCTTTTTCCACATTTTTCTCATACTCAATGTGTGCTCATGTTATGCGGCTATCTGTCTGTCTGGATGAGTGGTTTCTTTTTGTTTCCTCTTCAGGTGCATGATAATAATAAAAAAAATTAAACTAATGGAAAACCAACATCATCTTCTGAGATCTTCAGAGTTAAAAGCCACTTATCTAAGTGTATACATTGAGCAATTCAAAGTTATACAAACTCAACTAATTTCTCTCTCTTTTACTAAATCTGGCACCAGGGGCAAAAGGCAAAACTTCTGGACAAATTATTACAGATATATTGAAAAAACAGAAAATTTCAACCTCTTAAAGGAAACATATTTTTGCTTACTATTTATTCTGCAGCACGCTGTAAATAAAACATTTGCAGAAAAATCATAGGGAACTTTCTCAAGTATCAATATTGGCTTTTTCCTCTATCATTTCAAATGTAACTGCATGCAAAAGAAAAGTCTGTAAGGGCAGAATTTAAACAAAGTAGCTGTTGTTCCAAGTTCAGAAATAGTTCTTTACAGTTGCATTGCAGTCACAGCAATAGATTCAATCCTACTGAGGAACACTTTTAATTCTGTCAATCTTAATGATATATTGTTTAAGAGTTGGGAGATGGACAGGGACATAAACTCAGCTGATGAAAAAGTCCTTCATTTATATTTAATTTTGAAAAGATGGAGGCCTATCTCCTTACTGTATTTAAAATGCATCTATTTAATGTAATTACAAATATTTCTTAGCAGATTTCATGCTATATATTTGCTAACTTTTTATTCCATTTAAAAGATTTAAGTTTAGCTATGGCGGAACTTTCAAGTGTTACAATAGCTGAAATTCACAAAATACAATTGGAGACCAAAATTCAACAAAATTTAATACCTGATATGTTCTTAATAGAATATCCCAAATACCATTGCCTTATTCTCTGCTGATTCCCCAAAACACACTTTAATTTCAACATCTTGAACTCAGTACATTCTGCTGGGTTATAGTTGATTTGCTGTCATTTAAAAATACACTTTGTGAAGTCTTATAGGAAAATTCAGAAATTATCCTGAAATCTTGTGTTTAATTTTTATTGTATTTCTTAAACTTACAATTTTTACATTTAAAAATTAGGGATTTCTTAAATCCCTACTAGAAAAGTACATATTTAAAAAATATATAATTTTGGAGCATTTTGTGATACTTTGTTACTGTCTGCATGTAACACTAAAAAGAAGAAAGTTAATGACACTATGGAAGTGTTTTATTTTATTTCAAAAATGTTATGGAAACATCCACCAACAGTTTGCTTGTGCATGTTGGCCAAAAGTACATGAAAGAAAAAAAGAGGATACCACATTTTGGGGAAAAGGGAGTGGGCAGGGATACATTCTGTGTTTCAACAAATTCTTGCCTCTTTCTATGAGTCTAGCAGTAAGACTGTTTAACTCACTTTGACTCCAGAAAAATACCTTGATATACTTTACCTTCCCACCATTGCTTGACACCTTCCAAGGCCATTAGGAGCTCTGTAGATGAGCAGTATTCAGTGTGAACATTTCCTAGTCAGGCTGTTTCAATTCCTAAAGGATCATGCATAAAATTATTCCTCTATTGAGGCTGGAAGTCTTGGGTAAAAAACCTCAATTCAGGTTGAAGTTTAGCCTGTATGAAAGCTGACTTCATAGTTAAAAGCTGTGAGGTAAGTGCATGCAGACAAAACTCCTTCATATTCAAGAAAGCCCTTTCTGCATCACACAGAAATATCATGAAGGGTGGGATTAAGCACCTGAAACTTCAGGGAACCAGAGGCAGCAGACATGACGCATGATGTTTTGCCATAAATCTGAGGCCAGGAGTAAGAGCTGGAGGGCATCTGGAGTTCAAGAGAATGTCTGAGGTAACTCTGCTGTTATATGTTCAAGTGCCTTCTCTGCTGTCATAGAACTGTTTGGGTTGGAAGAGAGTTTAACATCACCAAGGTCCAATCCTCTTTGCTTGGGCACGGATGCCACCTACTAGATCAGCTTGTTCAGGGCATCCTGGTCTTCAACATTGCCAGGGATGGGTCATCCACAACTTTCCTGGGCAGCCAGTTGCAGTGCCTCACCAGCCTCTGCATAAACGATTTCTTCCTCAGATCTAATCTAAATCCCTGCTCTTTTTTGTTTAAAACCATTCCCCTGTGTCCTACACCTATCTGCCCATTTAAAAAGTTTCTCTCCCTGACTGGGAGAGTTTGGAAAGAAATTTAGGATGCTTTAGTTTTTAAGGACATATCTAAATAAAAGCTTTGTATAAGCTGAAATTGACACTTGAATTTGAAATGTCCTTTAGCAAAGATTGTAGAGATTCAGCGCCTCTTAAATCCTTCTGAAGACATGCACTCCTTGCTTCTTTCAGTTGATCCAGCTATTTGCTTTATTCCTGGAAGCCAGTTTCTTCATCTTTGGACTCACAGTGGGAAATTCTCATCTACTTTCTTCTTTGAAAGTGTCATCTAGTGCTAAACAGAAAAGAAATTAATTCCTCTTCCTAGTTCTAGTATATGATATGGCATCTGCAAAGAATATATAAACCCAAAAAAATCACCGGTGTGGTAGTTTCACTGTGGCTTCCTGAGCTTAGAGAGAAATGTCTGAACATCCCTGGTTAGACCTTTGCCACTTGAATATATTTTTCTTAGCACTACTCTATATATAACATTCATGGAAGTACTGCAGTAAAATATATTAGTTTCTCCTTGAGACAAAAATTTCTTTTTTATATTTGGTATTTACATAACTGCTATCAAGTAATCCTATATGTTTATATGCCATTGCTTTGTCCTGGTCAGAAGGTAAAGGGGAAAAAAAAGGAAAAGAAAAAAAAAAAAGAATAAAAACCAAAAGAAAAAAAGAGAGAGGGTGGAGTAGTGCTCAACAGGAAAAGTTTTACACATTAAAGCACAGCTGTGATTTTTACTGCAGATTCACAATCCATTGTAGTCTTAGGACATCATAAAACTATTTTACCTTTTTTGTTCCCAGTGGTTAGTCTCTGCTGAAAGACTGGGTTACTTCAGTCTGAATTCTGCTCTGAAAACAGGTTTAATAAGTGGTTACACTTTTGTGTGTTTTGAGATATGGATTTGGGTGATTAAGCCTTGACATTGAATACAGCAGCACTGGGTCAGAAACAGGTCCACCTACCAACATATCCTGTCTCTGAGAGCACGTATCTCAGGGGAAAAAAAAGAAAAGGGCAGACATTCTGTGACACTGTACCCCTACATTTCCTCTGAGATAACAATAATGTGCACCTTGAGGACTTTTGAGTCACAGGTTTTATCCTTGTGCTGATCAGCGCTTAATGACTGTTTCTCCACAGATTTCAGTCTTTTATTTTTAACTCATCTAAACTTTTACTGTGCATATTATTCCATGTCAAAAACTCATATCATTTAATAAGACTTTCTGTGGGAAAAATATGTACATACTTTTTATTCTTTGACTTATATCTCCTTAAAATTTCATTTGTCTCTGCCTTGTTTCTGTATTCTGAGAATGAATGAAAAACTATTCTCCTATTCACTCACTGCCATGGTGCTCATTATCCATTTCTTCCCTGGACAAAAATACCCAAATCTGTTTCATCTTTTTTCTCTTGCAGAAACCATTTCACCCTATTTATCATACTTGTTGCCCTTTTCTGTACCTTCTTTTATTATTATAAACAGAACTGCAAATAGCATTCAAGATGTGAGGACAACATGGATTTATACAGCAGCATAATTATACTTTCTGCTTTCCTCTCAATTCCTTTCTCAGTTCTCAAAACTCTATTTATTTTTCTGACCACCACTAAATATTGAGCTGATGTTTTCAGGGTGTGATTATATAATGACTCCAAAATCTCTTTCCTGAATAGTAATAACTAATTTAAAGACCTTCACTGTATATGTAGAGATGGATTGTTTTTCCAACCAGCACTACTTTGCATTTGTCAAAAGTAAATCTCACTTACCCTTTTATCATCAGTCAATCAGCTTCACAAAATGTACCCAGTGTTCTTCATTCAGATTCCTTCCTTAATATTTTGCATAAATTTAGCATTATCAGCAAACCCTGTCATCTCACTCTTCATTTCCCTTTCCTGACCAGTCCTGCTATGCACAGGCACGAAGTAACCTACCAGTTACTTCCAGACATTTTAAAAACAGTCTGAAAAGGGTCCTCTTGACCCAATTAGCTACCAGTGGAAGGATGTTCTCTTTTATCAAATGAGGGTTGTGTTAATTTTCTTATGCCCTGACATTTTGGTAACTCTATGAAGCTGGTTCATTCCCGGTCATCTTGCATGCTGGCTGCTTTCCAGTTACCCCACAACCACCACTACATTTGGCTTCTGGAATCCTCAATAAATACGAGCCAGCTTGCTCCTTCTGAAAAATGAAATTGGAATTGGAAACCAGAGGAGTCTGCTTCAAACTTCACACCCTACAGACAACACGGATTCACTTCCCTCTGTTTCAGTCAAGACCCTCTCTCAGCAGTGCAGGAAATGGCTCTCACACTCACTTGACCACTGTCCTGTGCAGATGTGCACATCACCAGTGAAATCCTGCTACTCGAGCAGCCTGCACTGCACGTTCTGCAAGTCAGAAGCATGCAAGGACAGAGACAGACTAATTAGGATCACAGTAGAAAACAACAGTTTTCCCTACATAAATTACTCATAGACCAAGAAGAACATCTCCCAAAAATCCAAGAGGATGCGTATAATCTTGGTGCTGCCAGCTCCCCATACAAGGCTTAACAGAGTTTGATATTCTAGTACCTGCACACAGAGGTGCACAGTTCAAGGTAAGAGGCCAGTGTTGCTTGTCAGAAATGCTTGATTTGTACTGAGCTCCACCAAGAAGGCAAGCAGCTACTTTTATAAAACCTTCTGGTTCTCAGCCTGGGTCTATGTGGGAAGCTTGTGGAAAAGATAAGATTGCCAAGTGTCTTCATAATCATCTACATTAGTATGATGCTAGTGAAGGATGAAGAAGGAAAGGCAGACTGCCCATTCTTAGGAGATACACATGGCAGTTAGTATTTGGCATGGAGGTAAGTGCTAGAAGAATTGTAGTGGCACATTAAAATGTATATTATAATTTGTTTAGCAGTACAAAAGCAGCACTCTTTCCCTCAGTACTATTATGAGATATGTGAAGCCTATCTCTTCTGTGATTTCACTTCTGGACCCAGAGTGATAACTAAATGTGACCAAGCACAATAAATGAACGTGCACTTTTTCAGCCCACACCCAATTATTCTTGGCTCAATTTCACCAGCGGAAGGTAAAAGCCTGGTAGCTGTAACTGTCCATCATCAATGTCAGCATTGATAAGTGAATGAAGATAATTTCATTCCCATTCTATACTGTAACACTGTACTAAATTCAGTCACTGATTACTGTGGCAAATTTCTCCCCAGCGTGCACCCTGCTGCATGTTTCACTGCCAGTTTGTACTGTTGTCAGCTAGGGATCCCTGGCTTTCCTCTAGGCTCTTCCCAGCTAGCATTTCACACTTCAGGCTATTTGCATAGGAAATTTAACATATCCTATGACAGTACACAGATAATAAAATGGGGTAGAAGGTAATCTCTCTTCATGTACCAAAACATCTCTGTGAAACCTTCCTTAAACCTACCCTTCATTTCTTTATTCAGGGAAAAAAATCAAACAAGCAAAGAAAAAACCAACCAACCAAAAAAAAAAAAAAACAAAAAAAA
>LTAT01000004.1:98668979-98681775 GCA_003286495.1 Chlorodrepanis virens | reverse complement strand
TTACTATTATTATTGTAATTATTATTATTATTATTACTATTTTTAATTGATCTCAGCTGCATAGTATTGATGTGAATATTTTTCTGGCAAAGAATCATAGAATATCTTGAGTTGGAATTGACCTGCAAGGATCATCAAGTCCATCTACTGACCCTGCACTAGACAACCCCAAAAATCCCACCAGTGGTGGCATGCCAGTAGCAGGACATGATGAGGAAACAGAAGAGCTTTGCCTAATGCTGTAACATTTAAGTAAAGATTCTTCTGGAAGATGAATGTATGTAGCAGGTTTTTTCCCTTATTTTCTGTTAAAAATATTAGTCTATCACTAAGATTTCAGAGCAAACTTGGAGGCAAAAAATCCACACTGGAGGTTTGAAAGAATATCACAGCAACATTAACTTTGCTACATGTAATGAAAGTAAAAAAGTTTTCTTTTTTTTCCTTTTTTTTTAAATAATTCTGTAAATTAAGCTATTAACATTTAGCCTACTGGTGCTCAGCTTTGTCTATTTCTGCTTCTATTAATTAATAGGTTATGTTTCTAAAGATTTTAGTTGATATCTATTTTAATAAAGACTTTAACTTCCATATTTTGACTTGAAGGCAGCTTTGTTAATCTAAAATTTTGGGGTATTTTTTTTGGTAAAATGATAGCTAATATTTCCAAGTAATGTTTTACTCCCTTCTGTTATTTTGGTGTTTTCTTCATGCTCAATTTACCTTAGAGTTCATTGTCTGCAACACAGTAGAACTAAACTATCCATTTTCATTCTGTCCTATTACTCTGCTTGTCCAAAACAGCAGAAAAGATGGCTCCCATGACTTGTTTTTCTGCCTACAGAAGAAAAGTTGGGAAACACAAAACTCTTCTTAGAAGAAGATATATTTTGCAATTTTCCCAAGCCAGGAACACAGATTACAATTTTAGAGAACAAAAGAACAGCTTGTCCTGATGGGAAGAATTTTTTTTCTCGTCTGCGAAAAGTAGTGGGGATGCAAAGTCTGGTGTTCAAGAAATGCACTCTGCCATGCACCATGCCTTGAACAGCACAAGATTCTGGAGATCTGGGCATGGTTTATATAGCTGAGAGGCTGAGGAACACTCAGGACAGCTAAGTCACTCTGATGCCAAATCCATTGAAGTTAATACTGTGGCATGGAGAAATGTGACTAAAATAGATTTCTGATATGGAAAATAATTGTAAAGAAAATAAATGCAAACAATACAGGAATAGGAACACACAGAAAATGCAATAATAATGTAACTGATTTCTGTAGTGTTGATCTCTTCCTGTGACTACAGACTTATTTATTTCTCTGGAAATATTTAAGACATAGAACATTTTATTGTAGTTGACTATTGAATAGGAAATTGCTTTTACAAATAGCTATTAACGAAGCCCAGGTGGAAATAGAATTATGTAAATAAGTATTCCTCCAAATTTTATCTCAAATATAATCATAATTAGGGAAAAGTTGATAAAATATGTTGGCACAGATCATCAGTAATGTTTACATTGAAGCTGAACTTGCAAAGCTGCATCTGCCTAAACATCTGGGGGGGTGCATAAGAACAACATTATTAATAGCAGTGTTATTAGTATTATTAGTATTATTAGCTATTAACAACACATGAACATCAAAAAGAAAAAAAATATATTAGCAAGCTTTAAAACTTATCATAGAAGGTGAAATTTTTTAGAGGAGCAGAAACAGGGAAAAAAGCTGTTTAAATTAGTGAGGCTACACATGCAGATATAAAATGCTTTAGGCCGAATAATAATAGCTCTGTTGTTGGAGAGAAAGGCCTCTGCCTGAAATTGCACTGCTCCTGCTTTAAAGTACTAGTCTCTCAAAATGCTACTACAGCAGGATCAGCAAATGGATGGAGGTTACCAGTCTGAGAGGGGAGGCACAGTCAAAAGGACCTTGGTAAAATGAAGTCCTTCTATAAGTTTGGGAAATAGAGACTAATGGATGACCAGTCAGTTCCAGTTTTATAAATGAGTTTAGTAGGAGAAATGTTAGGCTCTACTCTAGCTTAAACAGTTTGGTGGTGTTTCTACAAAACATAGTTTAGCACACCATAAATAGAGCTGGTTATAAAATCCTGAAGGTGGAGTTTTAGATTGTATTTGCACTGAAGCATTAGCTTCTTATCCCTTTTATAGTTGTCTCCATCACTAATGGAACGCATTTAGTAGTTTGTCTCACTGTGGACAGATGTATCTACCTGATATCTGTGTAACCAGAATTGGTGTGAAGCCCACAGGTTATGAAAGGGAGGCCACACACAACCTCTACCCTGTTTAGCATAATTGGTAGCAGGTATTATGTGGGAAAAGTAAAAGGGAACACGAAGCTCTTGAAAGTTGTGGGAAAATTTCAGGTGAAAATATGAGTTTTAAATCTAATTTTTCTTTTACATAAGCAGACCTGGTTTAACATATTACATTAAAAATTCATATATGTGTCAAACTCTTTCTTGGTTTGAATGAGAAGCTTTCAGAGGTTTCCTTTTGGAGTGTTTTAAAATGAAATACATTCCAACTGCACTCAAGGAAGTGAAGAAAAGAACTCAGAAATGAAATTTTTAATTCTACACTCAAATTTTTTTGGTACCATTTCTCTCAGTTCATCTACAATATTGAGAAACCAGCTATTTACCCAGAAGTATTCTGGTCACTTCAGACTTTGTCTAGAACTCCTAAATAAATCAATCCATAGCAACTGATTTTTTCATGTAAGAATGTTCAAACTCCTCCATTTCTGTGAATTTATTCAGATCCTTGCCTTCTTTGTGTATCCTAGTTCTGCTGCACCCAGACTTAAAAACCCTCAGGAAAATATACTGAAGCAGTGCTCCCCTCAGGACTAAAGGTCAGGTCTGCTGACTCTACTGCTCCAGCAGAATGACAAGACAAAAGTGGGAATGTTGGGTAAAACACCACTGAGCAACTGATCCAGCTCATTGCCATTTCCTGCCTGCAGCTGAGGAGCCCTGGGCAAGCAGAGCAGGCTGTCTGTATTTTCCTAGTTACAGCAGCTGTCTTCTGCCCTTCTGGATTCTTAGATAAAGACAGAGATTTAAGTATGTGAATATGTTCTTCCTGAGTGCACTTTGCAGTCATTTCACTACTGCAAGTACAGTAGTACATGCAGGTGAATATGTCATCTCACACCACTGGGAAGTAGCAGCATCAGTACTTCTGCAAGACTTATATGACTCCTGTAACAAGAAGTGCAGGTATTGTACCTCATTCATGGCAAGAATCCTCAAAAATCTAAGTATGACTTATATCCTTTTAGTGGAGCAAATAATGTCAGTTAAGGAACAGATTTCTGTGCATTAAAGAAAAATGAGAACAATGTGGACAAAAAAATTGGCTCCAATGTGTATATGTAATGCAATTATTTAAAAATAGGGGACTAACGAGTTTATTCACAGAAAGCAAGACTTGTTTACACTGGTAGACCAAGCAAGACAAATAAATTATTTGATGCAGAGCTCTTTGACTGGCTTCACCACCAGCTCTCCCCCGCAGGCGTGTACCTTTCTCCAAAGGAAATGAGCTGCACATTGCTAAGGAGGCTCATCCTGCCAACATTGCTGCCTCCAGGCTCACCAATCCTTATTAACAGAACTCTAGGGTAGGTTGGCACCTCAGCTCAATCATGTGTGGGGTCACTTCACCATGCCATGGCACCATAAAGTCTCAAATTGGAACAACATCTTTTAAGCGTACTCTACAGCCTTTATTTAAATGCCTTTTAATGTAAATTCACTGCTCATAAAAGTGAAAGAATGACTGTTCTGGCAGCCTCTGGGCATCATTTGGGAAGATGAAGTGCAGGCTTATCTGCATAACTGCAAGTGCACTGTCTGGCCTTGTAACCTCAGCTCCAGTCTCTTCATCAGAATTAGCCCAGCAGCACGAAGTTGCGCAAATATTTTATGGACATGGCCAAATGTTCATTGTGGTCCAAACCGAGTTTTGCACTTGTGCCCTAATTACAGTTTAGATTTTGTGTGTGTTCTGTGAGCTGTCTGGTGAGTCACAACAGTGCCAGTGGGAAGATCTGGAGAGAAATGAGAATGTGATGATGACACAGCACCCGAGAAGCGCAAGGTGGTCTCAGTCAAACTCCTGATCGATCAGTCACCCTCGGAGCCTGAAGCCCTAGAGAGAGCACAAGCGTGCTGATGACTCAGTAGTTTAACAGTGTGGACTCTTTCCTGCCAAGAGCTGAGTCAGTTTTACACATAATAAATCAGTTTCCCTTCTTTTCCTACCACTTCAGCTGCCTCCCACTTGCTCATTTCATAGCAATTAGGACTCAGACTGGGGTCATAAAAGACAGGCAAGACAGAGAGAGAGGGAGAACCGGTAAATGTATTCAGAAGGCAATGCATTTTTCAGCCATGCTTGATTTCTGTACATCACTCATTCGCCCACAGACTTGACACTATCACAGACAGCCCTAGTGTTATCTCAGAATTTATTAGCATGAAGTAAAAACATTAAAACTGGCAAGCAGGCAGCAAAGCAGTTCACTTATCCGAGATTTATCTAGTGTTACACTGGATTTTAAGAATGCACAATACAGAAGTTGTACCCAGATGGAAGAAGTTGCCAGTTTAGGCACATTTCTGGGAACCCTCATGAAGACACTGCTGCAGCAGTTCCAGCCAGTTTTTCAAACTTCTGAGGCAGGAGTGTCCCACTTGGCAGACTGAGAAGGAGGCTGGCAGTAAGAAGATCTAATGGGAAGTCTTGATAATAAAGGACCAATATATCATAGCAAAGGTGAGAAGTAGTCACCAAAATAAAATCTGTCCAGGTAGATCCAAAGGAGAAGGACAACTTGTAGAGCTCCATATCAGGCAATGGAGCAATGTACTACTTTAGCAGTGAAAAGAGCCAAAAGCCAAAAAGGGATGCCAAAGAGATCCTGCTAATGAAAATTTAGTGACATCACAATAACCAAATCTTTGCCTTTCTCATAGACATGCACTGGATAAACACTAACCAGCATAGAAGTTAACTTGCTAACAACAATTGCAAATAAAAGCAAGCAATACTTAATTTAGACTTTATACAATTATTTATTTTAATTTATATATAAGTACCTATGTTAAATACATGTAATCATTATATAAAATAGAAACTATTGATGAAGCAATAGCATTTAGTTAAAAAAATCCAAACACAAAAACCTATGAATAAGTTAGGCAATCAGAAACTTGCAAATAAAAGATGGATACAAAGATTTACCTAGAAATCTACGCCCATGCCTTACTCAAACATCCAGGGTAACTGAGGCTTCAGAGGGTCCAGACTGGGCTCACATGAAATATTGTTTGGAGGCTTAAATTTTACACAGCAGACAAATCTGGCCATGGGGCTGCCCTCAGTAGGCAGTGCAAATGCACTCCTAGGGGCTGGGATGCTCCATATCTTGCTCCAACTTTCCACCAAAAAAAGTGTTAGTTCCATGCTAGTTATTAAAACTTGATTTCTGTCCCACATAATCTATTTAATCATATGAAGAAGATTCAGCTGGCTCTGAATGGAAAGAGCTTCCAAATGATAGATGGCAAGGAACAAAAAGCAAGGGCAAGAAGGGTGAAGCACTGTCATTTAATCAACATGTAAATTTTATCTTCCAGCATTCTTTAATGACACCTTAGCTTAATTTTTTTTTTTTTTAAAGCAGGTCTCATTATTTCAGTACTACATAGAACATGCACTTGTGCCTATTAGGCCAACATCTAAATTGTTTCTATCTCCAGTACATCAGTAATGTACCTAAATATGTGCATATAATCACATTTTTTATTATTTTCTCCCCTGGCCAGCATGCAAGACAACTTATCAGCTCTCAGTTTTTCTTTCAGAAACACCTTTTTAACTTGCCTTGAAAATTTAGATGAAACTAGAAAACAATGCACATGGTCTTAGGTAAAAAATGTTTTTAGGCAAGAAAGATGAGCTAAATCATACTGCTCAAGAAGCAGTGCTATATTTTATATGGAAACTAAAAGGAAAAAGAAATAGATTGAACAAGAGAAATTAAATTGTCCAATATCACAAATAACTAAATAATTTCCTCAGTGTACCTTGCATTATTGTTGTTGCTACCAGCAGTATCAGTAGAAAATCTCATTATTTTTTATGCTTGCACTTGACTTAAAATTATCAAATTAAAAATTACTGTAGCTTTTTAAACTCAAAATGCATGCACACATTGTCGAGGAATGCTGCAGATTTTGACAACTGAGTTGGGCATTCTGCCTAAGATCCAAGAATGCACTTTAGGTATTCAGATGTGCAGTCAGTACTACCCAAATAAATCCTGAAAGTGGTTTCAAACTGGAATCCATGCTACAATGGAAATAACTGCCTCCACACGCCTTTGTTATTGAATGTATTCTATGTCTGAAAAACCTTTGTTTCTCATTAAAGCTGATAATTCTTTTCAAGGATATGCCTAGAGCCAAAGCCATTGGGACGCATGATCTCTCCTGGTAATGTTCCTCAGACTGCATTCTGGAAAAACAAAAGCAGCAGATTGCTGAGCAGAGACTTTCAATTTATAATCTCTTTGCAGATGAGTCTTCTCTTCCCATTTACTGGTGGAAGGAGCTAGACCTGCCAAAATGTCTGCTGTCTTAACAGGCCATCCAACACTTGTTTTAATGGCCAGTGAACTTCTCCAAGACTGAAAAAGGTGCCCTTAAAATTTTGATGGCATGGGACATAATTACAGAAAATATCTAAGATGATAAGGATGTGCTAGATCTAAAGAGATATAAATTACTAATAAAATAAAAAAAAATGCAACCACTATGCAAAATAATAATCATGCAAGACTGGGCTATTTGTGATTTATATTATATGGTTCTTTGCTGGTATAAGTTTGCTCAAACAGCTAAACTATCTCCAACTTAGTCTGGTTTCACCATGGCATCTGTCACTGCTGAAATTCAAAAACACACAATAGATTTAGAGGCGTTCTCTTTACATTCTAATTAACAGTATTGTGATCAATGATTGCACAAAGAGATATCATAAAGGACTACTTTATGGCTGGTTTTACACTCCATTTTGTTTGTAAATGTAGATCTAAACTGTTTTACTTCTTCCTGTTTCTTAATTTTCTTGCTCAGCAAAGCAAATGCCAATGTACAAGCTTGTAACAGAGATCAGCTCAGCAAGATTAGAAGACAGGATCCTACTTATTTCTCATTCTTTATCATAGATTGCAGGTTGCAAGGCCTCTTCCTTTGTTGTTCAGATAAAGTCTAGACTGTAGACTGTGCCATATAGATGTACATATATATGGATATGTGTGTGTGTGTGCGTGTGTGTGTGTGTGTGTGTGTATAATATACATATATAGATAAGTACATAAATAAAGTGAGACAATGATCAAAGCAGGGACTGGAAGTCAATAAATGGGTGGATTGTTTCTGATTGAAATTTTCCTGCTGAAGGTATTTGACTTATCCAGGCACTCAACATCTGAATTCTACATTCTGCTATATGAGAAGGTGTATAGAGAAATACAAGTGGAGAAGCAAATTATTTCCCAGTTATTTTTATAGATCAATGTGAGATGTCCATGAAACACTCAGAAGTATTAGTGAGCACCCTGAGAAGATAAAGGTCTGTTACAGCCATGATTCAGCCAGCAACATTCAGTAACAGAAGTATTTTGCTTCCTTTTTGTGCAAAATCAAAATCTCTATGACATGGCCTCTTCCCCAAAAATGCTATATTTGCACTGGCACAATGTTTGATCATTGTCACTGTTCTCTTACAACTTTTTCTTTCTCACCATCTTTCTGCTCTCTGCAGAGAAAGCAGGATTTTCTTGTTTTCATTTTAAAACCTGAGACTGTCTTTTTCTGATGAGGTAGTATGAAACAACATATTCTTTTCTGATAAGTGCTTTGGCCTCTTTCATTAGACCGTTTCTTCAATTTAGTAAAATAAAGGAGTGTGTGTATATATATAGGTCTGTTCATAGGGTATGTGTATGTGAATTGAACATTCTTTAGAAAGGGGAGATTTTGTGTCTTAAGGACTCTAGAAAACATGTTTTGCATCCTGTTTTACTTGATTTCTCATCCCAAATTTCACTTCAGGTTTGTAGTTCAGATGCTAAATATTTAACACACTTTGATTATTCACAACACATTTAAAGCAAACCAACCAGAGAGAACAAGGATCGGGAAAAAGACATTTGTAATACCTCAGTTCTTCCTCTCTTTAAATCTTTCATCCACAGAATATTGTCCTTCTAAATTACTTTTTTTTCTGTCATAAGAAGACCTGTCCATTTCTAGATCTTCTCTGGTCATGATATTCATTCTCTTATTCCTCTGGCGTGCTCAGAGCCCAGAGAAACGTCGACTGATTTACTTTTGTGACATTCCAGTTCTTTGATCCTCATGACAAATAAAGAACAATTCAAAACTTGGAATAGAGGAAGAGTGAAAAGCAGAGAATAAATATACCTTTTCACTTTTCTTTTTTCTTTTGAAAATACAACAGTGATGGGTATGACTACTATCAAATATAGCCTCCTCCATAAGCAATATGTGTACATATATATATATATAATGTTGTTGAGGATGGGTGCGGTTTTTTTTCCTACATTCTTTATTTTAAAGATATTTTACTTGAATACCTCAAAAAGATGTTTACTGTATGAACTTGTCACCCTAGAAAGCTGGGTGAAAATCAGGAGAAGAAAGAGAATGAGAAGCTTCATACTCAGATAAGGGGATAGATGACAATAACACAACTAGCAAACATTCTTTTTTTTCTTTTTTTTCCTTTTTTTTTTTTTTTGTGAAATGACTCAAACAGTAATTTGTCTCAATATCAGCATGGTATAAACCTGTCTACATAGAAGAGGTTCTAAAGGCAGACTGAAACTCTCTCTTGTTGGAATTTTACAGAGAAATTAATTATTTAGTATACATTCATGACAGGTACTTTAGTATTTTACACAACTACTGCAAAGAAACTAAATATTGTGTATACCTCCTGTCAGTGTTGAAAACATTCCTTGAATATTAATGAGTGTTTCAAAATGAATGTTTCAGAAGAGTTTTGCAATAAAAATTCTGTTAAGCTAACTGTTTTCTTCTAATGAACACCAAGAAAAAAGATTAAAAGAGAGACATTTTATGCTCTGAAAAAAGTAAAACTTTTATAAATTTTATACTTTCTTGAATTGAAATGTATTTCTTTCCTGCAAACTCTTAAGATAAAGTTGTTAGATATGACAGCTAAAACTTGCTAATTGCTGCAAGAAAAGTTTTATTTGAAACTGCTAAGGGCTAGGCAAAGGATAAATAATTTTTAAAGCAAATTTGAAGCTTCATAAAGCTACTTGAAAGATTTTTCTAAGGATGGACATGTAGACTGGATACAGAGGGAAATACTGGACTCAGTACAACACAGTATGCATGTGATTTGAAATAGTCATTTATTGGCCTTCCTGAAAATGCAAATTAGAGGTCACCATGGCATATGGAGGTTAAAGTAGATTAGAATAGGAACAAAAACCAAAACAAACAAAACACACAGTAATAAATAAGCTGTCTTGAGTCAAATCAATCCAGTTGCTAAAGGTCACCTAGAACCACTTGCTCAAGATCACATCCAGCTTTTGGGTACCTCCAAGGTGGAGGAGCCTGAAGACCTCACAGAAAAATGTGTTTCCTGATGTTTCATGGAGGTCCCATGTTTCCGCGTGCCACTGCCTGTACTCCTGTCACTGGGCACTACTGGAAACAGTTTAGGTCTGTCTTCTTTACACTTTCCTTTCAGATACTCTTGCTCCCCCAAGCAAAAAAAGTCCCAGGCCTCTCAATATTTCCTTGTAATAGAGTAGCTGCAGTCCCTTCTTTGTGTTAGTTTCTTGAACTCTGTATGGTATATCCGTGTGCCTCTTTTACTGAGGAGCCCAGAACTGGACAGAGTATGTCAGTGCTGAGTAGAGGGTAAGAATAATCTCCAGCAGCCTGCTGACAATGCTTCTCTTAGTGTAGCTCAGGATACCATCACAGTTCTTTAACACAAGAAAGAAAGGCTCATGTTCAACTCCCCCAGGTCCTTTCCCCTGCGGCTTTCCAGCTCAGTCACCCCTGCATTTACAGCATGCCTGGGGCTGATCCTTGCCATGTGCACAACTTTTGTGCTTCCCCTTGTTGAGCTGCATGAGGTTCCTACCACTCCTTTTCTCCATCCTGGTGATGTCCCCCTGGACAGCAGCACAACCCTCTGGTGTATCAGGCACCACTCTCGGTTTTGGGTCATCACCACAAGAGGTTCATATGAAAAATGGCATTTCAAAGCCAAAAGTTCACAAACTCATGAACTCATGAACTCACAAACTCATGAACCTCCAGACTGTGGAGGACAGTCTGGAGCATGCTAGGGCTGAAGTAAGAATTCTGGAAAGCAGCTCCTGCGAAAAGACTGTCCACACAACTTTTTAACTACAGAAGGACACAGAAAAGACATAGAGAATCCTATGCTATATCCCAGAATATGTACCTGATAATTGTTGAGTTTTTAAAAAAGAGAATATTTGGAGATTGTCCAGAAACATTTGATATCATTATGCAGCAAATAACTAATTAAATAAATAAATAAATGAAACTGGGTCCTACAATTTCTTCATGACACTTTCTTTCTTTTCCTGGTAGTTTATTAAATTTAGAATATTTTAAGAAGCTTAATAATAGAAGTTTTTCATTTTGGTTTTGTTTTGGAGGTTATTTTTAAAATATTTATCTTGGTACACTCTTTTGGAAGATTTTGTTCGGCCTAATGAATAAATAGAGCGAAATTTCTTATCTAATGTTTTCATGCAATCAATGTTTTATGCAGTGGTTAATTATATATCGCAAAATATGAGTGTGTTCACACTGCAATACTATTTGGTCTTTGTGGGCAATTTATAGGCAAGTATGAGCAAAATAAGAAAGAAACAAACATACAAATTAGCAGAAGCACTAACACAAAAGAAAGGGGTTTTTTAATACAAATTCAATCTTTATTTATGTGTTGGTATTATAAATATGACAAACACACTGAGAATGTTTTAGAGGCTAAATAGAGAGTAATGGCACATATATTTTTTTAGATATTAAGTAATTTTAGAAAAAGGTAAAAAAGAAAACTCCAATGAAATTCTAGCTAAGTAGAAGCATGTGGGGTTTTGACACTGCCTTCAATGAAAAAGAATTTCATCTTTTCTGTTCATTGAAATAAAAATAAAGAGAGCACTATCAAAAGAAACAGGTAAATTGATATGTACAACTCATCTTCCACAATCTCAGTAACAAGGACTTTTCTAAATTATTTTGCTTTTAAAGCTATTAAATGTATAGATTACTTAGCCTTAATTGACAGTTTATAAAGATAATTCCATATGTCTTTACCTTACGGGGTTTTTTGAAATAACATGATACTGAAGGTCATGCAATACTTTCATTGGATAAATATGGTTGCAGTATTTGCCAAGGTTTCCTTGCCTTGCAAAGTCAACTAATTCAGAAACTGTTAAATATTGTATAAGTTTTTTTGTGTTTGAGATGAATAAGATATTGAAACCAAACAAAGGTATGGTTGTTAATTACAAAGCATCTCATTCTTGTATGTTTTCATTTCCTTTCTGTAGCTAAGAGAATGCCTTAAAAGGGTAACAGAAACGTATTTGATTAATTTGTTTACAGTCAAGCAGTGAAGCATACACCAGGAGTCACATTTTGACTAGGTACACTGTAAAGGACACAGAGCAATCAGACTGATATGTTAATGGCTTATGAGTGGCTGAGTTGAATAAAAATATTTTTGGTACATGAATACGTTATCTTCTTACCTATATTTATGTATACAATAAAATACATATAATTTGAAGGGAAATAAGTGCAACATATTCTCTGCCTTCTTTTTTTTTATGGACACTGGTTTATGCTACTTTTTTTGTTGCTATTTGTTTTTTTTATTTTTTGATGAGTCTCTAGCATATTTCACAGAAAAATAGCTCTTCAACAACTACTCATGATTCTCAAAGTCTGCTAGGATGGCAGAGGAGCACACATCAAACTATAGCTCAACAAAAGTAAGAAAAGCTTTATATAGGCAAGATGTGAGCATAAAATTATTCTCTCCAGAAGTCAGGAAAAACACCATAGAATCTATTTCTAAAATGGAGAAGAGAGTGAAATGTTTCCAAAGTAAAATTAGAATTAAAAAAAAAAAAAGGATAAAATAATAAGATATAAAGAGAAACCAGTCAGGAGTAAAACTATATGGTAGATTCAAAGGCATCTCTGGACTTGTCAGCATCACTGCCTGGTGAGCTTATGCAGAAACTTGCCTCTGGCTTTGTCAGATGCCACAGCTGGAAGAATATCTTCTACTTTTTGACTTTAATGTCCTTCAAGTGGCATCTGAATCAGGATTGAGAGTCAGTGGAATAAACTAAATAGTATTTCCCTAAAACTATTTGTAACAAAAAGGTCCAAACTAGAACAACTATCAGAAAAAATATTTTTGGCTTATCAAAATCAGATGTTGTTTGTATATTAATATATTTTTTTGCAAAACACAGAAACACCCTGATATAACTCATTCAGCAAATTAAACAAAGTTTACTTTTGCATATTTTCAAAGAATTAAACATAACCTCAACTAGAGAAGTACATGAAGAGACCAACCAAATGTCTGAATGATAAACTGTCCTATGAAGTTGGATGCTTATA
>LTAT01000004.1:98657969-98668944 GCA_003286495.1 Chlorodrepanis virens | reverse complement strand
AATAAACTAAATAGTATTTCCCTAAAACTATTTGTAACAAAAAGGTCCAAACTAGAACAACTATCAGAAAAATATTCTTGGCTTATCAAAATCAGATGTTGTTTGTATATTAATATAATTTTTTGCAAAACACAGAAACACCCTGATATAGTTCATTCAGTAAATTAAACAAAGTTTACTTTTGCATATTTTCAAAGAATTAAACATAACCTCAACTGTTTGCACATCAGAGAAGTACATGAAGAGACCAACCAAATGTCTGAATGATAAACTGTCCTATGAAGTTGGATGCTTATATGATTCTGCAAAGGATCACAAACTATACATTCTACTGTGAAGGTAGAGGATAGGAAAAATGCCATTCTGTCTCAATCATTTCCCATAACTGCTGAATTTCATCTGTGTGTTATTGATTCTCATATTAGTTACAGCACTCTTGCTCTGATCTTGGTGCTGCCTTTGTTTGTACATTTGGATGAGCAGCACTGGAGGACCACTTTGAATAAAACAATGAATGGTTCAGTGGATTTACCAAATCCATATTATTAAAACTATGGAGTAACTGAGACTGAAAAAAGGATTCAAATTAATCACAAACCAGGCAATTGTACACCAGTGAGTCCTACCTGATTTGTTGACTTAGAAATTACCAGAAATGTCATGGTCAATGAAATGTGAAAGTACAAACATGCTTTTGTTTAAGCTTCTCTACCACCAAGGCAGGAGCTTATGATGCACACTGAATCCAGTAAAAGGGATCTGAATAGATGCTGATCAAATAATACAGATGTGCTTTGAAAAACCCAAAATATGCTCTTGTTTTATATATAAATATTTCACAAGAATATTTAAATGAAACCTGTAGGCTTCCCAGCCTGGTCTAAGCAAAAGGTCATTGCATCATCTTAATTTGTAATTTCAGGATGACCAATATTGCTACTGTCCAGCACTAAGACTTTTCCAAAGACATTCCTAAAGACAGCATAAAGAACCAAGTCACAAATAAAATCAAATTATAATGTAACTCTTTCCATAAAATTTACCATACAGAATGTTCTTTTGAACAACTGAAGCATACTAAAATCTTAGGAGCTCTAAGTTTTATAGCCAGTTTAAAATTTAAATAAACTCAAACAAAACTCCTTGGGAAAAAAAAAATCCCTTCCCTCCTTGGGGCTCTAGGTGAAATATTGTTTTGAAATTCTTTTTATACATAGACATATAGTGTATATATATGTATATGTACACATGTAAATCATTGTTTGGGAGAATGGATAACTCTAATATTGAATTATTGCAAGCATTCTGGATCATCACAACAGACAAAAGATTGTTTTGCTTACAGATTTATTTATTTTTTTAAATGGACTATTTAGGGTGAAAATGTTCTTAGTTCATTTATCAGTTAAAATTTTTTACAAAAATAATTAAAGTTAAGGAAGTTCTTGTTAGTAAAGAAAAACACATTAATGTGAAAGATGCATTCAAATTGTAATGCTTGAATCAGAAGAGGAGAGAATAGAAGAGAATAGTTCAGTGGAAAGAACCTGCAACAAATATCTGTTTCAATTGCCTAACCACTTCAGACCTCTTCAAGAGTTGAAGCATGTTCTTATGGTCATTGTCCAAATGCTTCTCAAACACTGACAGGCTTGGGACATTGACCACCTCTCTAGGAAGGCTGTTTCAGCATTCCACCAGTTTCCCAGTAAAGAAATGCTTCCTCATGTAAAGCCTGAACATTCCCTGGCACAGCTTTGACTCATTCTTATGTGTCTTGTAAATAGACAAGGAGGAGAAAAAAGAGCATCTGTAAAGATGGATGAGGTCACCTCTGAGCATCATTTTCTCCAAAGCAGAGAAACCCAAAAGCCTCCATGATTCTTCATAGGATGTGCCTCCAAGACCCTTCACCAGTTTTTTTTTTCTCTTCATTTTCCTTGGGAAAATACTGAAAGGAAAATAAATTGGTTTTAATTTGCAATTTTCTGGTTATTTATTGGGTTTTCCCACTTGTCTTGGTAGAGCAGCTTAAATTGTACGTAATCTAACAAGACAAGACCCAACACCTAAGCAGCATTCTCTTTTAAATATGCTCTGTGACTTTTTTCAGGACTCTGTGGGTTAATTTTTTGCTATATGAAATACGAAGTATATAGATATAACGTTTCCACTACTTATTGACGTAGCTCAGAGGTTCAACTACTATATCAGAACAGTTTATTAGGTTCATTATGATCTCAGCTTGTACTGAATTCATTTTCTGAATAAGTGCACTGTGAGTAATGAATATCCATTAGTTACATTAGCAACATTCCAAAAACTTATTTTTTTAATGTTCAGCCATTATGCAAACTCCTACACTTAAAATGACAGCTAAGTACTTTCACTGTATTAAAATAGTAAACATTGAAACAGAAACTGATTTTCCTTACTTGCATTAATTCTCTGAAAGAGAAGCATGCTCCTGTCATGGGAGCCGTATCACTGCTGTGCATATACACCTCTTGTTCACAAATACTTGCTAAAAACTCAACAGGAAGCAGTACATGCTTTTAGAGGCTGTTTTTATCAAGGTATTTTCAGAGGCATAAAGGCTAGAAATGGAACTGTGTGAAACAGGGAAAATCCACTTTGCATTTAGTTTTACTGTACGTCCAGGAGGAGAAAGTACTGTCAGTCCTTCTTTTTTAAGTATTAAATGAACAGGAAATGACTTTAAAATGAATATCAAGTGATCATAGTCTAGTAAGTCTAATAACGGAACACATCACTCACAGTGGTAAACAGTTTATTGATTTTATCTGTGCTTTTTGCTAAATCTCAATTTAATTTTTATTAATTACATGGGCATTACTAATTTTTAATCACTCGGATTATGGAAAAGATAATGTTTACAGCTCTCTGAGAATACCTAAAAAATTACAATGTAGCAAATTTTGTATTTCAAATCAATTACAAACTGTGCTGCATAACCTAAGATCGCACAAAGATTGGAAGATTGTTATTAAGAGGAAGCCAAATTTTAGTGAGAATCTCTGCCATGCACCAAAATTCATGCCATTTTCCCCAAAATAGATCTAAACTAGGCCTTCTACCCGGGAACTTTATGCAATGTTTTGTAGTGTCTGTGCAGTAACAGTATAACTTGTCCAAAATGATTTTTTTTTTTTTTTGCTATTTTTAAAGGCTTACTCTGCTGCTGGTATTTCAGTAAGAACAGCAGAAAAAGTGCTGTGGGTCAGACTAGAGGTCCATTTATCCTAGTACATCATCTCTGAAAGTGGCCAAAAGCAAATGTCTTAAAGAAAAGAGCAACATGGGGCAGATAGATATGCAGAAGTTTTTTTATTCGCCTTAAAAAAACAAATTTGTGTCAGTTTAAATAATTCACTGGAAAGACTCCGTTTGAAAGGAAGAAGGCAGAACTAAGAAAAAGTACCACAAACTTCTCTTCATGCCAGCCTACTTCTGATGGTCCTGTGAACTACCTAGCTCAACCTCTCACTAGGAAAAATGGAAGATGAAGTGATTCAAGTTGCCTGTTGGCTACCTTCAACCATCAGCATTCAAGAACAAGGCAGCAATAGAAAGTACAGCTGCAAATAAGGCTTTTATAACAGCCAGCAAAGAGAGATGGCCAGAATACATCTGGCTCAGCCATGTTTCTCTTGCTTTAGCAGCTTTTCATTAAAAAAAAAACCTGCTGCAGGATTGTGTGGATCAGAAAAAAAGAGAGAAATATTACACACATGCGATGTCTAATCACCAGTCAGTAAAACAATTTCATTAACAGAAAAGGATAGGAATGTGGACATTGGTCGTTTGAATAACATTTAGGTTTAGACACAGCTTCACAGACAAATATGACTGTATGGTATATAGGAGAGCTAAACGTCGTGTTTCACATTTTCAGTCGTGTCTCACATTATGCCCTTTGTTTCCAGCTGCTCTAGTGCTATCCAATGTGTAAGCTGGGCTTGCACGTTTAGTCATAATTTGCAGTTAATTGCTTTTTGTGGTTAGAGATCATTCCCCAAGTTGAAAGAAGAGTCCGACAGCCCCTGATTATCCACCAGCATAGATACTGGAAGAAGGAAAAAGGGTTTTTTCTATAGATTTTTCAACTGAATTACAGGATGTCAGTAATGAAAAAGTTAACAGCTTCTACTTTGTGTGCATATCTTTGTAACATTATAATTACAGTCTCAAGGCTGAGAAATTATTCCAGGACAATGTTACGAAACAATGTTTTCACATGCCAATGTCGCCTTGATTTTTTAAGATTTTCTAAGCCTTCTGATGTTTACATTCTTGTAACAAACTTTTCACATACTTTCTGTAAATAACTCATTGTTTTGCATTCCTTTATAGAAGAAGAGAAATTTGATGGACTGTCAGTTTGTCTAGTGTCATTGGAAGGGTGGCACTGTCACCCTCCAATCCACTGTCACTTTTGTAAAACTAAAATGCTAGAGTCAGAAAATAAACGTCCCCTTTTCTTCACCTTGAGAGCAGTGGTGTGTGCACTTGTGTTGTTTCGTGTCCTAACATGCCAGTGTTTGTGTTTTCAGAATACTTTTAATTTCAAGTGCCTCTGTAATATGGTCAAGACATCTTTATACTTAGCTAAGATGGTGAGATCCAAAATGCCAGTTTATAGTCAAAGAAAGATTAAAGGAGATTGTTGAACACCTCCAGGAATAAAATTTTCAATAATAGCACCAATTTAATCTAGAATTTAGACTTGTAAGTAAGATTGCTTAAAAAAAATTCACTTCATGCTCTCCATTAGTTCTGCAACACTGAGAAGAGCCTTTTCAGAGTTGGACAACTTGACAGCATGAGAGGCTGTTCTGGTTTTGGATGGCATATAATTCATCTTCCCAAGTAACTGGTACAATGCTATATTTTGGATTTAATGTGAAAATACTGTTGATAACACACTGATAATTTTTTTTTTTTTGTTAAGCACTGCTTACTTCAAGGACTTTTCAGTTCCATACTCTGTCAATGAGCAGATGCACAAGAAGCTGTGGGGAAGCATAATGAGGGCAGCTGACTCAACCTGGCCAGAGGAATATTCCACACCACAGAACACCATGCCTAGTATATATACAGGGGGAGCTGTCTGGAAGGCATTGATCACTGTGCATGGGATGGGCTGGGCATTGGTCAGGAGGTAGTAAGAGCAATTATATTGTTCACAACTTAATTTTCTTGGGTTTTATTCCTATTTACTTCTCTCATTTTCATAACCATAACAATAACAACAATAACAACAATAATAATAATAAGTAGTAGTAGTAGCAGCAGCAGCGGTAGTATTACCACCAGTGGTATATTTTCATTTTTTAAAACTATTTAACACATGTTTCTCTCAAGGCTTGTGTTTTCTTTCCAAGTCTCCTCCTGACTGTAGGGGGGGAGAAGGGAAGATGACTGGGGAGAAATTGGCTGCATGGTACCTTAGTTGCCATCTGGGGCTAAACTACTATGGACTGTCAGAGTCTTTGCTTGTTACAAAACAGAGGTATTGGTAGCAGTAACAGTTCTGTTCAAAAGCTGGAAAGAGAAATAATCCTTTGTACAACCTTAGCCCAGTTTGATTTATTTCCAGCAGATAGGACATTTTTTACATTAACGTTTCTAATAAACTCTGGTTTATTAAAACAAGATCCCTACATTATTCCAGTTATTTCAAGTGGCAGAATAAGGAGGCAGATTCATCTCCAAGAAAGAAAGAAAGAAAGTACTAAGTAAAATGTAAATTTAAGTCTGCAACAAATATGAATTCCAGCAATGTTCTTTGGATTTGACCACTCAGTAAATCTCTTTGTGAAGGTAATTTTTTAATTTCTTTTAGAACAGAGCAGTTAGATGCACACACAATGTCAGAAGTCATATATTTTTAGTTACTTGGTATTAAGACAGAATTAGCAGTAATGTTCATATACTGCAAAAAGTTAATATCCCAAAAGGCATTTCAACACTGCTGGTATATCTGTAATTTAATTGAAAGATATAATGATTGAAAGATAATAGCCTAAATTTCGTTCACCTTGCCACAAAACAGATGGAAATTTTAAATTCAGTTTATTGCACTCTTTATTATCTCTTTCTCAGCTTTGCAGCACTTCTAAAAATCAAGCAAACAATGAGACAGCTACATATTTGATTTTAACAGACACCTTGAATGACCAAAACAGGATCTGGAAGACAGGGATGGGAAACAGAATGAGGTCCTGATAATTAAAGGGAGACACAAGATTTTGGCCCCAGAGGGAGGTCAAACCCTGTGTGAAGTTTTGGGCCTCACACTACAAGAAGGACATTGAGGTGCTGGAGCACGTCCAGGAAAAGGCAACAAATCTGGTGAAGGGTTAGGAGCATGAGCCTTTTGAGGAGCAACTGAGGAAGCTGGAGTATAGATTGGATATTAGGAAAGATTTCTTCACATGAAGGGTTGTTAAGCATTGGAACAGGGTGCCCAGGAAAGCAGAGGAGTCACCATCCCTGTCTGTATTCAAAAGATGTGTTGTTGCAGCTCTTAAGGATAGGGTTTAGGAGGTTGGCCTCCAAGATCTTACAGGGGTTTTCCCAACCTAAATGATTCTATGAGTCTATGAATTCAAATAAGAGTCTTTAATATCCCAGAATAAACTGGTATAACATAAAGTACTCTTCCCTGGACAATATTTTTGACTGCAGGATCATATTTAACATGTCACTAAAATGTGAAATGAATATATTAGATGCTAAGTAAAACACAACCATGTTGTTTAAGCATCTGATTTTTCGTTTTCTTTCCTGTTGCACAAATCACAGACACTGTGAAAGCTCTTGACTCAGGAACTATTGTAACATGTGTGGCCTTTGTAACAAAGTTGTGAAATTTTATTTCTTAGGTTTTTATGCTGGCTAATAAACTGAAGTAATGCAAAGTCTACATACTGCAAAAATGTGAAAAAAGATTTATCAAAGTATTTTATTAATTTATCAAAGTATTTTATTAACTTGCATCTGCTCAACAGTGTCAGAGGTAATGTGGTCATTTAAGAATGTATTGTTGCCGTGTTAATTAAAGGAATTTCTGAGTTTTATGGGACCTGAACACATTCAAAATAACTAATGGAAATTGCCCAGGTTTCCTAATATTGTACTCTAACAGACCCTCAAATTGGCCCTTGTGTTCAGGATGAATGGTAAATTGCTCAGCTGTCCACTGCTAAAAGAACACCAGTTTATAATGCTTCATTTAGACAGTACTTCCCCTCCTGCCCCTTTCTTCTGCCCAATAAAATCTTAGTGTTCATAAGACTTCTGAAGTTTATGTAATCCAAGCTCTAGATCAAAGTAGTATCACCAATAATGGATTGATTTAGTCATGTTTTTGTCTCATAGAGAAGACCTCCAGTGATTCAGTCTTGTAATCCACCATGACCCTCAGGGCTCTTCAGCAGGGCAGCCTCCCAACCCATGTGGAAGCTGCTTGTTTCCACTTTGCACTTCTCCTTGCTAATATCTATGAAGATTTCTGCCAACTAAATTCTCGGGTTTCTTGAGGGATGAAAACTTTACCTCTCAATATGCCAACAGCTTTCCTCCATGAATTTAGCATCAGCAGCAATGAATGCAATCAATGATGTAATGCTTTTAATATTTAGCTCTGCACAGCCTATTTAATGAGAATTATCAAAGAAAACAAAACTTTATAGATTACTAAATAAAAATATAGATTTAAGTGCCAGGAATCCAATCTAATTAACTAAACAGTAATCTAGACTGGCTGAAAAGATATTCTATAGGTTTTAATACTCTATTTGGTATTACTACTGTATTCTGAATACAAAATATTAATTTTCCAGTCTTTATGCTAAAAGTGATACAGTAAGTTTGTCAGATAGACTGTTCAGATAGCTCAAGAAATTTTATTTATTTAAGTTGACTTAAAAACAGTAACTAGGTCTAAAGTCTAAATTATATGTAAACTTTTTTTTCCTAACCAAAACTAAATTTGCATATTGATTTAAGTGAAAACACTCATGTAAATCTTCCTACACATATGTACGCTTTTTAATGCTACAGAAATAAAAGTACAATATATGCAAAAGTAAAAAAACACTACTGTCACTCGTGTGATGTAGATAAGTTGATTAAAACTGCTCACATTTATCTTCCCTATAAAATCTTACCAAATATGCAATCCATTTTCTTCATCTCTTCCCCTGTTTGATTTTTTCCTAAGAAATCGGTTTTTAGTCTACATATTGCATATATATAATCTAATGTATTAATTGAAAGATAATGACTGAAATAGGAAAGGTTTAGTCTCTATTCTAGAAGCTCTTTCACAGTCAGAAACTTGATAAAGCTCAACTGAAAAAAATTCGGAATCCAATGGAGACCAATTTAAGTATAAATAAGATAGCTCCAAACATTCATAAGTTATACATACAAACTATATTTTAACAAGTGTATCTAGTTACAGGGATGGAAGAGTTTATATAAAGGGGCTGACACTTCAGGGAAGGTACTTGTTCTGCTGAGAACAAGTTTGCAGTTTCACTGTGGAGGCCATGGCTGCCATGTAGAACCCAGTCTTGGTCTCCAGCCTCGTACTTTTCTTCCATGCAGATGACATTCTCCTTCTTTGGGAAAGACCCTGTGAAAGTCCACTTAGTGCAGCAGACTGCCAGTGTGGAACAGACTTCAGAATTGGGGCCAATCCTATCAGATTTTCCTATTAAAATATTTTTGCTAGCTTCCCTAGAATCTCAGTTATCAGACATACATTTATTTATTAGTAACACTAATAATAGGATACTATATGTAGTTTGTAAATATACTTAATGTACAATTATTGGCGGTACAAAATCTTTCCCCCTACCGCTGGGTTAAAAAGGTTCCTACCAGAAGTCTCACTGGGAAAGAGAATATGTAGCAGACATGGAGAGGTCTAATATTTAAGCATGGAGTCTATTTTTCAGACTGTTTTGGAAGGGGAACTGGCATTGTAAATCAAATAGCTTTAGACTCTGTGTATACAAGAGCTTTATACACTGATTAAAAGACAAAAAAACCTCACCATGCTTCTTGGTAATCATATAAAAAAGCAAGAGAGTAAGGAAAAGCAATCAGATTATCGTAAAGCAAAGGAGGGCTCAGATTTTTACTCTTTAAACAGCCCACCTGTAGCTTTGTCATCTGAAAGAAACAGAGGAAACTTGCTTCTGTGCTACTCTGGAGAAATGTCCAAAAAAACCAGGTGCCTTCATTGGAGGCAAAAACAAAGCAAGAAAATATTAAGAAAGAAAAAGCAGCCTGGAACCTCAGTGTCTCTGGCAGTGAAATATTAGAATCTTGACAATGATTATTTTAATCCTTGAAAATCTCAGCATTGTAGCGCTGAATGCAAGAGTACTTATGGGAGTATTTGTGTTGTTGTATTGAATTCTACAGGTCTTCAGGTGTTTTACACCATTTTTAAGGGAGATAAGTGTACCTGTTTTACAGATTTTGCTAAAATGCATTTCTAAACCAAGAGGTCAGAAATGTTAACATACAGCCTAGTTCTGTGATACAGGTCTCAAAGACAAAAATTGTTTACCTAGATATTGGTTCATCCTAAAAATATTTGCTTATTGTAAAAATTCTTCATGGTGCCTTTAACAGTTGAAAATTTTACAGAGAAAGGAAAAAAATGCAGCTCCTTTTGTTAAACTCATTTCACTACTTAGTAGCCTCAGCATAACCTATCTTGGAGTAATAGAAGCATATAAAGTTGAAAAATCTAGTGCAGATAAAAGCCCACTCTATTGGCAAATAATGAAATCCTTTTTGAAGACAGCTCAAAGCCTGATTTCTCCTCTTCCTCTCTCCCCTGCCTGCCCCCTCCCTGTTTCCAGCTTATATTTTCCCTATATTTGTCTGTCATTTATTTCTCTTAAGATTCTAGGGAGATTTCTGGGCTTAGACTTTAATATTAGTAATCTTATTAATTTTTTAAACTTTCACAAGCCTTAAGTGAGAAAACAACATATGGCTGTGCAACAGAGCACCTCTGGAGATTTTATACTCCTCGAACAGCACATAAAATCTTATGTAGTGTTCATTCTTATTCATTGCTTGTCTGTCCATATTTTAACCCTGCAAGTATCAAGGTATCAGTCTAATTCATTATGTTTTATTTGGCACCATCTGCACCTTATGGATTGTATTCATGGAAAATTAAAATCTCCTTTCACAAGGGCAGTGCATAGGTGTTCTCAGTAGCAGGACTATTCCTGCAATGAACAGCAAGATATGTGACTACTTGTTGGACCAAGGCAGTCACAATTCTATCAGGCCAAAAAGCTGCAACTGATACATAACATGAAGTAATCAGTCAGGATTATGGTCCCTGGTATCTAGGACAAAAATCCTGCAATTATAGTCAGGCATTTTATAGAGCCTAATGACCCACACTTGCAATTGTTAAACAAGGGAGGACCCTTGTTTATATTAGGTGATTAAAGAATGACACTGCTGAATGTAGAATCTCATTTGAAAATTATATTGGGGACATTAGGGATGCATAGTTAAGCATGCATATCATTAAAGGCTAGTGCTTTATCAATTTTTAATAATAAATGGTAACCGTATATATAGATACTGCATACAAAAGACATTAAAAGAACATTAAGGTTGAGAAATCCAACATTTAGAAGTAAGGGAATGACAGACTAAATTAGCCTTGTTGTGCATAGGCATTATGACAGTTTTTTTCAACAACTCATAAGAAGTCTGTAGCAGACCCAGGAAGGATTAAAAAATCTAGTTTTCCTTGGTTTCAGCTTAAAGCCTGAGTTATAAATGGTTGTCTTTTTTTTTCCCTACTTTTTTCTCTACAGTCTTCCTATTCCTGCCGTCTTCTTCACAAAATCTGTGGTCTTGCCAAAAAAAAAAAAAAAAAAAAAAAAAACCAAAAAGTGGC
>LTAT01000004.1:98617259-98633459 GCA_003286495.1 Chlorodrepanis virens | reverse complement strand
TTTTTTTTTTTTTTTTTTTTTTTTTTGACTACCAAGTCATCACATATGGAATTGGAAAAGCTATCTGGCTCATCACAGGACTGGCATCATTATTTCATGGCTGGCATATACAAATGATTAAAAATCTGATGTTTTCCACAGTAATCTGACTTCATTTTAACTTCTGCAGGTGGCCTGTGATTGTTATTCTTTTCTACCCTTGGAAGCTTGAGGCACAAACAACAGAAATTGCTCATTTTCTCTAATGTGTAACCAAAATATTTAACCAACAGGCATTTTACTCTCCAATTTTTATCTCAAGAATATTAGCCTTCCGTCTTCTTTTTGTCTCTTGTTCCCCTGTGCAAATTGCACCCATCTATATCAATATTGCTGTTATGAATATTATCTCATAAACTTTCAGTTATAATAACTAGGTGATAGTCACCATCATTCAGTAACATTCTAGGCAATAATTGTTCATATATTTCAGGTATTTAAGTACTTTAAGAAAATTATAATTAGTATAAAAAACTTCATATTCAGTTGCAAACTCAGTTTAGTGTATCTTGGACTGAGAAGACAAAACACGTTACAATAAACAACACTTTTCCTCAGCTCACATGTTCAGCCTTGTAACAAACATTGCCATTCTAGAGAGGGTCTAGGAAACTGACACTGTACCTGTTTAAACTTTTGTGAAGTAAATCAGGAGTGAAGCAGTCGACTCTCTTCAAAGAAACCCATCCAATTGTCAGTAAAACAAATCTTCTACAGATCTCATTTCTAAGCTTGTATACATCATCCTTCCTCTATGTCTGACCACAGCAGTGTGCCATTGTGTTCTTTAAAATTTTGTGGGAATTTATTGCTAATGGACTGTGCACTGACACTTAAAAATAAAGCCTATTTTAAAGATTCAAAACACTGCTTACTTCCATCTCTTTTCCATAAAAGATTATGCCAAGTAAAGGTCCTAACATAACAGTCTTAACATGTTGATTACATCTATGAAACTATGAAGACTATTTCTCCAAGATCGAGTAAAACTACTCTAAATTAGGCAACCTGAGACTTCAGAGTGCAATTCAAGACTCACCTGTTATACTCTTTCTGAGTATGGTCTCTGTTCTAAGGGTTTTCAATTAGAGCAATAATTCCTTTCCTTTGAATGATTCTCTTCATGATACCAGGAATAGCTGATGCATGTGTAAACCTTTAGTGCAAAGGATAGACAGGAAAGCGGGATAGAAGAAAGAATAAAGTAACCTGCAAAAGGACAGATTAGCAGAAAAGAAATTAGTTTAGATCCATCACACCCTCTCAGCCAGATGTTTTTCACTGCATTCATTTCATCTGCTGCTATATCTTCTTGCAGCATCCAAAGAGAAAAGAGGTGTCACCAGCAGCAATTAAACAAAAGCTACGACTGGCCTTCGGATTTTCTTTCCTTTTGTCTTGATTTTTCATTAAGTTTTGGGCTTTAACAAAAAAAAAAAAACCTAAACAAACAAACCAATAATAGAAAAAAAAAAAAGAAAAGGAAAAAAAAGCAAGAAAACCGGGAACTGCTTTTTAGTTATTTTTTATTTTTTAATATGTGCATTGTATCTGCTGACTTTGCATGAGCTATTGTCAGACAATTCCTCATTGGATCAGCCTTTCCAGGATATGTCTAACAGAAAAAAAAGTTATTCAAAAAGGTTTGACAGGTTTACAGTGAGGTACTATGATGAGCCAGAGCATGTGAAAGGCACATAACTCTGTACTCTAAAACAATGTCTTCAAAATTTTAGCCACATTTGTTAAAGCTATATGCCATGTTTCTTCCAAATTTCTCTAACTTTAAGAATTACATATCACTATTTGAAACTATTGTAATACATGGTAATGTATATGCTTGGCATTTATTTGTGAAACTAAGGCATGTTCATCAAATTCAAGTTATGGTAAAATATGCTTTTATATCCTAGATTAATATAAGAATATTTTTAAGAAATCCCTTTATAGCCCAAAACACCGAAAAGGAGGAAAAGAAAGAAGAAAATGAAAAGTACTTCAAAGAACAATTCAGGAAAAAAAGAGTGATTAATATTACAGCAGGACCCTCTTCAGGACACTCCAAAATATTATGCTCAGTGCTGCTCATACCATTTAGTTTCGAAATTATTGTACTTAAGTCAACTTCAAACATCTCCTCTTGTAAAAGAAAATGAGTCATTAACAATGCCAACAGATTTCTGCTGTTATTTTCAACTAAATTAGGGTGCTAAGAAAATAGCATACATATTTATGAGGAGGGTTTCTACATAGAAGGATGCTATCAACTCCTAATAAAAGAAAGAACACTTAAAAATATTTATGAGTTATTGAATAAATAGTTAAAGATATTGAAAATAGGAAGATAAACAACATCAACAACAACGGAAAAAAAAACCCAATACTATAGAAAACACCTTTTATTTCCTAATCCATTAATACAAAGGCCATTCTTATCACCTTCTATTTCTTATAACCTGTTCCCTTACCAGACAGCTGAGACAAATAGAGCAATGCTCAAAGATTCACAGACGCTGCAAGATGGTAAGATACAACTGATGTCTTTGTAAATATAGACTGTGGGCTAACACAGTGATTTTGATTTTTTTTTTTCCATTCCACATACTTCAAAGATTTTCTGAAACACTGCAATGAGACCAGAAGCTTCAAGGTGCACAAAGTGTCTGACATTGATGTCTCTCCTACTGCTGGTATTCTCACCACTCTGTAAAAACTACCTCTTCTAATCCCATTTTTACATAAATAACCCCCTCCTTCCATGTAGTCCCTCAAAACATACACCATACCACAGCAAGTGACTATATGTAGAATAGGTGTGCAGAAACCCCTTGCCTTCATGTATTCTTAGGTACCTGAACACTTGCTCCTCCTTCATCCTTTCCTCTAGGGCTTTTCTTTTTTAACCTAAGATGCTCAGTGCTACTTAGCAGGATTTGATTTTACAACTATTTCTTTTCTTCAGTGTCCTACTCTGGACAAACTCTAGGTGAACTACACCTCTCTCAGAGCCCAGTGACAAAAGGTGGATGGAATATTGCTATGAAATTATGTAGGAATGGAGGAGAGCATTCTTACCAGAATTGCCTCTTTGATTTGTGACTATATGATTAATTGCATTCATTGTGATCCTTTAATCCTTTCTACTAAACTGGACAGTTTCTCATAAATTTGCATTTGTGCACTTCATTTTTTCTGTGCAAAAGTTGATTTTTTTTGATTGTGTCCACGTATTTCAGATTAAATCCTCCTTCTGAAGACTGTTTTGAACATCCCCTCGGTCTTCCTAGTACCCTTATGATTCATCCCACCAGATTTTGCACTACACTACACTATGCGGTCTGATAAAACATTGAGCAGAACTAAGGCTACCTTCAGATCGCTCTGATATACTGTTCAGTACCTCCTTCCTTTTCACCTGTGAATAGTCAATAAATGTGAAAATTCAATCAGAGTCATGCTCCTAAAATATGCACAAAATAGTTTCTTCTTATTTAGGAAAATATCATGGAAGATAATATTCTTAGACTCAATATCAAGATGTTATGGTACTTAATGTGTCCCTCATCTACAAAGCCTGTTAATTTTTTCAGGAAGAAATTTCCACTGTTTGACATCATTTGTTGAGATAACAGATACTACTCATCTACATGTTGTCTTCTGAGTGGTTTGCATCTTATTTGCTGAGATTTTGTTCTATTATTATTTTCCCTTTGCTCACCTAAAAACATAGAAAAGGATTTTCAACAAAATGAAAATTCTCACACTTTACCAGAACACTTGTATTTGCTTTTTTTCAAACGAATTCAAGAAACAGCTTTCTTCTACTGAAGGGCTTGGGATTTGAGGGGATTTTTTTATGGTTTTATTTTTTTTCACTTTTTAATTTCTATTTCCACATTTTATAGTCTAGATTTAATGTATACATATTTCTAAGTTCCCCACATTCCCGTCTCTATATTTTACTGTAAGTCTGGTTTTTTATATATTTCAAAGTCTTGAATTTTGCTCTTTTCACCTCCAAGACTTTTTGTGTCCTGGTCATCTCTTTCATTTTATGAATCGCTGATCCATATTTATCCTATCTATTTTATTACAAATAAAAATTTCAGTAGAAATAATAATTATACCTTTCTATTAAAAAAAAAAAAAAGTTTTGGGGATTTTTGTTAACATGGGGTTTTTGGGGTGATATGCCAAACTTATAAGTCTTCATTAGTTCCTTATTCTTCAGAGGAGCACAATAATATCAGTTAGTACTGGTGAAAATCACGTTAAGTCTTATTCACCCATTTTTACAATACCAGGCTATTGAATTATAACTTTTCAGAGAGTTTTAGAAAGTCAGAAAGCACATCCTTAAAAGTATGGGTTACTCAAGGCTACCACTGCTGCTGCTGCAAAAGCAGATGAGAGAAGAAAATGCCTGTACTATCTTTCACTAAACAAAAGAGAAGGTTACTAAGGATATACACCATTATTCATTATAGGAATATGAGTGCCAGCATCAGTTAAGGAGGTATTGTTATGTGGAAATCGAACAGCCAGCTCCTTTTTCTATGTCCTAGTTTTACCCCTCGCACTTACCCAAAAGTTCTGCTTTGCCTCTGCCTTGAGTCCACAGCTGATGTTGGGCAATTGGAGCGCTGGATGTGTCTCACCCACCACAATTGTGCCGTGGAAACAACGCTGTCCTTCACATGCACATGCAGGCAGGGTCACCATGCACAGTCCAGAAAATGCCATTAACCAAAGTGTGTGCACTGTGCTTCTACAGCCCTTGTATCTGTAAGGAAAGCACCAAAGCCAGTGAAGCTTATCCTCCAGTGGTGGACATGTAATCACTGTTATCTTAACACTTTAATGAGACTCATTAGCAGTTTACTACACTGGAAATGCACTGCTTTTAATTAATTTCATTGGAATACTTCATATAGTGATTTGCTAATTGTTCCACAGGATATGCAGTAAAATGGCAGGAAAGACAAACCGTGTGCAAAATAATTTTGTTCATACCTGGGTTCAAGAAATAAAGAAAACTACTAGATTCAAGCAGTACAAATCAGCTGCAGGTGCAGATTGTCAGCTCACAGTTTAATACACACACGCCCTTCCTAAAACATATGTTGATTTGTTTGCAAATTGGAGACTACTAATTCTAAACGCTGAAGTGAGCATATTTTAGCTATAATTTTGAAGGTTGAACTAGAGAAGTCATCATCGTCTTTCATAATGTGGATGACATAATCTGGACAGGCTGTAGTACTATTCACATTCTAAGATGACTCATGGGCAACACATAGAGTGCTTACCCTAAATGAACTTTCAACTCTTTCAAAGAGTAAGCAAATTTGATCCTACTACTCAGCTGAATAAATTTGTATTGGATAGATGGAAATATATCTCCACATTGAAAAATAAAATTAAAAAATAAAATATAGTACAATAAATAAAGAAAAAGAAGATTAAATATAATGCATTAGAAAGAGTTTTGCTTTTTAAGTGCTGCATGAAAAGGTCTCACAAGGAAGTGTCAACTCTAAAGACTCACAGCCGCAAGCAATATTAAAATATTTTACTTTAAATGGAAGGCATATTCATTCACAGATGTAAGAATCCCACTTCTTTTCCACAGCACTATTCCTACAAGTTTTAGAGGAAGTGGTGGGGGGGTGGTTGATTTTTGTTTTACTTTGTTTTGTCTTTATTTTTATTTTCTTTTGAATATTTTGAGTCCAAACTCTCCAAAATGTCTTGTTTTATCTCTGAGTTTTCCTAATGAACCCATAGTTGTCTGGGGATTTGGTTCCTTGTTAGCCTTTAGTGCTAAACAGCCCTGCTGAGCACTGCTGCTTTCTAATTATTTTAAGCGTATCAATTAAATCTTCTTCTTAGTGTTTACATCAGAGACTTCTGTGTAAGAATGGCAGAAACCCTCACAGAATGCCTTCAGCTCAGTTCAAAGACTGGTGACAAAGGTCATTAACAAAATGACTGAAAGAGAAGGGTTTTTTTCTACAGTCTTGAAATGGGAAAGAAAGTGTAATGAGAACACTACTCTGAATCCTCACTTTATCAGTGCTAGCTGTAGCCCTTAAAAATGCCTGATTACAAGAAATCTATTCAAAGACCTTTAACCTGAAATAAAACAACATTTAAAAAAGAAAGTGCTTTTCCCCCTTTCCCTAAAAAAAAAAAAAAATAAATAAAGGAAATATTTAGCCCCACTTCAACTTGCCAGATATCAACTGGAAATACAATGCAATAGAGAGGAAATAGTCTAAGAGTTCCTGGAGTTTGTGGAAGAAAGCTTTCTGACACAGCTGGCAAGGGAGCCAGTTGGGGAACGCAACCATAGGACCTGGGGTTTTTAGTGCACAGAGCACTTATGGGTGCTGTGATGGTTGGAGGCCATCTAGGGCATACTAGTCATGAAATTTACATTAAATTCAGCCCAGAGATGTAGCATTATATAAAGAATAAAATAAACTCCTAAGAGTATTTCTGTTACGTGTTTCTCAATTGGAATGAAGCATTTACAGGTGTGCCATCATAAGAGCTAATTTATTTCATTGAGCTTAACTTTATTGAAAATTTTAATTAAATGTTATAGAATTTTAAATCCAATCCAGTGTTCAAACTAATTATATATATATACTGCACAGGGTAGGGACATAATTAGATCTTGATAAAATAACCATACTTTTTACTGTCTTACTTATTTCCTCTTTATTTTTTTTTTTTTTTATGCAACAGTTGCAGGTGATTCTCTTGTCTTCCCATGGGACTGCTTTGTCTGTGCCCATTTTTCCATTCAGAGCCCTGAATCCTTTTCAGGGCTAATCAGACAGGACTATGACCATACTATTCACATTATGTGAGAACAGAGACCCATAATGCCTGAATCTCATCTCCTATATTGGTCAAGACTGGATTTTTTCAGGGGTGCATAAGTAAAGAAACAGGAGTGAAGCACTTCTCTCAATGAAGACTCCTTTTGTAAGTAAGGGGTTTTAGTGCTGTGCCCACATCATTGTAGTTAATAGCCCTTAATGGGGCTTACTCCCATTCATTCAGCTAATTGCTTTTTGAACTGATTTATATTTTGGCATCAGAAACATCCTGCAGCAATGAGTTACACAATTTAATTATGTATTATATGAAGAGCAATTTACACTTCAGCCTGGTAATTTACTTGGGTACTTGCTGGTTTTTGTATCATGAATGGTGAATAAGATATCCTAAATCACTTCTGACCTGCCATTCATGACTTCATATATTTCAATTATACCATCCTTACTCATACCTTTTCCAAATTTGAATAACCTTGCTTAAAAAATTTCTCCTTGTATAGAAGTCATTCTCTATGGTTCATTATCAAAATTACCCTTGCTAGTACCATTTTTAATTCTGGTGATCACAGCCCAGCTGAACAATGAGTTTTACTCTTCTGTAATTTCATAGTGGAACAACACACAGGAAACAATGTGTGCAACACCAGAGACTTCACCACACTCTGTTGTTCTTTTATTAACACCAATCTATTTTTTTTTTTGACAGTAGTGATTCTAAAAATGTTTCAATTGTAATCTCATGGCAGTTCAGACCCTCTAAGAACCTTGAGACAATTTTACAACAGATTCTTGCCAGCGCATTCACACTGTACCAACCATAACAAATTTGGCTGTGCGCTCAGGTGACTTACTCATACAGCAGATGAATGTGAAATGCAACTCCTCTTTACAAAAGGCACAATAACTGTTCTCCATTGCATCATGCCTATCAATGCCAATCATTTCTTAATGCAATGATTTCCTAGCATTTAAAAAGGTTTACTCAACATGAAAGTGAGATTAAGTTGCCTATAGTTTTTTGAGTTTTAAATATCTTGACTCCTCATTAGCCAAGTACCAAAATTAATTAGAAAGGTTACCTACAAATCACTACTTTTTACACAATTAACTATTATCAATCACAAGTATAAGTTCAGCAATATCTCAGTTTTCTCTCCTGAAACTCCTGGTTGAAAACGTTTCAATCTTGGTGATTTATTGCAACATGTCTGTAGTCTTTTCTGCTGTTGCTACAACCTGAAACTGAAGAGTGAATCCAACCTATCATTGAGTTGTACAAGTACTTTGAAGCCCAGGTCTTAGACCAGTATTTTGACGATTCTTCCTTAGTTTTTGCTCATTTTCTGGTTCTAGTGGATGCTGGAGCTCTGTTTAGAACTCAGTTGTTCTAGAAATGAAGTCTATTTTGATTTTATGAAAATCTTACTTTTTCTTCAAACACACAAATGTCTGCCAAGTTTCTATTGACATGACTCTTACATGAGTAGATTGAGCATCTGTAACAGTGCATATAATTATTTATTCAAGTTGAAGATTGCTCTTCTCATTATTCTACACACGCAAAGAAATCAAACATTGCCAATTATATTCTGTTCGTGTTTCAGGTTTGTTACTTCTATGAAAACTTCAAACCTAGAGGATGCCTAAAGATGAAGTATTAATTTGTCACCTTACTCTGAAAGTCTTGATGCTTAAACAGTAGTCTTTATTCCTTGTATCTATTATCTTTTTTTCTGTGTGAAGGCTCTGTATTATTTTAGAAGAATTACACTTATCCACCTGTACATATGCTGCTTGCTATCTGCATACAGTCTTTCGTTTAACATTTCGGTAATCATGCTCTGGAAAGATGGCTAGGTGAAATTTACCTAAAAAAGTCAAAATTTACTAGTGAGATTAAAAATCTAATAAAGTTGTAAAGTGTAGATCCTCCATATACTTGGCAATTATTCTGCTAGTCCATGATTAGATTTCTATATAAAGAAGTTATAAGAGAAATTCTAAAAATCTTGCATAATAAACAGTACAGATATTAAAGAAAGTAATGAAAAGTAGACAAATGGGTCCAAATTACCAAGTAGTGTTACAGCAATTGCTAAAAACCTACAATAATTAATATGGTTATAAAACAATGTGATGAACACTTGAGTACTTTTAGTTAAAAAGATAATTTTTACATAAATTAATTAGAAAATTTATTTTACTTTTTGACAAAGTTATGGTTCATTAATACTTTACCTTTTGGTCTGGAAAAACTTCCAGAATAATGAAAAATTTATATTTTCAGAGATGATTTCATAACTCCATAAACTGACATCTTAACAGTTACTCAAATGTTTAACTTATAATTTTCTCTAACAACTAGGCATCAGCCAAAGTTCACCATTGTATTTTATTACACCCAAAAACGTATCACGACAGTAATTTTTTGTCTCAACTTCAGCCATTGTATTCCATACTCTGGCATCCTTTCATGTTTTGATTCATTGATAGATTATTTAAATTGCAAGTGACCTCCTTTCAATCCTAGATCTCCCCTCTTGGACCTATTTAAGTTTCCACTCACATCTTACAGAAAAAGAAATTTTGTCATTTGCCTACTCATTTATAGAGGCAGAATTTTCCTTTGATCTCTTTTATGCAGCACTTAATGCCTCGATATTTAATCCAAAACCATCTAATTGTCCATTTTATGTATCTTTCCACCTTACACACTAATACTTTTTCATGTCCATTCTCCTCCTGTCCCTTTTTCCCTAATTTCATAGGTCACCATCTCACAGACCTTGATATTACACAAGAATTTTGAAGTTAAAGAATTATTTCACTCACTATTTTACCTTTGATAAACCAGAGTAAAATCTTACAGGCTGAGGTTTTACCTCTCCTTTTGACCAAAAAAAGGGTTACATTTTTTTATTCTTTCTTTCCAGCTAGATTGTAATTTTACTTTAAAATTGAAAATTAAAAAAAAAAAACAAAAACAAGAACCACCATTTAAAAAAAATATTTCAAGGGATTAATTAGGTTAAAATATAAAGGAAATATGCATATATAAACTCTATCTCTAGGACTAAACTTTTCTAATCCACAAATCATGGAAGCCCGGAAACCACAGGGTAACAGGTACTTATACTTTGGCACGGGCACATCAGAAGGGCCAGGAATAAAGCTGAAGACATTCAGAGTCCATAACCTTTTCTCTCTTCCAGTCTGCATCTTTTATAGATCTATACATAATTTTGTATAGCCTTTCTGAGGGTACATGTTTTCATATGTAGGAATTCAGTGCTAGATTTGCATTTTAGCATTTCACTCCAGAAAGTACGCTGCATCATCACAAGAAATGCAGGCACTGAGCTCCTGAGATGTACCCACATATTTACAGTGCATTAGACACTAGCATTCATACAATTAATGGCATGTACCCAGGTTCTATCAGAAAAAAACATTGGAGGATGGGTGAAATGGTCCAGTTGATGTCTGGTTTCTCTAAGAGCCTCTACACAAGTAGATTTTGGAACTGTGGCCTAAGGCATGCACATGTTCCAGACATGGCTGTTCTTCTGCTCCTTGGGGCGAGGTGGGAAGCAGCTGCAAGGGTATATGGCACACTGGGCACCCTAATGGGCAAGTGGACTGGACTGCCTGGGAGATGAAGGATACCAGACTCAAGAACCCACGTGAGAAGAACCTGCAGGGGAACATGGGCAGGAGGGTTGTTTTCAGATTGGGAAGTTTGCAGGCACATAACTGACACAAACTCATTAGGCAGCTGTGGCAGGTCTGTCACAAACAGTGTAGTGACTGGTTGTGATGGCACCAGCTGCTCTGTGCCCTCTGAAAGCCCCCAGGCATATCCATGCTGATGTGGAGGTCTCAGCATAGCAGAGTTAGTTCAGAACCATTACAATAAAAGCCAGAAGTACCACTAGAGGGCATTGAAAACACCATAGATAACTTTTGTCTAACACCAACAAAAAGACTTGAAAAGACCCAGATGAGAAAAGCCACAAAGGATGACAAGAGTGGTACAGAAAACATGTGAGTCCTATGCAGTGTACAGCTACAGAAATCGAGCTGAATTGAAGGTGCTGAAGGTCCAGAGCTAACAATGCCAGACAGTTTTTAGAGAGAAGATGAGTTAATACTAAATTTTATGTCAGCACTCAGATAATTAGCTAATTTACATATTTCAGCCTCTAGGCCATCTACTTAATGACTAGTGAATGTTATAAAACTGTGACAAAAAATTGTGTTGCACACAGCACCTAAAGATCAAATGGTGATCTTTAGCTTCATTGAGGGCAATAGAAACAGCAGTGGGTAACAAACGCTTTAGATTCACCAGTGGAGGCAAAGAAAATTGTTGAGATGTCTGTGCAGGTTGAGCAGGAGGGCAAAAAAAGGGTGTCTGCAATCATCCAAAAAGCAGAGCTCTCATTTCCATTGTAACATTTAGACATTTTTGCTTCATATTATCTCAGCTGTGAAACAGAACAAAAGACATAAAGGAAAAGGCACCTTGTAAGTAACAAGGTCTGTCAAGCATTGTCACTTATAGAAATACATGTTAGGTTTTCCTGCAGGCTTTTCCCAGCACTGGAGAATTTTTTTCTATGCATTCTCTGATTAATCTTAAGAAAGAAATCAGGGAAAAAAGTAAAAAAAAAAGCTGCCAGTAGCATAGTCACATTTCTTTTTAGAGGCTCAGTATCCCAAATGGTCACAAACTGAACCTCCCCACAACAGTTTGCATTGCCTAGAGGGATCATATAAAATATTTACTTACTGTTTAGAGTTATTCTTTAGGAGAGTAATGTCCCTCTGGATCATTTTATTTTGTTTCTGGTCTGAAAAAGTCTGTATACAAATATACAAAACAGGGCAAAGTCATAAAAATATCAGCCCTTTAGGCCAGTAGGTCAAGCAGGACCAAAAATACTTCATAGAGAAGTGTGGAAATATGAGAAAATGGAAGACAGCTAAGAAAAACCCAATATTTCTTATGACAGAAGACGAAAAATGAATTAAAGTTGTTAATGCAGAGTTCCTAAAACTTCGAGTTAGCTGTGAAAGCCTAATTTTGATATGTACAATATATCTCCTCCTATCACTAATGAAGAAAAATATAGAAAGCTTCTTCCACGTAAAAAGGCAGAAAACAGACAAGCATAGTCATGGAAGAGGTTTTTTTTTTTTAACAAAGCTTTCCCTGCTGATACTAAAGTATATGAAAAAACAGATATACACCTGAAAACAATTAGAAAAAGAGACCCAAGCTAGTAAATGTTGGTTTAGGTTTTAACAAAAATTTTTTTTTTCATGTAACAACCATATTTACTGAAAATTTTTATCAACTAATTTTCCAGAAAAACTAAATCTGAGGGAGAATTTCTTATGAGATTTGCAAATTTTGAAGCATTCTTGTAAAAAAGTAACATCCTCAGCCACAAGCTTTATTGTCACATGCACATTCCTAACATTTCAGACTACAAAGACTCAGTACTTACTTTAGTAGACAGCATGGCTGATCTTACATGCTCCTGACCCTTTAGAAGTATGGGGTTCAAATGGAGCATCCAGCAGAGCACTGTGACAGAGGAGAGCTTTCAGCTGGTGAGAAACCTGCCTGAGAGAGAGATTCAGATCCCTTTCTTCTCCTTATGTTACCCAGATTTTTGTCATAAGTTTCAGCTCTTGCTTCTTGCAATTCAAATTTCAAAATGTTTCAGAGGTTCAAATTTTCCATATGAAGTGTGTGGCACTGGCAGAGAGACCACATTCCCCAAACCAAATGATCTGACAGTCACCAAAACAGTTTAATTTATGAGGTTCTTTTAGGAAAATATAAATTTCTGTAACATGCTCCAATTACATTATAATAGGTTGCCTTTGTATCACCCAGTAGTACTTACTTTATAAATATTAAAGTTAAACATTTTACATAAGAATAGCACATTATAATAATGTAGTACATTGTATACAATATGGTCATTTCTAGAGTACTTTACAGTGAAATTATTTTTTGTTTTAAGCTGTCATGACAGTACCAATAGATTTAAAAATTCTGCAGCTCCATTTACCTTAAAAAAAAAAAATCATTTTCCTTCTGCACTTACAAAATGAAGAACAGAAGGACCATCAAATGTTTTAAGACATTAACAGAAGCATGACTTTAAATGGGGATTAATGCACGATGTAATACAAAGCTATGAGACTTGTTCGGAATCTCTTAGGACAAAGTATCTTTCACACAAGCATTCCTTATCTACCTTTTCATCAGATCTTCGGACTCTCAGCAACTTTTATGGGTTTCTTTAAAGTAATTATTTGACAGAGGAGGTACAACTGACACCAAAGAAAGCTCTAAGCATCAGCACTTCACTGGTTTTCAGTACAATCCTTTATTATACCCTTCATCTTACATGCATCACACCTCTGTGCTCTCTGTACCCTTTTGTGATTGGTCAGTACACCTCAGCACAGCTCAGCATTCCATGTTTCTCTGCCTTCATACTGGTCACCTGTCCTAACAGCTGTATCCCATCAGGGATGAGCCTTGGCCACAGCCCCATTCCCAATCACCACGAACAGCCTGCCTACAATTGTTTTCAAGAGAAAGGGGAGGGGTCTAGTCTGACATCGTTAATTAGATGTGTACTAATCAAAATAAGAAGTCACATTTGGAAACTGCTCTTCACCATTGAGTTGACAGCCCTGCCCATTTTTTTCTGTCTTGGTGTACTTTTAGATAAGCTGTCATTTATGATCAACTAATGACACCCAGTTTTTTTTGTAACTTCTCTTTCAACAAATGTACCATGTCATAACATTCAGTAAATATTAGACCAGGCATGACTAATCTCTAAGGGAGTACAAAAATAAATAAGGACACTGTAACCAAAACAAATTCCCTGAAACACTACTGAAGACACAAAATACATCAACCTACATTAACAATTCCTGAAGAACTCAATTAATAATACCTAACTACATAATACTCTCCTAGTAAAGCACCAATCCCTCCCTCTAAAAAAAAACGAAACAACAAAAAAACTGCAAACCAAACAAAAAAAAAACTCCCAAACGATACAATCTTTGGAAATATTTTCATGAAAAATATACTGTTGGTTTCAGTTTTTCTTGTATGCATTCCCAGAATGAAGTAAATCTGTTAACACTGTAATCCTTCGGGAGAAGAGGTAAAAACAATGGTAACCAATTTTTAGAAAAAATTTCAAGATCAAGTTTTACCTGCTCTCTTTTTATTTTACAGAGTAAAAAATTGAGTAGTACATGAACTGAACAATTAGTTAGAACCTGAGGCATCTTCCTTTTCCACTATTAGTTTGTAGATTTACTGATATTCTCCAAAAGTGAAGGTTTATACTGTCAGGTGCAAAGAGAGATACATTACCAAAGTCCAAAAAATGTTACATTAGTATAATATTAATATTACATGCATTTATACATATATAATCCAAAAGAAGATTAATTCCTGTCTTAAATGTAATCAAGCATTCACTTGACTGCCACAACTGTGTAGTAATCAACAATTATTAGATATATTGATATTGCCCTGGAGTCAGCAAGTGGCAGAAAGAGTATGCCATTTTAACTGAATCTTTGTTTCCTCAAGAGAAACAAAAAAATTTGCAGTAACATCAAAAGTTATAGGGTTTTCTTCAAGTGAGGATACATAGATATTTAACGATTGCTCAGTCTTGGAAACAACACTATCTTGCCTTAGAAGCCAGGAAATGTATTTTAATTACTGTGGTCAACACTCTACAGAGCTTTTGCTGTTTCTATGGCTCTTTCTCTGCTATTTTTTACATTTTGCAAGATATTGGCAAGAACCTAGGCATCAAGAAGCTCTTCATGCTGAGAATCTGTAGTTGGATAATTTCAAACAATACTGTTATCATGCAGATCAACAATTGCAAAAATTTTTCAAATAATTAAAAAATATTTCTGTAATTACAACTTTCTGCATGTAGTTTGATTTCAATTAATGCTGTATTTACCAAGCCAGGCCAAATTGTATTTACATACAACTTGTCAACTGTAAAGTCTTTTTTCTTGTACCATGCTGCCACTCTTCCTTGATGAAAGGTTTCTATCACTCTCAGTGATCTACTTTCTATCCATTTCTAGCATCACTTTAACACTAATAATACATCACTTTTCTGTTAGATTGGTGATTGCTCTACTTGTTCTGTGATGTTTTGTATTAGACCAAAAAAGTTTAGATATTGTGCTTCATGCAGATAGTATATAATCCCTGAAACACACAAGATGATTCTCATTAGAAAACAAAACAATGCCTGTATAGGATTATTAGAGGTAATTTTCACTTATTCTGGAAGTATATTAAAAATGTTTTATCATGCACTTAAGCAGTAGCTGAAGCAGCTTCTCAATTCAGTAAAAATGTAAGAAATTTAAGAAGTTTTTCTTTAAAATAATCTTCCTCTTGATGGACATTTATCATAAAGGTAGCTCAGATGTTTTTGGGGGAATGAGAAAGTATTTTTCAGTCCAGCTAACCACATTCTTATCTTCAGGCAGTATCAGAAAGAACTGAGACCTCAGAATAAATGAAAGTATTTCCCATCAGAGTTTTAACTTAAAATTCTAATCCACATCTTCTCCAAGATTCAAGGAACATTTTATTTCTCTGTTAAGTATTTTCACCAAGCTCTGAGACCTTGAAAATCCACATGTACCACAGAAAACTCTGTTAATGGTTGGGCTTTCCCATATGGAAGCAACCAAATCTTGAAAAAAATTTCCAAATAAATTGTTACGATCTATACCTTGTCCCTGCTATAGTAGTAACTGGACCCAAAGCCTGTATGTAACAAGCAGATAGTTCTTACTCAAATAGGAATGGACTCTCCCAAAAGTCCTTTTTTTTTGAGTGCTGTCTTCTTACAAAATTTGCAGATACAAAACCAACATTTTAGGCAATATTTCTCAAAAGTTGGCACAAATTACATAGTTTTTGTCAAATTTTTTTGTGTGTTTTTTTTTTTTTTTTGCTTGTTTGTTTGATTTGGTTTGGTTCTGGATGTTGAGGTTTATTTTAAGTGTTAGTTATTTTGCTAGCTACATTGCTTAGATACAAAGATGTGACTGTCTGAAAGCTGAATTTGTTTTTTTTTTCCTTATTCATTTGGCACAGGAAGGATAAATGACAGCCACGTATAACAGGAGGTGAGCAGTCACCTTGAAATGGCTAATGGTAGTTGATTGACAGCTCTAGAGTAGTAATTTCTGGATTTATGGATAAAATACTGAAGTT
>LTAT01000004.1:98603198-98616168 GCA_003286495.1 Chlorodrepanis virens | reverse complement strand
AAAAACCAAAACCACAAACAAAAAACCAAAAAACCCCCCAAAACCCCAAAAAAAACTTTTACCCACAGTCTCTAGAAAAAATAAACTGTTCAGAGAATTTCTTCACAGAATAGCAACTGAGCCAGATATTGCTAGCTGTGAACTAGTGGATTTCACTTTTATTATCTTGATAACTTCTACATAACATAAATTTAACCTTTTTTTGTTTAGCATCATTTCACAATATGTCATGGTTTAACCCCAGCCACCAATCGAGCCCCAGACAGTCACTTGTTCACTCCCCACTCTGTGGGCATGGGAGAGAGAACTAGAAGTAAAATGTGAGAAAACTCAAGGGTTGAGATAAAGACAGTTTAATAAGAAAAGCAAAAGTCACGCACAGGTAAAGCAAAACAAGGAGTTCATTCACCACTTCCCAGGGAGGAAGCTGTTCAGCCATCTCCAGGAAAGTCAGGCTCCATCACTCACAATGACTTGGGAAGAGAAAAGCTATCACTCCAAACATTCCTCTCTTCTTTCACATTTCCCAAGTTTTTTATTATTGAACTTGATGCCCTGTGGTATGGAATGTCCCTTTGGTCATCTAGGGTCAGCTGTCCTGTCTGAGTCCCTCCCCAAGTCCTTGTGCTGCCCCAGCCTCCTCACTGGTGGGTTGGGGTGAGGAGCATTAAAGGCCTTGGCTCTGTGTAAGCCCTGCTCAGCAATAATGGAAACACCCCTGGGTCATAAGGCTGTTTGCAGTGCAAATCCAAAATCCAGCCCCATATCAGACAATGTGAAGAAAATCAACTCTACCCCAGCCAAAATCAGTACACAATGACTGCAACACCCTAAGGCTAAATTCAGACCAAATATTTCCACACTATGAATATTACTTGTGAATACTTGCACTTTTTATTTGTGTACACATGCATTTTATTTGATATTTATGGCACTTAAAGGGAAGCAGAAAACTAATTACCCCCACTAACTCTGCCACTCATTTTTATTAGTGGAGATTTTGAATTCTTTTCTGAAAGTTCAACTTCAAAAATGTGCAGAGTGCTGTAATTACATGAAGACATGAGAAAGACCCACATAGCAATACATTTCAGTCTAAAACCACACCTACAGAATACTGATAAGAGGAAAAAACAAGAGCAGGAAAACAAATATACCAATATTACATACTGCTGCAAGTCCCCTTGGTGGGCTATATGATACTACTTCATGAATAAAGATGGAGTAAACTACATTTGTAGCATAATAAGAAAAGGTAATTAGTGCCATCTATTCACCACAGTTAGAATTTGACTAGAACAATTTGATTACTTTTATCACATTTTAAACTTTGAGTAAGATTTTCAGCTCTGTAATCCAGTTAGTGGTAAAGTGTGGAGAATATAAGTCAGCTTCCCAATATGATTGATGAGTATGTGCTGCACAGGAAAGGAGTTGGAAAAAAAAAACAAACTCATAATATAGACACTGCCTGCTTGCTTTAAAGCAAATCTCTTCTAAATCAGTTTGACTCCTTCAGCATGACTAAAATATAAGCTTAGTATCTTCTCCAAGCAAACAGGAAATGGAAAATTATTCATAGGAAAGAGGAGCCTTTTTTTTGGGTTTTAGCTTAACGCTGTGATCTTTCAGATATGCATTTATTATTTATACTTTGCTAACTCCCACATCTTGCTGAGAATTGGGCTTCACTCATGCTGGGTGTTTTACAAACACAGAGGTAATTATAGTGATAGACTATTTCAAATTTGAATATAAATCTATTGGTGAAAGGTTGAGTGATACACCCTGAGACAATGTCGGGCACGGGGATTTAAATACCTCTCTTTTCACTGATGGTGAAGCAGCCTTGGTACAGTGAGGCACATTAATATTAAGAGCCTGCACGAACCAGAACTCCCTACAGAGACACTCCATGAGGTTAGAGGCTCATTTGTTGCATCTTCTCCTGAGACCTAAAAGCCAACTGCATCCAGATCCACAAGAGGATCTCAAGCAGTAATGGCAAAAGCCAGCAGACAAGCTCCTTAATCTCTTTGAAGGAGGGGCGCCACTTAACTACCTGCGCAGTGCACTCTTGAAATCTGCACGAGTTTTAGGAAATTACTTGCTCCCATCGATTAATAATGGTCTGGGTCACATCAAGAGTGGGATGTTTTGCAGAATAAAGACTTTATTATCTTGAGCTGTGCTTATTATGCTTTCAAACTTCTCATTTTTTTCTTCCTGTAAAATTAAGGTCATTTAATGTGACAGTGATGATAATGTGAGAGCTTTTCATTGTCTCTTTCTAACAAAGATTTTTCCATTGATGAAAATGTGGCAGCTTTCCCCAGATTATGAGATAACTAGTAATATTGAATTCTATTATGAATAATCATACTGTTTTCTGATACAATTTTTTGGATAAATGTTTATGTGGTGTGTATTTTTGCTGCGGTGATGCAGCTTTATGTACTAGAATACAAATTATGTTTCTTTATAAAATATTTAAAAGGCTGTGGGATGTCTCTTTTTTATATTTAATTTCCACCCACAGTGTTTTAGGGACCTCTTTATGACGAGACCTTTCTTCTTTTTTGTAAATGTTGTGGAATATGAGGACTTGTATTTTTTCTGTCATTTTCCTGGTGTTCTGCAATTTTTCTTTCAAAAATATAAATCTGTTTAAAAATGGCTGTAAGGTCAGGGAATTGTTCAGGGTTGCAATCTAGCAAATTAAATGAGAGGATTTATATCCAGTCCCTACTTTGATCAAAATATTGCCTAATAATATTCCAAACCTGCAGTTTCAGGTTTAAGTGTCTCCAGCTGCAGAGATCCTGATTTGAATGATAGATGCTTTGGTTCATCTGTGGCACTGGGTGTTCAATGAACACTTGTCTGCTGCTTTGATATCTTTGGAATATGCAGTATATCCATATCTACTTTGAAGAGATAGTTAAATAAATACTGCATTTATCAGTATTATTATCCATTTAAGTATTTAATGCAGTTTTAAAAATATGTAAAAAAACATTACTCCACTTTTTAGATGACAGTTATTTTCTTTTTGAAATAGAAATGCTGAAGCCCTGAAAAATTTAATTGACAGGCCCAAAATTCCAGAGGGAATACAAAATAATTGAAGAAAAATTAAAACTCAAAACTCCTTCCTTTAACCTAACTACATTAGATTTGACCATTTCATAACTCTAAATGATTCTATCACATAGTTTCTCTGCAAGGTATACAGATTAAAAAATAACATATGTGATTTAGATGAAATGTAGGCACTTGAGCTGAACATTAGATCTTCAAAACTCATGTACTTTTGCCTTTTATTTCTGGAGGCATCTCATGATGTTCATTCACTGGTTCTGATCTTGATTTCTTCTCTCTGTTAAAAAAAATTATTTTCAACAGAAGACATATACTGTCTGATAGCACTTTCTGGAGAGAGAAATAGAGTAACAAGAAAATTTCAGCAAAAACAGGAACTCTGTCTTTCTGACTGGAAACATATTTCACAATAGAAGAATTCAGGTGTGGATGCTACGTGGGGAATGATAGTGTTAGATTGCCTAAGGAGGGCATCTGAACTCTGAAGAGACTGATTGAAAAACAGCTAATTTTTTCTCTATATCTCTATGGTTAGACTACCTATAGATATATTTTTCCCCAGTTGAGTTTTCTGTAACTCCCCAGTGAGTTCTGGAAAAGATTCAAAGGGACAGGCAGCCAGAAGTTAGGTGTAAAACTACTGGACAAAATTCCAGTAGTTCTGTAAGTAAAGGCAAGTATCTCAAACTGAGTTGATGCTGTGGCGGGAAATTTAATCTGTTCTAAGCTGCTGGTTGTCCTTTGACCAGACATCAAAATTCAAAGAAATGGTTGACTGGAATACAAACCAGTTCTCTTTATTCTTTCTAATGAACAGGTATTTGGCAGTGAGCACAGGACAGAAACTACTACTGACTCTCCATGTGACCTCAGACATGTTGAATTAGCCCAGAGTCTTTCTTCTTTTCATTAATCAGATTTTCCACTTTGCTCAAATATTAATATAGAAAAAAAATGGGCAGCTTTTAATGGTGAATTAATGTTTCAAATTCTCCTGAGCATTAAGGCATTGCTCTGATATTTCAAGGTATAACTGCTGCAAAAGATGAGAAAATGGCAATTAGCATAATGTAAGTCAACAGAGCACTTGATATGCAGGAAAACGATTATAAATGAGTAATAATGTAGGGTGTCTCCAGTCTGAATGAGCCCCAACAGGCAGCATTACTCCATCCCTTGTCAGACTGGCTCACAGGGCTACAGAGGGAGCAAACAGTGTAGTGGATCGTGGGAGAGCATGTTGCACCCACACTAACTAGTGCTGCTGGCTGCAGTTGGATTAACGAGGTAAGCCATTCAATGCATGTGTATTGCATCTGTGTTTGGAGCTGTGGGTGTGTGTTACAGAAAACATTGTAGGAATCTGTGGGAGAAGTGATGTGCTTTAACCCCAGCCAGCAGCCAGGCCCCACACAGCTGCTCACTCACTCCCCACCAGCAGGATCAGGGAGAGAATCTGAAGGATAAAAGCTGGAAAACTCGTGGCTTGAGATAAAGGCAGTTTATTGGAAAAGCAAAAGCCACACATACAAAATAATCAAACAAGGAATTAATTCACGTTTTTCCATGGGCAGGCAGCTGTCCAGCCATCTCCAGCAGGGCCCAGCCCCATCACACCCAATGGTTATTTGGGAAGACAAACAACACCACTCCAAACATCTCCCCCTTCCTTCTTCTTCTTCCACTTTATATACGGATCATGATGCCACATGGTCTGGAATATCCCTTAGGTCAGTTTGTGTCTCCTCCCAGCCTACAATGCACCTCCACCTTTTTGCCAGCCTGGCCATAAAAACAGCAGAAGAGGCCTTAGCTCTGTCTAAGCCCTGCTCAGCAACAACAAAAACATCTCTATTTTATCAACTGATGCTCAGCACAAATATAAAACACAGCCCCTTACTAGCTACTGAGAAGAAAATTAACTTTTCCCCAACTGATACCAGCACAGGATGTTACCTCCCACTACATCTTCACTAGGATCACTCTGGAAAAAGTCTATCCCATTGGGCTCTTCACATACTTCAAATAATAATGTCAATAACGGACTGTATAGAGCATAGCCACAAAAATTATCTGAGAGGTGGAAACACTTCCTACAGTCAGGAAGTGTTCACAGACCTCGAAATATCCGTCTTTCAATCTTCTCATTCTTTTTTCTTTTTTTTTAGGGGAGTAATATCAGAGTGCCATACATTGAGCAAGCAGTATGCTGCAGTACTGGGCACGTGCCAAGATTAGCTAGTTCTGTGGAGATAATAAGAATATCTCGGGCAGATTCTCTCACTGGCACAGCTGCATGGCACTCTTGTGCATGATGTGGATTCTGTAGATATGTGCGTTACGAAATGGAATTACAGGATAGAAACACAGCGTGTCTGCTGAAGAGAACAGTACTCACTACTATCTTTTATTATTTGGTTGTTTCACTGTCTCAGTCTACCTTTGGAAAGACAGATGTAAGCGAAATGCATTCTATAAAATCTGCAAGAACAAGTTTTCAAGAAAAACTGGTGGACATTAGATTTCCAGAGGTTTTCAAACAGACTAGCTTCTTTCTAAAGAATGCAATTATTCAGACATAGGTACTTAGGAGTAGCTGCAATGCTACAGGACAATATCAAATTGAGGTATGTAAAGCTCTTTACTTAAAATTTATGTCTCTCTGAATTTATCTTGAGAATCATGACAACCCATGGCTCCATTAAAATCTTGCTAGGTAGAATAATAACCCTTGCATCTCCTTCTGTTTAACACACCTGAGCAATGAGCACTTATTGTTGTCACTGTTGCCTGTATATCAGCTGTATTAACACCAATTCATGAACAAGACACATATAGGAATAAGAAAAATGCTTTGGAAGACTGGAGAGAAAAATATTAGAGTAGCTCTTGAGAAATGGAATGGTCATATATCATGTAGGATATTTCTGAAATAGATAAGTTATAATGAGAAACATGGGAATGCATCAAAACAGGAAAGGAAATGCACAAGTGAGGATAAAGTTGTCCATTATCCTACCTGTCCATGAATACAGAGAAAAAGGAAAGCCACTAGTAATCTTCTGGAAGCAGTGAGACAACTTAAGGGATATATCTGAAAGATGGAAGAATATCAGCTGAGAAGAATCCAGAACTAAGCAGAAGAAAAGACATATTTAAAGTAAGAAGTATTGTTAAGAATTATTAAAATTCTCTCAACTTTTACTAAGATTTCTATCTGTATTCAATATTGTGCAAAAACTCATATAGAAGTGTATATAGGCTATCTGCAGAGGCCCAGAAAATCTGACTTTAGTTGTACCCAGGCCACATTATGATTTGAGAAATTCTCATTAGGCTTTGACCTTCATGAGCTTCATTTGCACTAAGCCCCTCTCCAGCTTGTCAGGGCCATCACATTATCATATTAGGATATTTGATCAGAAAAGGTTAGTATTGTAGTTCCAAATCCTATATAATTTTCTATCATCATTAATACCTTTTATTTGTCAAGAAAAAGGTTTTCTGATGATTAATACTCAGAAATAAGTGCTTTCTTTCTCAAAAAATTATTATTAATAATCTTAGTCCATTCTTTCAAATCATCGTGTCCATGTCATCATTGTATACAGGACTCGTGTGCATTGCATCAAAGGATGCAAACTTTAATTAATGTACTTTCATCAGCCCCACTGGGTTTAATGTGTTTAGGTTATTAATAAAATTAGAGAAATGCTGCAACTTGTCCTGTATTTCTAGGAAGCTGCAGCTGAAGAAAATAATTTTGCTGCAGATCAAAAGACTTGAAATTTGCCTTTAGGATTTACACAGACTACTCATTTTGTTCAGATTGAGGTCATATGTGTGATTGCATATTCATTGGCAAAATAGAAAAAATCCTTGCATGCTACAGACTCTTTTTTGTTCTTTCACAAACTAGCAGAATAGTTGAAGTAAGAAGGGACCTCTGAAGGTCTTCTGGTCCAAAATCTCTGCCCAAGGAAGGAGTTCATAATAAGCTTTTCATGAAAGCAGGAAGTAGAAAGATTTCTGCAAGACCTATTTGATAGAAATAAGGTATAGTTTGCAGAGAAATAGCATAATTGCAAACCAAGTGGCATTTATACATAGGGCACAGACATCCCTTAACCTACAGGCCAGCAGCCAGTGTGAAACACAGGTAAAAGAGCAGTGGCACAGATTTTGGGGCAGATGCTGTATTTGATGCAAAGAGTAATGGATAAATGAATCTATTATAGCAAGATGAAACTTTTAAAAGGTAACCAAATATTTCTGTCGTGCTGCTGAGATCCTCAACTGGTATTTTACAATGATATTCATATCGTAACCTCACTTCTGACAAAACAGCAAGATAAGTCACAATTGTTACTGAGGTGGGAGTTTCTCCTACTGCTTTTCTCCACCAAATGCCTGAGAATTCATCTCTGTAAATGTTTCAGACACAAATCTTCACTGTACAGACAGAAATGAGATTACCGTAGTCCTGATTTAATCTTTTAATCAACCTGAGTTGATTAAAGCTGAAAGATCAGATAGCAGCTTCTTACACTGCCTTCCTACCAACTTCAAGCATTCAGTGCATTGGGTTAAACACTTTGTATCATTATACACACAATATCCTAAGAGAATGCTATGAAGGATTCAGGTGTTACTAATGTGTGTACATATGGATGATGCTGCTGTCCCAGACAATGATGTGTGTCACCTACTGACCCATTTCTGGGAGAGGCCTCTGGCATACTGTGAGGAAAATGCAAAACCCATGAGAAGAAAATTATGATGTTTTTCCTCCAGTGAGCAGCAACTTGTAAATGTCACGTTTTCTGAGCCAGAGGTGCTGGAATTTTCCTCATCACCCTTTATGGAAAGTCAAGCACATAAGCCTCCTTTGTATTTACTAAAAAAATTTGCAAAGTTTTTAAAGCATTCCAAATACTTCATTGCAGGATAAAAGTGAAGTTAGCTTTGCTCTTGTTGTAAATTTGGACATGGGAGAAAAATTATATTGTTTTTCATTACATCTAAAATAGAGACAATAAAACCACAGAAATTAAAATGGTTATGTTTTTTACTTCATATTTTATTTCATAATCGTTTCTATGCAACATTAAAAAAATTAATTGCCTTTCCTAGCTATTTCAACATACTCAAGCCTTCCTTTTCTTCAAAAACTTTAAAAAAACCCTACCACTTTCTCTGTAATAGATGTGATTAATATGACTAGTCACAGATGTCTCCAGTTATATAGGAGGAGTTATATAAGGAGACAAGTCAAGACTCTGCTCTAAAAATCAAATATGGCATTACCAAAGCAGTCTGTAAACATAAGAAATATTACTGCCTAAGTGGCCCAAATGCTCTAAATAAAACTGGCCTTCACTTTTACTCAGTTTCTCACAGTAATTTTTTTGCATATATTTTTGTGCAATCATGAAATAGAAACCATAAATTATACAAGAAGTAATGTATAAATAAAAAATAGCTGAGGTCTTCCACCCTACTAAAAATCCAAACACAGCAACAATAACAACAACAACAAAAACCACTGCTGTGCACTCAGCCAAATGCATAAACTAGAATTTAATCTTTTTTTTTTTACTCTGACTTTAATGTTTAAACTATTATTCAGGAAAGATAAATCAGCCCAGCAGGACTATTTAGAACCAGGTCTTTCTTGGCAGCTATTTCATCTCATCCCATCTCATTAACATTAAAGCTGTATATCTGGGAAAAGAAATTATATAAATATAATCAATGGTTTTCAAAGATAATGATGATGGTACACATCTTTGGTACATATGCTTAGCTTCACAAATCAAAAGAAAACTTGCAAATTTTGTAAACTTCCTAAATATGTTCTTTTACTCTACTGAGGGAATGTCTAACCTCATTTTCTTTCATATTCTCAGAAGCCATTTGACCATATGAATGCAAATAAAACCTGAAAGTGCTGTGGTCTGGACATGCCTTACCTGACTCTGAAAGCTGCAAATATATGAAACAAGATTAATGATCCTGGTAATTAATGCTTAGATTTCATGGCAAAAATTCTCAGTAGTGTATCTGAAATGCTTTCAATTGAATCTCTTGTGGTGCAGATTATTTCTAGAGAAATTACTCCTGGCTTTCTAGGGTTTTGTGAGACAACCAGGTGTTGGAGAGGCTACTTTCCTTGTTTTATTTTGTTTTTATGACAAACACTGTATTCACCAATCTCACACAGTCCAATTCTTTTAACTTTATAATTTTTTGCTTTGATTTTCTTTGTGTTGAGTTGAGCTTTTTGTTGGTTTGGTTTGGTTTGGTTTTTGTATTAACACAGCAGATTTATATTAGTGGTATCTCTTTAATCTGTATTGAGAATATATTTAAAATCAGCTCCTGGCATATTAATTTCCTAACTGTGGTTTAAAAAAATTATCTCTATAAAGAGTGTGCAATTTTATTGTGTCAGTCCACTGTTTCTGGTAATAGATGCCATATTAAATTAGAAAATAAATGAATAAATATGTCAGATTATGTACATTCCAAAAGCCCCAGCGACCTTAGGCCACTACGTATGGCACTCAATATTTCAACTGATCATCTCTTCACAGAAGTATTGCCCTATTTTCCCATTTGTTCATTCAAAAGTATTCAAATCAGTAAATACTGGACTCAAGTAATTCCTTGTCTATTTACAATGAAGGAATTTAAATATTATCACAAAAAAACTCCACACTACTTTCTTTATCAACTTTTAGAATTAAAATCAGAATTTTAGATTAATGCTGTTAATGAATGCTAAGTAAACCAAACCCTGTATATCACTCCTTTCACTTACTTGAAAGTGGCCTTTCCTTGAAGTAACTGTTATAAAACTAGTTTTTCTTAATTTCACACAAAAGATAACAATACACTTACATTGGTTTTATCCAACAAAGAGCGTTTTCAATTACTTTTTTTTAATTTATAAGGAGTGACTGTCATATGTTTGTGGAAAATACAGTTGTCTGCTTGATTTACAGGGAAAAATCAGTGCTTTTTTTTTACTTCTTTTCAAAAAGTGACTTCTTATTGGCTGCCTCTCTGTTTGTAAGACAGAGAACATCAATAATATTAATATTATTTTATAACATAAATACACAGAAATATATTTCGGATGTGATAATTGAATAAGATGAATGTGCTGGAATTGTGAGTTAGGATCACAGAAATGTGACCAAAACTTTCTCAACTCCTACTCACTACCTCATGCCAGATACCAGCTACCTTCAGTAAAGACTGGAGTTTTGTAATACAACATAGACATCCTTAATTATACAAGGGAATCAAATAAAAGTAAATCCTCAAGGGAAAACCCCAGTGTAATCCAAGAGATAATATAATTACAAAGGAAACTAAGTTATTAAAAATGAAGTATTTTGGTAATGAAGAACAATTAAGGAGAAGGCAGATAAACGGCTCTCATCTCGGAGGAAACAATTTATTGATGAAAACAAGAGAAATAGCCTGTCTCTATGTTCATGTTAAAAAAGAAAAGGGTTGAAAATAGGCAACTAGATATAGAAATTCCTAGATATAGGAATAGAATAATTTCAGATTATTGGCATTTTGTTTTGATTCTTATTTGTCTTCTGTCTTTTAAGTAAAAAGAGTGTATAGCATTTGCATGCAAATATATTTGCTTGCCTCCTTCCACCACAGTCTAAGTAAGGATTCTTGCACAATTTTTTCTGCACTAAGTGGAGAAACAGATGGTCATTTGAAGTCAGAGACTGAGTTGATATTCACGCCTGCTTCATAAAAGTTCACCCCTCCTAACACTGTCATATAGCATACAGATTAAATTCCAAACAAAAAGTTACCCCTAGAAGAGGAGCCAAACCCAGACCAAACCCAGTTTTCTTGTTTCTCCTCAGCCTGAGCTATCTTCCTACACTGGGTTTCTTGCAAGCAGATTCCCCCCTTTAATTTAAGTGGAGTCACATTGACCTTAGAAGAGCTATCACTACAAATAGTTCATTTACCTTATATCACTGCTCAAAGTCACAAGGCAAATATTTGTTTGAATCTTTAGAATGCACGTCCTAGAATCTGTTTATCAGTTTTTCTATAACTAATAAGGTTATCTAGCAAATTTCACATTAATTATTCTTCTTGACAATAGAAAGCTAACAGTTTCCTTTCAGGTCTACTTTGGAGCTACAGCAAAGGCCCCCCATTCTTTGCTGTTTGAATTAAGCAAGAAGTAGTAGCTCAAAACTTTTGAGTCCTCCATCTGACGTCACTTATACATGAGATTGAATATTTCATCATCAATTAGTTGTAGTTTAGATCAAGCACTTGAGTCCAGAGACTCTTGGAGTCCAGGAGATGCTCATAGGAGTTATCAATGTACCTTTTGCCAATGCACCTGAAAGGCTTCCCTATGCAAATGATGTGTGACCACTGCAATTGCACCAGCAGCATTTCCTGTTGCTGGGGTCAAATGGTCATTAATAGAACAAGGACAGCTCACAGCTTCTAGGTCTATAAAACAACAAGAAAGGAAACAAAAATACCTCCCAGGCTGTCACATTTTTTAACAACCTACAGTAACTGCAACATATATTTTACAGTTTTAATAAACTAATTGACACCTCTGGCTATTAGATTTTCTCCAAAATAATGATTTGCTTTAGCTTGGCTTTTGAAAGCCTTGGTAGACACGCTTTTCATTGCAAGATTCAGGAAAAGACAAAAAAAGATGAAGAAACTTGTGGCAACTTTTGCATTTTCTGATATTCTGCATTAGAAGAAAAATCCCATGCTTTAGAACAACACCCATTCTGTCTAATCCCCTGTTCTCATCACTGATTTGCTGCAAGATTCTGGGAAGAGTTTTATGCACTCTACTGTGTCTTAATGTATCCATATATTGACAATAATGATTTTTTAATTTGGACTTTCCTATGTACATCCCATTCTGATGGGTGTTGTGGCCAGCAGTAGGTTTACAGTTGGAAGTAATATCTCCTTTTCTGTGATGGCTACAAATGTGCTGGAAATCACTTGACATCTTGTATTCCCACAAAGAAAACACACCTTTACATTGTGCAGAATACAATAGGTACTGGGATCAAAATCTTTTACTCTCCTAGATAAGTCTTTCCTTCTTTACTACTGCACAGTGTTTTGCTGATCTGCCTAACATCCACTTCCAGGAGGATGTTCTTTACAAGATTTTTATGCCATAAAAACATAAACCCAGTAGCATCTCTGTAGCATAATGCATATTTCATATGAATTTCAAGCTGCTTGAGAAATTAATATTTAGGATGATTGGATTAAATGTTCCACGTGAAAACTGAAAGGTTAAAAGTTTGTTGATTTTGAACATTTGTCAAATGAATAGTTGCAAGTAGAATTAAAAAAAAAAAAAAAAAAACCGGTTATTTGGTTTGCAAAATTTTGATCCAAAAACTGCATTAGAGGTTAATCATATTCAACATTAATGCACCAGCAGGCCTGCCTCAAAATCTAAAAGAGAGGGAAAGAGGACTACAGTTTTAAAACAAAAGTGTGATTCTTTTTCATTCTCTGAATGATTTCCACTTCAGGAAGGAGTATTTAAAGGAATAGAGTGAAGTAAAAAGAAAAAAAAAAAACAAACAAAAAAACCAGTGCAATCACAAAAAAAAACCCCAAAGCTAGCTAGAATCATTAGGAGAAAACCCACATTAATTAATGAAGAATCAATGAAGCCAAATTTGACTAAGAAAATATGAAAATGTCAGCTTCTGGTCAAAGCATTATAGTGTTTCCAAACCAAAATCTACTTGGATGTTCTTCTCTTTAACTGTACTGTCAGAAATTCAACTTCTTCAAGATTCTCAATTTCTTTTTT
>LTAT01000004.1:98566783-98599181 GCA_003286495.1 Chlorodrepanis virens | reverse complement strand
AGCACATGTTCTGTCTGCAGTTGAATAGAGAAATCTGAAAATGATGCTATGATGTTCAGGAGTGCCACAAACATCTTGCATAATTTGTTGTTGCTCCAGTCCTGAATATTAGAAGGAAAAAACCAAATGAATTGGGCAATTATTATTATTACTTTTACAGTGGATGTCAGCAGGTCGTAATTTGAATTAAATTAAATTATTTTGCCTATTGCAAAATAGCTAGAGATGATTTGCACTGTTTGGAAAAAAAAACCTACAAAACATCCCTTATATGTGTCTTTACAAGGCATTCCTTATATGTATCACTATCCTGAATATTTTTTCCATGTTTTCACTTGGAAAATGATTAAATTAATTTTTGTGTTTTAGGTGTTTTCTAGTGTTAAGGTTTGCTTTTCTTCCCACCATTGACATGTCTCATCTCAAATCATTACTAAACCTGCTCTGTATCACAAATCAAGATGGAAAACATTTTTTGTATTTATCCATGCAATTACCTAATACCTCAACACCAGTAAAATGAGCAGGTTTCTGTGATTCTATTTTGGGAACAAAATAATGCATTTGGATTGGAGGGGTTGGTTCCCGGTGGTGGTTTGGATTTTTTTTACTGTGGCAGGATATTTTCCTAGGTATGAAATTGGGAAAAAATAAGAATGAAAGAAGAATTTGGGAATTCATAGAGCTAGATTTTGACTGAGTGTGTTAGGGAAGCTGTTGGGATATAGGGTGGGGTTTTTTGTTTGTTTTTTTGTATTTCTTTGGTGGTGGTGGTGGTGGTGAGTTTAGACTTTCAACCATTACAGTAAATGTAGATTGTTACTGGGAATATTAGATTTTAGCCACTGTTGGCAGTCATATCTTTTCTCAAACAAGTTACAAACTGTATTGTACATAGGTAACACTACACACAATCCAAAAAAGTTCCCTGAGAATTAGCACCAGGAGGAAGAAAATAAAAATCACATTTTGATTTGCTTAAAATGTTTCCAGTCAAGATGGTCTTATCACTGACCTTTCAAGGGGTCTGTTCTCAATTGTTTACTGCATTTTAAGCTGAGACATAAAGAACGAATCCTCTTAGTATGTTTTTTCCCCCTAGTATTAGTTCACAGTATCAAGATTTGCAAGACCAAACTTTGCACATAGAACAAATAGTTAAATATACAAACTCAAAGCTCAGAGAAGTGTATTTATTTAACTTCTTCGTTCTTTATTGTGTTTATTTCAATGACTTGCATGAATTATTCAGTATGCTTTAGGGTAGCTTAGAGAAAACGTTTTCTTTTAAGAGGCTTATTTCTCAGACATTCTTTTAAGTGAGTTAGATGGCAACAAAGTTTTAGAAACTATGCCTATAAATATGGAATGGGTTTTTTTTAACTAACTCATTCAAAAGTAAGCAATACTGTATTATTATGAAAAGACAATCAGAACTCTTGACCCAAACTCTTTCTTTTTTTAATTGTCTCAGCAGAATTCACTTCAGTCAAAGATTATTTTCATCTCTAAAATCAATTTCTGCTGAGAGACTGAGGGAGCACTGATGGTGACTACAATACGGCACAATTGCTTCAATTTATGCCAAGCATTGTATTGGCCAACAAAACTCTCTAGCACTAAGCAACCCATGTTGCTTACATTGAAATTCACCTTGGCATGCAGTTGATATTTGTATCCCTTTTGTCCAGGAAAAGAAAAAGATAGCCAAGAATTTAAAGTGTTACCGAACAACTCTTGCAGTGAAACTTTAATTGAGTGTGCAAACAAAAGTCAGAACATTTTAAGCATTTTCAATTTTTCCTCTCATAACTCATAATCATGGCACATTTCTACTTTGTTGCCTAACAAATATACACTTTCACATTTACAACATATGTCTTATTACTTTTATATATCTGAATTCCTGTCAATCTAAAACATCAGAATTGAGAATTCAAAGCAATTACCTCTACAAAGAAAAGCAATCATATATTTTCATTTTAGAGCTTGTCTCTGGAAAGACAATTTTGATATTGATCTGAGAGAGACTTAATCTCAGAAAAGTCTTCTTCATGCAAGACACTAGTGAAGTCTCAGGTTTTAACTAATTCCAATATGGTCATGGCTTTTTAAAACCCATAAAGTCTTGATTCAGGTTTGGCTAATAAAGCTCTTTTTGCTTACCTCTTATTTTATCAGAGAAAACTCATAGTTTAGAATCTCTCTGACACATTACCAAACAGGTTTGACAAAGCAATTAACATCCTCCTTCAAATATATAATAGTGCTAGTGAAAACACAGAGCCATCATGATAACTTTAATGTCCCCCTTGCCTTTAGTTACTGATTTATTATGAAAAGTATGGGCTGAACAGGCATTACTATCTCCCAGAGCTGCTTTTTACAGGATGTACCTACAAGTTCATTTTCTTATTTTAAAGGACAGGAAAAAATCATATTCAGTGTGAACCAAATGTACAGGCATTCACTGCTGGCCCAGATCCAGGTATTGAAGAGCTTCAAGTCCACCCTTGGCAAAACTAAGATCTTGGTCTTTGTGACATGCTGGACAGCAAAGGGAAACTTTTGCAAGAACAAATTTAAACCCTTTGGCAAAATCTTGAACTTGTGACTCCATTCTTATGAATGCATCCATCTCCACATGAAATAGAGCTATTTTTATGACACTTTTTTTCTGTAGCTGATTTGTTCAGATTTTTTTCACTTGTTTGCTTACAATTGATGCTTATCTCAGTTCTTCACTTCTGATAGTGTCTCATAAATCCTACCAAAGCAGCCTGTTTCTAGATATTGTGGCATGCATAGTCTCAGTTCAAAATATTAAACATTCTGCATGAATACGTAAAACTGTAACATATCAAGATACAAACTACTATAATTATCCCTAATTCAAGTTAAACACAGAGTTCTTCATAAAGCCTTTGTAAATAGCAGATATTAACTCATAAGGACTAACTTTTAGATAGCTGAACATAAGAATTTGTATTTTATGGGTTAACAATATTTATTTGGCATCATCACAAATATTAACATAATAATTTTTATGCTATTTACTTTTATCTTAAAGTCTACATTCAATGTAGACGCCTCTGCCTTAAAAGTATTATCATCTGAGTTTTTACTTCATGCAACCCCCAGACAAAAATCTAACAGCACTGAAACTTCATAAATAAAATGCTCTCCTCTGCTCTAAGACTTTTAGAGACAAATACAGTAGGCTTGACTCCACAAAAATCAGATAGTTTTTTCTACTGTCACTATATTGCATGAAGTCTTTACACATTAAGGTCACAGTCCTTAAATAAGATTTGCAAGTTGCAAATGTCTAGTTATGAATTCATGAGCTGAAAATGTGCAATCATAAAATTTACCAGTCCCACAGCTCAACATTTACAATGCATGAATCAGAGGAGATTTATGAAGTTGTATGGTAGTCTTGAGCAGGTGATGTCAATGGCCAACCTCATGGAATGTTGGATTTTTTTTTTTAATATACTTCAATAATGTTCCGTGTAATGTCTCAAGAGGAGTTTCCAACACCAGACAAACCAGTGTTCTTCAGAAAACTGAACAGCTCTTGGACATTGCTCTTGGAAATGTCTAAAGGAAAAATAAGGGGCAATAAAACCTGGTTTAGTTTTGTCTTGCTTTCAAAATAGCTGGCCATATAATTGTAGAACTAGTTTAACACCTTGGGACCTCACCATGCTCTCTGATTTTGTGTCTGCATTATTCTATTTTTATTTTAGAAGCACCTTCAAGTATTTTAACACTAAAACGTAGAAAGTTAAAACAGTCCACATACTTTGATATCCACCATTTGAAAACTATGAAGCATTTGAATTTCTTAATGTATATAAGTTCATAACTGTAATGCAAAGCAAGAGGCATATTTTGAACAACTTTAAAGCATTTTTTTTCCAATTCCATATATTTCTGCCAGTAATATATAAAATTTCATACAGAGATATTTTGTATGAATGTATGAAGTGTGTTTATGATGATGATTTCCTAGGAATCATTTCAGAGGGGTAGCAAGATAACAGAAAAATCCTCAGTTTTGATAGATTCTTATTTTATGTCCACAAGAGTGAAAGTATTTTTGAAGTTATAATACATGAAGTCTCCATCTTCCTTAGGCCAAAATATTTATGTCTTTCCTTCAAAAATACATCAGTCCTTGTCAGTCTTTCAAGAATAGCTAGTAGCTTGTACCACTACAGTGCTTCCCATTACTAGTCAAGGTACTCATCAATTTTGCTTTTTCATACTGCTTGCTCTAAAAGTATCTAAGTAAACAATTTATTTTTTCAGTGTTTCTTGACTGGTAATAACACTGGGCAAGATACTTTCATTTCAGTTTCACACAGATACTTTCTGCAGCATCAATTTATATGAATTTGGCTTAGTCTACAGCTTTATTCATTCATTTTAACCTCAGAACTTAAAGCAACAACCAATTGAATGAAACAGTTTTTCTCCTTTTTCACATCAAAACGATGCAAATTGATGAACAGAACTTTTTTATTTCTCACTGGGGAACAACTGCTCTTTTTATTTTCTGCTTCTTCTCCTCCCACTCACTTAACCATTTCTCATTTCATTAACATTGGTTTATGTAGCAGTATCTTGTAATATGGTCATGATTTTCAATAGGTGGTCGTGTATATAAAGGTAAATTAAACAGGGTCATAAAAAATACCTGTCATTAAATTCATTACAAGTGAAGAGATTTCAAGGGTTCTAAGGATTTTGACACAGGAGATTGGACAAGAAAGACCTCATTTGGCAAGCAAGGCAGAAGGCAGTTCTCAGGGTACCTAGAATACAGTGCGTTCTTGAGCGTACATGGCTTTTCAAGAGATTATAAAGTCATTAATTTAACTTGCCATAATTTCAATGTTCAAAAATTATATCAGCTATATAAACCACAACTGTCGTCTTTGTAAACTCTTAAATCTCTGTTCTTGTTGAAGAACTGAAATATCAGAGGTAAGATTCAGAAAAATTTATTTCTTCTATTGCAGAATGTCTAATTCTGCTTTTCTTTTTAACATCATGGTAGTATATGGTTACATATGTTAGAAAAAAAAGAAGTCCAAGTACTTTGGACAGCTGCCTAAGTCATATTTTAAACAATATATTTTAATAAATATTTTGATATAAAGATTTTTTAAATGAAGTAAGATTATGTTTTTAAAAATCTTCTGCTATTCTGGATATCAAATACATTTTTCTTTTATCCTATTTCCAAATAAATACATTTTTCCAATAATATAACTAAATCTTTTCTTCAACTCAAGTCTGAACTGTTCACAAATAACATGTTCCTGTATCTTTCCCTGAATTGGATCATACTGGTCAACAGCAGAAATAAAATAGGATAAAAAATCAACTGAAAGCAAGCCAGAACCCCAAAACAAATCATTTGTTGCTCTCTTCTCCCCTTCCTTTCATCCCACATTTTCTCCCTGTCTTATTTCACTTAATAATCTATTGATGTACTCTTGTTTTATAAGCCATTTACATTCCTCTGTACTCCCAGTGCATTCCTGGATTCCTTTGTACCTCCACTATTATTCTCCGTTCCTTTTCGAACTTGTGTCCCTTTCTGTCGTCAAAGAGCAAGTGTCTCTCTGTGTCTTTTACCATCCCTTCCTCAAATCTCTTCTTAGTTCTCTAAACTTCCCTTTCAAGTTTTGCTAGCCATGCTTTTCCAAGCCACCACCTCTTGAAGTAGTGAAGAACCTCTTCTGTTCAGTTTTCAATCCTCGCTTTTCCCTACATGGGAGCTTTTCTTAGCTATTCAACACAGAGGAAAAACTCCTCAGTGCACATGGCTTAAAAAAAAATCAGGATTGATGCAATTTATTGATTTATTATTGGTATGTGTTTATTATTATTATTGGTATTATTTATTATTATTATTATTGGTATTATATTATTATTGGTATGTATTTATTATTAGTAGTAGTAGTAGTAGTAGTAGTAGTAGTATGTAATTAACCAGCAATCAGTAAGCTATGCACACAAGACCAGTGTTTGTGATAAAAGTGTTAAACCACAACAGGAAGACAATTCACAAAGTGTCTTTATATGTTTAAATGTTGTAGGTGTTTATTAACATCCTTTCATGACTAATACTGAAATGGTCTCACCATGTACACAAACACATCCACATACACACTTGTGCAGGTTTGTGTGCACGCCTCCCAGCCTCTGAGCCAAAGATGTGCATGCCCTCATCTGCAGACCCCTCATGAGAGATGTGGGTGCTACAGCTCTGTCTGATGACACCTTCATCCATGATATGACTCTGGGGACAAAGACTTTCACACATACAGTCTGTCCCTACTTCCTACCTACCTCTCATTCTCTATGCTGTGTCTTTTTTTTTTTTTTTAATCAGCCCATGACATTACACTTACTGATCCCTTATTCCAAATCCCTGCACACTTTGTCGTAATGTTCTGTTTTTTTAAGAGAAAGTACTATAAACATCCACTGAGTGACTCACCATCATTTTTTTATTTCTCCTCTTAGTAGGCTGCTTTCTTGTGACAGCTGAGAAAAAGTTAACAAAGCTTTTGATAAGCTGAGATCACCCTGCTGATCAATGAATTCTCACTATCTCCTTTCACTTTTTTTGTTTTCTCCCATTTCCTTACTTTTATGGTATATGTGTAATTTTTATGTGCGTGAGAAGGAAAATGGTGTTGTTGTGTTCATGCAGAGTCAAAACAGCATTATTTTTCTCCATGTTTTGAGGTTCAAGTTATACAGTAATATAAATTGCAATATTTTGTGGAAAGCACCATCCACTGAATGAGTGTTTGTCCAGGGAATGTTCCATTATATAAGGGAATTGTGTGCTCTAATAAAGTATCCTTCAGAAAAGAATACAACCATCCCAAAAGTCACACAAAGGATACAAGCATTAATAAAACACAATTATCAAGGAACTGGTGTCCTTGATAATAGAAATATGTATCTCAGAAAAAAATAGCATAAATCTATCACTACCTTCAGTCAACATTATGGAGAATAGTAACAGATGTTAGATTATTTTCAAAAATCTAAATATATTATGCATGTCTCTGATTTAACAGATGAGCAATAAAGGCTCAAGTTGTCTGTGAGATTTCAAATATCCTAATTACTTTTTCTTTGTTAATAATTTTTCAGTTTGCATACAGGAGTATTTAAAAGAGAAAAAAAAAACCAAAAACTCAGTGTAGAAAAAGGTGGAATGCCAGCCAGGTAGCAAGAGAACACTATTTTTATTTTAAGGAATGGCTTCTCTCTTTTTCTTTATGAGAGAATGCTGTTATCTTGCTTCTTTCAAAGCATGTGATAAAAACCTGCCAAAGTTAATGACAGCTACTGTACTCATGGAGCCACCATTCAATTAGAAGAAGGGTCCTTACATGCTGCTCTATGTGCCATCATAAAACCGATGACACCTACAATCTCATAATTACCAGCATATTCTCCTTTCTTCTATCCCTTGGATCTCCGACTTGCCTCAGCAGCTGTAATCCCTTCTTACTTCTCCAGACACATTGCAGGCACCAATTGGAGCTGTTAGGGATAGATCCAGCTGCACTGCACAGCAGAATTTTTTCCATGGAGCCAGAGACATGTGAGAAGACCTGTAATCACCTTAAGTTATTCAATTAGCTCTTTGCTTTTCCTTGCAAGTAGTATAAATCTTATAAAGTGGAAAGTGTAAAGCTCTAGAATCCACATGTTTTTGTTTGGCTTATAGAGAACATTCAGACACAGTTTCAGAATAAAAGGAATAGTAAAACAAGAATTTTTCAAAGGCTTTCCATTGCAATTTTAATTAAAGATAAGGGTTCATGTTTATACCTTTTAATAACAAAAATATTAAAACTCAGGATTTTGCTAAAAATTCCCATATTCATCTTTTAAGAAATATACATACAAATTTTAGTGATGTGAAAGCACTGAGGCGCTGGGCAAAGGCCTTTACTGAGCTTCCTCTGATACCTAGGATGCTCTGATTATTTTGGACAATCGTGGCAGGGATGGTTGTGCAGATGCTGCATACTTTGATACTTCAAAGCCTACACTGAAATCCAGGTCAAGGACTCCTTGTCCCTGTATATATTGTCATAAAGTAGTCTCAGAAGTGAGCCTTTATCATGGAAAAACAATGCAGAAGCTTTTCTTGTTGTAGTGGTCATTAAACACAGAGGTGAAATGAGGAAGACTCCCTTACAAGAGTTCCCTCATTTAGAAATGAAGCAAAAAGTGATCAAAACTGCAGTAATTGTTTTGTTGGAGAAAGGCAAAGGCTAGAAATGCCAGCATGCCTATTTCACAGCAAATACAATTCACTCCTTTAAGACTGTCACTACTGATGCACTGACCCATGAGCAATAAGAATCACACTCTGATTTTGCTGAGACTAAAAAACCTTTTACATGTTGGTGTCTGCTATCCATGCATATTTATCATTTCTCCACAAAAAACAGAACTCCAAAATCTTCCATAAACCTTCCAAGCTTATGAGACCAGTGTGTACTTCACAGCACTACTGTATGGATTAGATCAAGACATTCAAATTCAATTTCTAGATTTTGGCATCTACTGTAGAGAAGCAAAATACCTTCCGTCAGCAAGAATCACTTTACTGATATATATTTCAAAAATTATTTTTAGATACACAGACCTTGGTCCTTGAGGCTATAAAACTTCTCTTTACTGTTTGGGAGCATTGCTTTCTCGTTATAATGTCCTATTTAACTTCCCATGTGGAAAAAATACCAGTATATATCTGAGCCCATTAGGTGATACTGGGTTTCTAGTGTACAGGCATAAAGGGCATATATTTTTACCATCATTTGCTAAGAGTTAAATAACTTTGAGATTTTCAAAAATCCTATGCAATGCAGACTGACAATATAATTAAATTGTTGTGATGTGTGATTTGTATAGATTGAACTGAGAGCAGTAACTAGATTAATGACATGACTTGCACACTCTGCCTGCAATGAGCTACTACTCTAAATAATTACACGAATTAAGCTCTAACACAGACTATGTACAAAATATATTGGCTCTGACCAGATAAAGTACCAGGATGAATAGATTTACACCAAATATACCCACGAAGTGAAAGTTCCTTGCAATGTAAAATACAAGACAAGCAAACTGACTGTGCACAATGCAATGCAATCACAGATAATTGTCAGTGGGGTGATCTGGTACAATCTACCTTATTTTAACATTGTATAAACTTGTATAACCTCATCTGGTTAAACAATGGATGTGTCACACTGCTTTAACATGATTTACTAGAGAATAGTGAAAACAGGATATGCCTAGTTTGCCAAGAAAATTACCCATTTGCTTTTACCATTACCCTTTATCAGTGTTGGGTTCTCAGAGAAGAGTAGGGCTCAGCCATGGTGTGGTATGGCTAAGGTCAATCTCCTCTGGACACGGTTAGACTTTACCACAGTGGATACCAATTTTCCTTTCCTTTATCCTGGAACCCAGGTATGGTACAGACAGGAAGCTAGAGTGAGATTGTGGGGTACTCCTTGGATCACTGGAAATACTAGATAATTAAAGCCTAGCTGAAATGATCTTTAGGTTTCACACCAAGGAACAAGAATGGGCTAAAACTTGGTTTTCTCCTGATGGATGCATGCTTAGTACCAGGCTTAATCACTTTCCTAATTCCACACAAAGGAAGATTTTGGAAACATCTATACATCCAGCAAACTTCTCCCAAAGTAAAGAGAATGGCACTCGAAAGGAGGCTGCAAACAGGAAAGAGGAAAAGTAAATAAAAACTTTCTGAAAATTAAAGATGAATTTAAGCTTATAAAAACATGAAGGGACACAACCTGCTTTAGTTAAGGTCCCAGAATTTTGCAGCAGTTTCATGAGAAAATCAGGGAACTTATCTAAAATTCTTCCATAATCCTGAAAGCAGACCAGGCTTCCTCACACATCTATAGCTAAATGCTTTTACAAGGTTAGGAATCAAATGTTCCACACTCACCTACACGTTCTTAACCATGCTAGTCTTTTCAAAAACAGCATGCAGAGGCTCACATAACTTTACAATCATTATTATTTGTTTTAAAAGGCAATTTAACTTAGCTAGTTTTCTAGTGAGTAAATTACACATGCATACACAAAATGGAAAATAGAATAAATGAATTTATTATGTAAAATAAATATTCAGTTTTCCTTTCTGCTATGAGAAAATGCCTAACAAAAAATGGGAAAAGACGCTGACAGGTTGGGAGAGAAGGAAATATAGTGCTGATGCTAGAGATGTTCATTCTGTTATCTGCAAAAAGACATAAAGAAATCTGGGCCTTGGCAACAACAACAAAAAAGAGCCAAAAAAATAGATAGGCTAGGCTTCCAGATATGGAAGCTGTGTGAAACTCATTTAGCCTGTCTCTGTCACCAACTCCACACCATGGTGTAATAAAAAGCGTAAAACACAGGTATAAATCACAGAAAGGAAAAATGTCAACTGTGATATTGTTAAGATAAGCATGAGCCAAGACAAAACTGAATTATGCCTAGACACTTAGACTAAAGCTTTTCCATGTGTCAAAGAACAGCCTACATTAGAAAAAGGATGCTTTCAAAATGAGGAGAGAAAAAAAGTCAAATTAGGTTCCGGAGGATTTTTGAGCAGCATAAAAATTGAGGATACATATCAAGTATTTTCTTCGGTTTACAATTTCATATCACTGTTATACTTGGGCAGCCTACAATTTACATGCATACTTATCCCATGGATCTATCATATTTCTCCCTAAAGGCAGAAAATCTGAACTTTGTCTATTTCTTCAGCAACTCCTAGTTGGTAGAGCTTTATTTATATATTACTGTTTACCTTCTGTTTCTTCTTTTTCTGTTATACCTATTCCACTAACCATGCAATTAGTTTATCACAGTTAGGTTTCTCACTACTATCTACTGGTCAGCTTCTTATTGCTGTTGCAAGAAACAAAGGACAAGTAATAGAAAGAGAACTACAAAGGCTATGCTATGGGAGCCAACTCTCCATAGTATGAATTCATCTGACCCACCCTGACTGTACTTCAGGCAAAATTGGTAACTGAGAAGGCTGAAGGTACTAAGGGTGTATGCAAAGCAAGTTGTACTACATCATCAGTATTCAGAAACAGGAAACACTGCATGTCCCAATTACTCCAACTAATTTCCAAAAAGGAATGAACTTCTAGTGACAAGGATCTTACATTTATGTTGTATCAGTTCTGATCCTAATATCATCATAAAGTACTATGTTTCTTTCATTTTCTTGCTATATTAAGTAAATTCTCAGTTTCTTTTTTTTTTCTTGCTATATTAAGTAAATATAGTCATATTTATATTACTTCACAGAGTTTTTAAAAGGCTAAATTCAGGAAAGTAAGAACTTGAGTATCATGATGTTGAAGAAACATAAGGAGCAATTTCCTGGTAGGAATTCCATCTCCTACAAGAAGAATCAAAACAGCTAGTAACAATGATAGGAAACAAGTAATGAAGTCTATTAATATCATAACTATATGTAGTGAACAGTGCTGTTTAGTGGAACTTCAGGTTCTAGCTACATTTTCAGTTTTTCTGATGGATATTTGCCCCCTCAATTTTGCTCATTTCATGAAAGTTCATATTTTTTTTTGGAATCAAACAATCCAAGCAAGCAGGAACACAACATAACAACCTGTCTTAGAATTGAAGTGGAAGCCACCCTCACAATTTATTAGGATTCAGCCTGAAACAGAATTAAGTCAATGTGAGCTGAATCTAAAAAGCAAGGGAATGATCAGAAAGGGAACTCAGGAATTAGACCCAGGTAGCACAGAGTTTGCAGATCTCTTCCAAGGTGGACAGAGCAATACCTGAATTCAGATCCTAAAAATACATACACATTTTTTTGATGACAGCTAACAGCCCTCAGACAAGCTCTCAGAGCTGGTTCCATGGGTGCCCCTTGTCCTTAGCTATGATAGGCAGCATAGATATAAAAATCTTTGGAAGAAGAAAGAAGCAAAATTCTGAGACTAAAGGACCACACTGTAGTAAAAGTTTTGTTTTAGAGAGCATATATTTTCTGTACAAAATACATATTTTCATCACCAATCAAAGAGAGCCAGAAGACTCAGTGAGGGTTTAGCAGATGACATTTCTTGTCATGTGTTGTGCACAAGTGATCCTTTCTACAGCAGCTGGATTTACTTGTCTTAGTCTTTATGGGTGTTAGAGTAAGACTGGATAAAATTAAATTTCCTAGAGATTTTGCATAGTAAAATCACCTTCCTCTTCCATGAGAGCTCAGGCTAACTTTTTCTTACATGAATTTCCTGCATACAAAACACACTTCTGTAAAAGAAAGTTCAAATTTAGATGCATAAATATTCTTTTTCTGTTTCTAAATATGATGCCCAACTCCTAGAAAACAGAAGTAGACAATATGATTTATGTACTGTCAATAGTTGAATGCTAAACCAGTGTCCACTTAACAATGACTTGTTTATAGACAGGTTAAATAATCATCATCATCATTATCATAAAAAGAAGAGGACAAAAGAGCTTGTCTGCAGCTATAAACATATCCACAGATTTCACTTCTCTTTCTTGGTGACTGAGAAAAAAAGGTATGTGAAACTTGTGGTGGAGCGGGACTATTTTTTTTTCTTGTGAAATTATTAAAGCTTACTTCAAGAATTATTCATAAGCATTGAAACAGAAGAGGTATAAACCAATAAAATTGAACTGTATCTGCATACATAATTAGCAATAGTAATTACTCTGTATGATGTAGGAGAATAAATGTAGAATAGAAAATACTAATTCTTAGGTTAAATTAAGCAGGAAAGAGCAGACTAGCCTGATCAGTGCCAACAAAATCCCAGCTACATAAAAATATATCTAATCTAATGTAGAATCTTTTTCTTTTTTTCAAGTTCTATAAGCAGACAAAGCTGTTGGGTTATAAATGACCAAAACACCTGAATGGCTGACAACAGCAAACCCATTCTGTTCCATGTGTACACAGTGCTTAACGTTTGCAGAGAGGACAGAAAAGAATAACTGTATTGATGTAAGAAGCATGAAGAGGACAAATAAGATAATTCAACAGGCAAATATTTCTACACTTCTAAATTGGAAATACCTTCATCCTAATAGGTGTGTATCTGGGAGCAGGCCCTGATTCCAATACAGCAAAACAGTTATTTTGGAGATATGAAATCACTTCACTGCACCCACAAAAGCAGTCAACACATAGAAGTTTTCACTGGATACTTCCCCTCAATGACACTTTGTTCAATTATCAACAAGAAAGAAAATAACTTACTAATAAAATTGAGCTGTAAGGAAACTGGTTCAAACAGAAGATAGGTTGCTGCCTTTAGACTCCCAAAAGTTTTTTTATTCCTTTCTCCTCCCCTTAACTTTCTATTCTTTTTAAGACACTAGAACCGCATGAATCCTACAAACACCTTTAGGAATAAAATTTTTAATAGTCTTAAATCTAAACATTGTGACAGTTTTCAACACAATAAAAAATTTGGAAGTTAAAAAGTGGACATCCTCTATCCTTTACCCTGCAGACATACACATGCACACACATCCTATGTCTGAGAAAGGGGAAGCCTAAATGCAGCTTCTGATTACAACATAACAAAGAGATTATCCATTATTGGAAAGGAGATTTTTTTTTTCCTGCAGTGTAGAAGATGGTCCAAGACCTTTTACATTACAACTTTATATTACCCTTATTAAATACCAATAATGGCAGATCCTGTCAACAAATATTTTCAATGAAATCCTGAAGCCATGACAATAAAATTTGAAATGCAAGTTTAATTTTAATCACTCCTTCAGAATCTTCATCAGTATTTAATAATCATATGGTAGATTCATTTACAAGCATTTAAACTTACATGTGTCATACTGTTTCACTACATATATACCCATAAATAACATGGTTCTAAACTTTCGCAAACAACTTTTTTCCTAAGGTGTATAGGAAGATAATTGTCCTGAAAATAAGGTTATTTTCATCAACCCACTTTTATTGTTGGGTAGCAGGTATTCACACCTGCCACAATACTTGTAAAACAGATGGTCAAAAGCCACAGTCATTAATTATCGCATTAGAGATATCCAGGTGCTAAAATTGTGGATAATCTGCTGAATTCCTTCACAAAGATCATTTATACAGGGAAGGTAGAAGCTTATTTGTATTTTGGATTTTTTAATCTGGTACAGCAGAGTAGTGATAGATCATGTTGCATTACACTGCCTTCCGCGCAATCATACCGTGTGCCAAGATAACTAATAACTTTCATGGTGTATCATCAGGAAATTTAAGTGCAGCACCAAAACTAATGTACAGATTTAGTGTCCACTCCTTTCCTTCCTACTCCACATCTGGTAGAGAGATACTTTCCAATCTGGGGGAGTGTGTAAAAGGAATAAGCAGTTATTATCCTTCTATCCACAAGCAGGAGTCCCTGCAGCTTGCCCAGTGTCTCTCATCTGAAGATATGGTGGTTGCTCATTCTCAGCCAATGCCTGCTGTGATTTTGTTGGTGCAATGGGGATACATATTGTATCACATTTGAAAAGACAGCCATCTAAGAAGCATTGAATTCAGCAATTTTCTCCCAGCCTTTCCCTTTGTTTCAACACGCATAAATTTTCAACATGCAGTTTCTTTCCAGATTTTCACCTTAAATGCATCTGAAACATATAGTGTGACAGAGAAAAATCTGCCTCAGCTAATGATGCACAGTAGAGTCCAGCTTAGATCTGTTGTAAAAGTCAGTTTCTTGATGATTTCACATTTTGCATATTGTACATGGTTCCAGGTCAAACTACAAACCAGGGTTGAATATTAATCAAGCTGGCCTCAATTTTAAATACATTACCCGTTTCAGCTTATTTACATAAATAAAATGACCAGCTAAAAGTAGAGATATAGACCAGTGTCTCCAACAGAAAAACTAGTAAAATTGCACTCTTTCTTCTAGGTAACATCCTTTTTCTTGTGTGTGATAAAAGGATGGCAGCTATCCATATGTATCGAGAGACTGCTGTGGGCAGAAGGCACACTCCTCTCCATACAAGCAAAGGAATCATTTTAGTTGTGAGCCTAATGAAATAATAATCACTGGAACAACAGGTATAATTGCTGTCAGCTATTACTATGCTACTCCATTGGAGTGTATGATTCTATTTTGATTGTTCTTTTTCCTGCTTGGCAGATGGCGAATTGTCTTAATTATCCATTCACACTCTGAAACCTCTTTAACCTCAACCAATTGCTTTCTTGAAGACCATCAAGCAGAAAACATGTTGATCCAGCTAAGCATGATTATAAACTGTCTTTCTAATCATGCAGCAGTTTACCACTCCCAGCAATGTTTATCCTATTATCACAGTAAGAGAAATAGCTTTTTGTATTAATATAAGCCATCCTCTGAGAACCTATGTCCTACTGCCCACCATGCTGACAGCAAAGGGAAAATCAACTATGCAGTCTACACTGCTTCCCTCCATCCAACATGTTGTAAAATATTTCTGCTTTCTGAGCAAAATATAAGCTTTCCTCACTTTGTTAATCCTCCACTGACAGTAAAAACTATGAATGTGTTCCCCTTGTACTTATTATGTGAGGAGCATAGAAAGTTCACTACTGGGAGTTACCATTTCTCACTCAGGTACTGGATTAATTTTGCAGTTCCTAAAAGGGAAATGCCATGTTTCACTAATCAAAGATTAATGAGTTCAGTGTTTTCTGTGGAAGTATTTTCTAATGCAGAAGAGGTTTCCATAACCGCCACCGATACTCCCACTTTTCCCCATTTTTTATTTGAGTTGTGACACTGGGCAAAGGTCATAGAGTCATGAAATCAGAGAATGGGTTGCTTTAGAAGGGACCTTGAAAATTATTTAGTTCCAACCCCCCTGCTATGGACAGGGACACCTTCCATGAGACCAGGTTGCTCAAAGCCCCATTCAGCCTGACCTTGAACACTTCCAGGGATGAGGCTCTCTGGGCACCCTTACAATGGCCAGTAACAGTGCCTCACCATATTCCTTTAAATGTCAACTTAGTAGACATCTATTACTTTAATGTCCTGTGAGGCTTAAAGCCTTTATGGTACCCATGGAAATTCAGTCTAGAAAAAAGTTAGCTGAGAGTCACTGATCAAAAAGTCTACATTCTCACAATTATGGGGACTCTTGGGTCAGGAGAGAAGACAGCATAGCTTGCACACAAAACATGAACAACAAAACACAAAAAACCTCAACAGCTACAGGCAATGGCTCCTACTTGGAACTGAGAGATCAATTGTTCAAGGCACTGCAGGTAACTCTCATTTACACAAATGTAATTTAACTTTAGGACAAATATTGATTTAAAAATATCCAGTGAAACTTTATTTCATAGGTGTTTTTCAGAGATGCAAAATTGACTTCTCCAATTAAAACTTCTTCAAATTCAGAGGACTGTCTGGTGCTCTGTTCTAGTATGGGATGAAAAGAATTCTTAAATCTCACAGATGCTGTGAAACAGCATTGTTATTTTAAAGACAGTTCTATTTAAAATAGTATATTTTCTATCTTCCCTATATCCAGGAAAGTTCACAGCAATGTCATATGGAAATTCAGAACCCACAATATATAATAATTATATGTGAAATACATACATTATCTACATGTGTAAAGATGCTTGAATATTAACATATATCAAAAACTTAAAAAAAAAAAAATTCTCAAAAAAAATGTAGTAATCACAAGACCAAAGATCAGTCATTACCTGTGAGAAATGGAAGAGAGATTTTAAAAGGATTTAAATGTTTGATTAGAACTCTGCTGTTCAAATGTGAAATTCACTGTTACTTTTTGTTATTTTTACTATTAATATTATTATTTTATTTTTATTATTTCACTTTATTTCAGTTTTTGTCTCAATCTTCAAGGTTTAGCTTTTTTTTTACTTTTTTTCTAATTCTTTTCCCCATCACAGTTAGGGTAGTGAAGGGGGACTGAGTGAGTGGGGGTCCTGTACTTAGTTGCCAGCTTGGGTTAAACCACAGCATAAAGAAATAGGAAAAATTGGTGTAAACTGAAATTCCTGAGTGTATGAATTAGATGTCTTTAAAGAATATCTTCCTTTTCATTCTAGTTACTTGGCTATTGCTGTTGATTGAATGGATTTACATATTCCATCTAATCTACAGAAAATATTTCCATGTATTGATCTGCTACCAAATTATCATACTTATTATACAAGTCTTTCCTTGTACAAACCATAGAACAAGACTCACTAATTCTTTAAAATAGTATGAACCTTTAAAACTGCAATTTTTAGGTCAAGATTCACATTCTGTGATTTTCACATTTATTTTATTTTAGGATTTGAGAAAGCCATTGCCATTGATTTCTTCCATTACATCTAATTTCTCCTACTGTCTCCTGAGAGACATATTCCCTTCTACTGCCCAGGTACAGCTAAATTGTCTCCTCTGACAAACCCCACTCAATTATCACTGTCTAAAATTTAACATTAAAGTCAGTGTGTTTCATTCTAGTATTTCCCATGCTGGCTTCCATTTACTGTTACGAGTGAAACACAGTTATAGTGAAATCAAATATGCCACAGAAAACATGACTATGAGTAATTCCCAAAGTGCTACAGTAAACCCTTAACATTGGCAAAGGAGAAGTAACTAAGCTTTCTTGGCAATAAAAAGAACAAAAAGAACCAAACAAACTGAAAACCAAAGAAAAAAAGAAAGGGCAAAACCAGCAACAACAGCAAAAAAAACCCCAAAAGCAAGAAACTTTTCTGACAGACTTTCTGTACCACCAGCATTTTGGGCAGGTTTCTGTATGGTGCTATTCATTTTTGTTTGACACTGATGTATAAAGTCTGTGATGTTCTCCACATGACTCCTCTTGGTGTTTCTTCAAAAGTGGTCTCTGAGGCCAATACACTCCCGAACAAAGAAATTGTCTTTCCACCACCTCTTTCAGTGATGCATCAATAAGAGATGGGAAGAGAGAAATAAGAGACTTAGACAAAACAGAAAAATAAAACAGCATGGCCCAAACATCAGTCCTTGTCATTTTCCAGTTGAGAAAAGGTAAGTTACAACAGCTATGAATGCAGAAATTCGCCATATTTAAATTGATTTTAGGCATCCAGCGTTTAAAAAAATATTTAAAAAAAGAAAGTAAATATGTTTCAAATAGTCAACTAATTTAAGTGAAAATTAATCATAATAATTAACTTACATTAAAAAGAATTACATTTCCTTTCTCCAGAGTATGCTTTCATATTTCACTACCCAATCAGATTTTCCTCTAAGACTTTCTTACAAAATCAAGAGTTTCTTCCCCAAACACAGCATGCATACATTATCAACAGTTAGTCTGCTTTTCCAGACAATCTCAATTGCCTATAAACAAGGTATGTTTTGTATGTAATTCAAGTTGTGTTTTCCTCATCTGATCTCAGCTACTGACTTTATGTTGCACGATTTTTCCTTTATAATCTGATATTGTTTATTCTAAGAAGGGCAACATGGACAGTGTATAAAATTCATATGTTCTTCCTCTTCTTCCTCTCTATCACTTCTTCTCAGCAGAAAATATCAAACAGCATCCAATAAATAGCATAAAATCTAGTTTAGGCCCTACAGCACAAAAGTGACCTCTAGACTCTACTACCCACACACAAATTTTAATGACCTGTAAAAGAAAAAGAAGTGGGATGAAAAACTCAAGCATGGTGACTGAAATACTTTCTGAGTGTTCACAGATCTTGATGCAGTCCAAGATTAAAAAAAAAAAAGAAAGAAACCATAGCAATCAAACAAAAAAACTGTCATGGTATATATGTTTCACCTTTTTTTTCTAGTATTGAAAAAGTATCAAAGTAGATGTGTTAGACTGCAGACTTCAGTACCCAGACTGCTTCCACTCAGACATAGCCCCTTGCTTCAGGGTGCTTTTTCCCATCTGAATTTCATCAGGGATCTGGAAACTGAAAGCAGTCTCACAGTCTGCAAATACTGCATTCTATGAGAAAAGCTATATATCTATATATATATAGCTCATTGACACAGGCAAGCCTCTGCCTCAAGCCCCTTCACAGTGCCAGGTTCCCATTTCACCTCCTATCTGAGCTCAGTGAGAGCTATCACTATCTGCCACAAACAGCAGTTCAGACAAGAGGAAGCAATCTGTTAAAGCACTAAGCAGCGCCTTATAACTCTTGTTTTATGCCATTTAACTCAAAATCCAGCATATGAGCTGCCAGTTCAATGGTTTGGAAGGTCTCTTGGGTTTTATTGTGTCTAATGCATTTCTAGGTTCCCCAATATATAGATTATACATAAATATCTGAGACAGCATGGCTGGAATTCTGCCCAAACAGTTGTAAAAGTAATTACAGCAGTTAAGGTCAATGTAAGGACTAGCATGTTAATTTTGAGGCACATTCTAACCTTTTTTTCTGTTGCTCTGAAATGCAAGCTCCTTCCTAAAGTAAGTGGTACTACCTCTTATTTGGATGTTCAACAGTCCACAATTCAAAAACAGATGAGAAACTCAGACCAGGGAGCTAATGTGGTTTCAGTGTCAGGTGAGTGGGTAGAACACCTTCCACCCAGAGGTCACCAATGCATCACAACACAGCTGTGTGCAGCTGAGGGCTGTCACTGCCACAACAGCTGCTTGATGCAGCGCGTGGGATGATGCTCCCAGATCAGTTCCTAGTGGACAGATACATGTATCATTTAAAACAACATAAATCTCTCACAATTGCCGCTAATTGGCTCCCTTCTCAGCAGTTTCAGCAGCGAGGCTGCAGATCTCAAAACCACTGAAATTAAACAGTTATCTAATCCCTAGAAGTGAATAAAGTAAAAGGTTCAGTGAAAAGCAGCTTGCACTGGTGCTGTCTGCGCTGTCCATCTTCTTGGGGTAATTGAGGTTCTCATTTTCTAAGGCTGTCACTCTGACATCTTCCATCAGCAGGAACATTCACTCAATCTTTGCATTTCATTTTGTTAAGAGGAGAGAAAGAGCAGGAAAGATAAAAGTAAAAATAAACCTTGCAGAATGAAGTGAAGCACTTCAGTATAGTAATCTTATTTACATCTGGAAACTGATTGTACCCCAAATTTGCAGTGACTTAACAACAACAACAAAAAAAGTAAGTTTCTGATTGTTGAGTACTTGAAGAATGAATAGCACAGTGATATTTCAACTTTAAATACTTGTCCATTAAGTCCTTTTTCCAAAGCCAGATTGGATGCAGCTTCAAAACGAGTTATATGAGACACAGAATAGTCATGCCTATTTCTTTATTACATGAAATTATGTAATTAAAAAGACTCTTCTGTGAATTAAGTCATTCCTTTCCCAGCAGTGGTATTTCTTCATGTTACTGAGATGGTAAAATAAAAGTGTAATTAATCCACTGTCCCTTTATCAAGACCAATAAACAGAGAGCAATAAAATATAATCTGATTGTGCCATTATCTCAAATGAATATTTTATCATCTGCTAGCAACTAAATAATAAATTATTTCTCAACAGCTTTTTAATAAGATGAGAGATGATCAGTGCATGCTATGAAATGTTTTAATACCCCGTTTGAATAATCAGCCTGTTTTCTGTGAAGAAAAGGATGTCTTTTTTTGCCTCTTTTGAAAACCACAAAAAATTTGAGACCTAGAAGGATTAAAAATAAGGTGATTTGCTCAGGAGAAAACCCAAAAGTTCCTAAATTTTGCACGTTGAATTTCATTTTCAAGTGGTACGAGGAGAAGTCATTTCACCAGTTGCAGATGGGGCTCATATTAACATCAGCTTGCAATCAGATATTCATCTCAGTGGTCAGTATTTGTAGTGACCTTCATATGAGCAACCACAAATTTGGGGGATATAAATTTGCATTAATGTGGATTCCTAGTTAAGAACAAATGTTACCCATCCTTCTTAAAGCTAGAACAAGAGATTCACTTAACATCCAATTTTTGATTCATTTTCTCCACTTCTCTTTAAGTCTGAGGGTGCCTATTTATAATACACTATTTGGAACACTAAGCTTACTGAATTAATAGCAAAATTATAACACTAATATTAAAACAATCAATATCAAAACAGGAAACTACAGAACTGATGTATTTCATTTTCCAGTCTTCCCAGGTTTTTTCAACTAGTTTTCTCTTTTTAGCAGGCAAAGGACTTGAAAAATTGTTCCTAAACACATCCTTCTTGGAAGAAATTTACAGCTGCTCAATCACCCTGTAACTGGCACTGTATATATGAAATGGATTTCAGGGACAAGTAGAAATAGAATATTTTCACTTGGAAAACAATGTTGTTCAAAACATTACAAAATCTTGATAACATCTTTGACAAACCGGCATAATTTTGTTCCCGTTCTCTAAGGCAGCTCCAATGTGCCATAAGTAGATAAAAGCCAGTTTTGCTATTCCTGTGTCTGCTTATTGACACATACATGAGCACTTTTGAATGGTAGGGCAGTGTGCTGTCCCTCCAGTAAGACTACTGCTTAAAAGTGCTGGACTTAAAAATCACATTTATGAATGCAGACCCCTTGGATTTCCAGTGTAAGCAGCAATGGCAGCTTAGACATAAATGTCATTCACAAACAAAAGAACTCCAAAATAAACAACCATATTTGATAATTGTAAAAACTATATTTTGCAAGTATATTACCAAACACCACAAATACTTATCTTATGAACAGATGAGGTTATTAATTTATAACACTTGCACAGTTTGTGCCGTGTTTGAAGCACTCTACAAGAATTAAATAATTTTTCCACTGCTTAGATAAATTGTGAAGTATCAGAACTGGAGCTTGGTGACCCCAGACATTTCAACCTGCCCTGAAACTAATAGTATGCATCATTATCTAAATACGATGTCACATTATTCCAAATAAATGTAGAAATTAATAAGCAAATGAAAAAGGCTAACTCTGCCAAAAAAACATTTAAAAGAGACTTCTTCACCTCTAAGGCCTCATTGACTCATCTAGATTCAATCCTTTCTGATTGGTACAACTTTGGGGACTCACCAACCAAACTCAACTGATTTTTTTGCACAGTATTCATGCTACTACACAAAAGATGCACATGCAAGAGTGGAATATTTTTGAAAAAAACCCCAACTTTCTACTTTAGGTATCTCTATTCCTTTGTCAGAGGGATAAATAAAGCCAGAGAGAAACAACTTCAGCTAATACAAGTTTGGTTGCTAGTACCAACACGTTGATCATGCTTAAAAAATATTGCTAAATATCACTTTTTCCTCAGGACCACTCAGCATTCTATTAGCTCGCAGCACTTCTGAGCACCTTACTAAGCATTCTGCTTAATAGTACTGAAGCATTAGGTTTAATAAACAACTTTTTCACACACATTTTCTAAAACAGCTCCTCAACTGTAAAGCAGGTTTCTACTTGACTTTCTATTTGCCTTGAAATGACATGAGATTCCCAGAGCTTTAAGTACACTGTAAAAAAAATTTTTCATGACTGCTTCAATACATACTTTTAGTTGATCCATGATACCATGAAATGAAAATAAGATCAACCACAAGAATGCTTAAAATTTTCTTGAACTGCAGAGCAATTTTCACGTTTTGCAGAGCAAGAAACCACTTAGGTGCTACTTAAAATATTATTACTTAATTTTTTCTGTGTGTGTTTGCATACATATCTGTTTTTCAGCAGCTGGAATATTGGAATCCTGAGAAGTTACACAATGTCATAAACATTGTATCAAATGATGCAACCTAGTCTAATGATTCAAAATATTTCTTAACAGTGTAAAAGTTTGTTAGTATAAATATATGGATATATCACCTCATATAATCAGAGGTCCACATAAATGTGATTATCTCAAGTGGGCCAAATATTTAATGAGCAAGATTTAGTTGTCCTTTTAAAGGAGGACTCTGTAGGAGACAGAACCACTCTCTATCACTGTGCTCATGTATGTACTTTTCCATGCTCTTTTTGTTTAATTTCTGTGATATACATTAAAAAGGAAACAAATACTTTTTGCAAAAACATGAAACAAAGCCAGTAAATACTACCAGATTCACCTTGTTACAATCACTGTAGATATGACCATAACTATAATGTTACAAGAACCCTTGTAGGGATACTCAGTAGATGACTGCTGTAACAGGCTTTTTCTACCTGTCATAACTTCATTGATCCCTTTTAACAAATCCAAATAAAATATAATATAGATGAAAAAGTACTAATTGACTCATTTCCGTGCTATGAAACTTTTGACAGGTCATTCAGAGACTGTACTCATAAACTTGTTGTAGAACCAATTTAGGACAGGATGAAACAAGCTGCCAAATGTACAATACACATCATTTGCATTTAATCCACAGCTACACTCTCACTTTCATTTCTTCTGACACCTCAGGGTGCCAGCATAAAGTAAAACTATGAGATGTTAAGAGAAACACATTACTATTTGGACCAGAAATAATTCACTTTTTCTATTAAGAACTTCTCACATTCAGGAACACTACAAGGTTATATAAAGGCAGATTCCGAACACTGATAAATTATGTGTGCTTCTCATACAAGCTGCTTGAGGACAGGGCAACAAAACGCCTATATAGAATACAAATGCTTTGTGAATCAGCATCACTGAGGATATTTTAAAGAAATATCAATGACATGCTTGCTTGCTCTGTTATAAAATCTCATATCAAGCTGAAGATATACATACCTTCTCAAAATTCTTCGCAATGAGTATTTTCTGTGCCTTCCCAAAGCCCCCCTATAAATAACAGATTTCATCTTCATCTAAAAACATCTCTTGGAAAGTGCACCAGTAAGATAACACTTGTGTGACTTCACCACAGATAATTGCTGAGCTGCTACTTTTCTGCTGAATATATGCAGGTTGTTTCACTACAAATATGTTTGGATTTTAGTCAAAATGCTGTATTGTCACAACAGTGAGTTAGATGGAGAACATTTACATTGTGGTTAATTCTTTGTGTCTGATTCATTGTTTCAGCAAGTCTGTCCTCTGAAGAGCTAAATGATCTAGAGATGCTAAATTGAGTATAAAAAGGACTAAAGGATACAAAATTTCATTTAGAGCACCAACAGACTAATACCCTGCACAAAAAAACCGCATCAGATGCTCTGATTAAATACTGATATCAACTGGTTCAACACAAATAGGATCTGCATTCTGTTGGCAAAACTTGAATTTTCTCAAACATGGATCATTGACACAGCAGACCATAACATCTTCTTTAAAAGCATTTTATGATCCATTTATGCAACATGAGAGCAATTACAGACAAGTTCTGGCAGCATGGCTACTTTCTATGCACATTATATCCTAATGCCAAAAAAACAATGGAGTTCACTAGAAGGAAAAAACACCATGTATTTAACAGTATCATGTTTCCACAACTAAATCTAGTTTTCTTCTTTGTCATTAATACTGTTATTATGTAAATTATAAGTACTGAATGCAAACAGAAGGGGAAAAGAAAATTAAATAACACATCTATGGTAAATTATGATTTCAGTTTATCATCCTCTCCCTCCCCTTCAAGAATTATAAGCCCCTCAAAAACAGAAGCTCAAAATTGAAATTTGCAAAGCATTTTTTCCAAACAGCTATTATTAACCAGAATACTGGCTCTGATGAGAATGATTTCCATGATTATCTAGATAGAAAAGGTAAAATAACTGTCATTGTCCTGTTTTAATTTCAAAATTTGACAAGCATCCCAATAGCTGCTTGATTGAGTACAGAAATGGCATCATTTTCCACCAGCAAGTGCACCTAAAACATGCCAAAGCCAGAAACTCTATGCTCCTTTCAGTATTTTGGTGGAATTAAAATAAATCTTAAATGCTTAGGCTTATCCTGGTTCACAGACAAAAAAGACCAAGGCGTTGCCAGCTGTGGTGTGTAAAGTGGATAGATAGATGGATGGATGGATGGAGGGATGGATGGATGGATGGATGGATGGATGGATGGATGGATGGATGGATGGATGGATGGATGGAAGGATGGAAGGAAGGAAAGTTAAGAGGGTACCATAAAAGCTCTTTGTGCTGGCAAACAGCAGAATGAGCTTCAGGAGATTTACCAAGACAAATTTTAAATGTAGCAAGGCACAGTTTTGTAGCATTAAGGGGAGTTAAGCAGCAGAAAAAAAAAATCTCCTAAAAGTCCTGGAAATCTACTTATCATGCATACAGATCTAACCCTTCTTTTGTCTCTGAAGAAAAAAGAGAATTATTTATGCTGTGAGATTTGATGCAAGTGACTTGGCTTTTAATTTACACAACTACATAATCCTTGCAGAGAGGGCGGTGCTCTGAATTGTCCTCTGTGGAGCCTTATCTTTCCTTCCTGACTGAGAGAGGAGAGGTCGAGGGGAGGGCAATTGTCCCTTACAATTAGTTGCAAAGACATTAATATTTCTCCTTCATCCCTGCCTCCTGTGCTAAAAAACATTTTGGTCAAGCCAAATTATTTCCAGACCTGGAAAAATATTATTTGAGAAAGAATGCGGTGATTTAAAAACAGAGAAAAAAGCTGTTGTTAACAGCAGGGGAAATGTTATGTGTTTGTTGCAAGCAGCAACGCCTGTGGATGGACCAGTAGGGGCCTGAATAAAACAGCCTTGAAAGCCATTTCATTACTGGTTCATAAGCAGAAATATGGGATTAGAGCCACAGTTCTTATCTCAGCAGCATGAGAGAGCCCTGCAATCAAGGCTGTTCTCATTTTGTCACCTGTGCTGTCAAATAGCTTTGTGTTCTTGCACATAAAATTGCTTGTGTTTGCCTTCACGGTCACATCTGGAGTTAAAGGTGCTTATGCATATCACATCCAACATCTGCTTGCTGTCTGTCTCTCAGAGCAAGCTCCTCTGCAATGCTCAGGATGTGCTTCCAGAAGGATTGTCACGATCCAGTTCTTCAGTGATCCAAGGAGGGTCCATGGATCCTCAAGGGATCAAGTGCCTAAGAGGTGGAAGCTGGTTCAGTGATTCTCTTTGAGGAAGAAACATAATTAAATGAGAAAATGCAGACAAATTTCATATGAATCTTTTTCAGGTTGGGTTTTACCTGCCATGGTACCAAGGATTTACCATGCTCAGCCTGACTGAGGCAGAACAAGACAACTGTCAAACCAGTTTATACCTCTTAATCACTTGGTCCATTGAGGATCTGCGGATCCTCCTTGGAGCCCTGAGGATCAGCCTTGCTGTTGCTGATAGAGATTAAGGCTCATGATAAAAGGTTCAGACCATGGAGCTGATTCCATTGAGCGTCACCGAGAATTTAAAAAAAAAGCAGATTAATAATGGAAAAGGGAACTGGGCAAAAATCATCCGCTGCTAAGCAAAGAGAAGTTATTTCCCTGGTGGAAGTATTAAATAAGGAATCAGATTTGTTAAAGAGGAAAACCACAAAGAGTTAGATGAACAAGGCCAGAACTGGTGGCTGCTGTGTCATACCATCACCTAAGTGGTGGCTGAGGACATGTTTTGCCCCCAGGTGGTGCAGGTGGTATGCAAGGGAGAGTGTAGGAGCAGATGTCAGCATTTCTCTTCCATAGGTACTCATTTTGTCCAGGGAGCAGGAAATACTTGCATTGGAAACGGGGATGATAGAGATCTCTGATATGGTGCTGAGAGCCCAAAGTAGGATTTAGCTTTGCTACCAACCTGAAACAATCTCTAGGTACTGCTTGCCCAAGGGTGTTTTCCAGAGATTTATTTCAACCTATCCTGATCACCAGCTCAATGGAGCTCAGCAACAGCCATGCTCACCAGCACAAAAAAAAAAACAAGTAAAAAAAAGATGCATCATAATTATTCTAATAAATTACTTGGACAGAGCATGGAATCTTCCCCAAGTCCATTATTGCGGTAATTATCCCTAGGTCCATTACTGTCATGTTATTTAGGTATAACTTAGATGATTTAAGTGTAATTTGACAGATTTGGGAATAATTCAGGGGATTTAAGGGAGCCATAAGGTTAAACTGTGGGCTAAGTGAAACTTGCAGACAAGTGACAAGTTCCTCAATTAAGTTGAGGAACTTAATCACCATCCACTTTGCTCACAGTGTGTGAGGATGCTGCCAGCGCTGGCACCAAGATGGGGAACACCAGCAGAGCTATGGTACAATCCTCAGAAGTCATACAGAGATTTGGGGGCATCTCCCTCTGCATCCAGCAACAGTTTCTGATAGTTAATGTCTCTGCTATTACCCACGCTGACATAAAAATGGGGGATGTGGGGGATTGCTAGGTATTGTCTGTCCAAGGTCATCCATCAAGGTCCTTTGCAAATGATTCTTAGGTCACTTCTGAATTGGCTCTGCATTACATAAAAAAGCGATGATAGCTAGAGGTACTATCCTGACTTTCTCCAAGCACAACACAATTTAGGGAGAGCCCAGAGCAGGAATCCTTAGTGCCCTGGTTCCCTATTCTTGTGTTTGCAAAACTGAGCTCACTATCCATTAGACATGGCATTTTCCATCCACACTTAACAGATGTAGAGGAACATGACGCAAAATCACAATGCCCTTCAAAATAGCACAGTTATTCAAAGGAGCCCAATAATACAAAATAAATAACACAGTAAGCCAAAATATATATTATAATAATTCAAAATAGTGCAATCAGTCAAAAATGTCTGCTGTGTAATATCCTCTCATCAGCTTCAACATCTGCAGGATTCTGGATCATTCTCTTTTATTCAACTGAATTTTCAGACTACAAGGTAAGTGACTGCACAGCTTTTAGCAGCTATGGGCAGGTTTTAAAGTATACTCACGAGGTTTTTTCTCATTACTTGCTGGTCTTCCTTCCTTTAGGGCCATTGCCCACCATGGGAACACCTGTGGCTGTCCAGGTAGGCTGTTCCCAGTGTAGACCAGCTGTCTCTAGGCCTTGGGCAGAAAGCTGCTTTCATGGTGGTGACCATTGTTCCTATTGCTAAAAAGTCATGATAAAGATATGGAAAATAAATATTATGAACTTGAACACTATATGTATCTATATGTATACATATATATAAAATATAATTACTAGGAACGTCAGATTCATATAAAAATATAATTTTCAAAGTTACAGTTATTTTAACTGGGACACCAAATCAGAGCATTTTGCCTCAAAAACTCCAAGATTAAAAGACTGGGCATTACATACATGGGAATTTCAGACAGATCCAATTTGGTAAAGACCAATTTTGAAAAAAAATCCATTTTGGAAAAGACCAAAAAAGGTGGAAAATTAGAAAAGTTGTTTGTGGCAACTGTCCCTGGTGAACCCAGAAACTGAGACATTGGAATCCTGGTGGACCAATCTCTCCACCGTATGGCAGAGGAAGCAATTGAAATCTCCCAGCACACCCTGCTTACACCTCACCGTCCTAGTAGCCTGGTTAACCCACAGAGCAGCTCCCAGTGCAGAATCAAGGGATTGAGCTGACTACCAGCAGGATCAGGATATATTTTTCACCAGGACCTATGAGTCATTTTTTGCCAAAGAATGATTAAATTCTTTCTTAATGAGGTTCATCCACTCGTGAATGTGTGATGGGTAGCAACACCACTGCAGGGGATGTGCCAAGTTTTGCTGCTGCTCAGAAAGATGAAAATTACTTAAAAAAAAAAAGTTCCCAGTGACCACCTTGCTTTCTTGGTTAGCAAACTTTAGGATTGCCTGTGCAATGCCACAGTTTAATTACAGAGAAAACTTCATGTGTGTGCTGTTCCTGCACTTAGGAAAATACATCTATTTTCCTCATCAGAGAACTGGGTCCAAGTGCCTAAAAAAAAAAAAAAAAATCAAAAAAATTGAGAAAAATTCTCTTCTCTTTGCCCAGACCTCAGAACAGAGCTTTAATACATAAGGGAAAAATTATTCTATCAGAGGTGCTCTGATGAAAACGAAGACTATAATATGCAAAAAAACCCCAGCTTTTGACCTGACAATGTAAAAACCTGAAGGATGGATGGATGGATGGATGGATGGATGGATGGATGGATGGATGGATGGATGGATGGATGGATGGATGGATGGATGAATGAGAGGCCAGGATAAATAGAAAAGTTTGCTTGTCCAAATTATAGCAGTAGATAAACAAATCTGGAGGGCCTTTTACAAATGCCATTAAATATTTTTTCCAGGTTTTTTTCTCAAAACCTCTTTCTGAAGACTCAGTATCTCCATACATAGAAAACCTTTCCCAGGAAATGCTGAAAGACTGTTTTCCTTTCACTAGCTGAAAAAAGACATTTATTATGAGAAATACCAGGAAAATGCTTTATATTGAAAGGTCTTTTGTTGTTTGTTTCTTATTACTATAGACTTAAAAAGTACTTCCAGGGATACCATATAGGACATCCCAGAAACTACTGGGGTTCTGCCAAAGAATTGGCCCAAAACATATTAGAACCTGAGCATTCTAGGAAGAAGAAAGCTGCTTTATTTAAAAAACATGTATCAAGAAATATGCTGTCATTGTAAATAAATTCTCATTTTTATTAAAGGCTTATCTTACAAAATGTATTTAAATTTATCTATGTTGCAGTTTACTTCAGGATCCTGTGTTTTCTAGCAAAATAATCAAAGCAATTAGTGGAAGAAGAGTCATAGCAGAGGTAGTTTTCTCTCTGCATGTTAGAAAGATGACCTGTTCCCATTCTGACAAGAACCAAAATAATCATATTTGAAATCAAGTTCAATGTTTTTACTAGAATGCACTAAATATTTAAATACACATTTAATAGCTAGGTAATGTGCACATGCACCATAACATTCTTTTAGCTTCCTTGACAATGTTTAACACTCTCTTGGACCATGAAAACACAGAACTTATTCACAAGCTACACGGCGGGCACAATTATTGGCCACAGTTCATGGTACTCTACGTAGTCTACAAGTGCAATTATGTCCTGGTTTTCATTACAATATTATAGAAAATTTGGCTCCTTTCCCAGATTTCTATTCTCAGATCTGCTGAGAAGGAAAATAGGGATTGAAGGCTAGATAATCTCTCCTTTCCAATGCTATAAATTCCATTAGGGAAGCTTCTTTGAAGAAATAAACTGTTCACTGATCTGAGCTTTAGCTGGGGAGAATAAGTGACAGCACAGACATCACTACCCTGTGCAGTAAAACAGCAGTACTTGCTGATGATTCAAAAAATCCATAAACTGAGCTGCATTTTTGGATCTATAAACTAAGTATGATGGCCTCAAACTAATAACAAAGACATGATATATTTTGTCATTCATCTATTTTTTCAAAGAATCTCTATAATAAATTAAAAGCCCTAGAACAATTCTCACTTTTACACATCACTGAAATAAGGGAATGTGGACTAATTCCATAATAGCAGCAAAATTTTGGAGACTTGATTTCAGTTTTAAGACCATTTAGAACACTGCATTTTTCAATTCATCAGTGATTAATTCACTAGATAATAATAATAATCTTCTGCTCTGACTTGTCACAAATGAGACAAGCTTCCAAATTTTTGCTCTTACAAAGAATATTGTTTTCTTTATTATAATTGCAATGTAGCACCTCAATACCTCACTTAAATTATCTCAAGGTTTGCAGTTTGGGTTTGGGTTGTTTTTTCATTTGTTTGTTTTTTCATGGGACTTAGTGACCCAAGGTATTTTAAATTTATTCAGACAAAAAAAAAATAAACAAAGCCCATCACTACCCACATCTCAGGCCAAATAAAGATTTAAAATATGGTACAGCAAAAAAATGAAAAGGTTTTAAGTGGAAGCTCTTGCTCCTCCAGCTTACCTTCTGAAATATTTATGTTGTCCATTCTATGAATCAATACATTCTGTAGCATTTTAGCAGTCCCTAGAGTCATAACTGAATTATTTTAAAAGGAATACTTTCAGTGGAAATTTGCAAAGACAAATCACCCAAGAAACAATAGATGGAAGCCAAACACATATAAAGTTTACTTATCCTCTAAGCAGTTTTTTTCAGGGTAGCTACATGTAGTAGCTGTTGGATAAAGGAGATAACATCATTTTTTAGTGCATTTTAGTTTTTTCCCCAAACAGATGACAAAGCCAAAAAACCCCCATGTGTATATAAAGAGAGGTTTGTCTCTTGTTACATTACCTATTTCAAATTATAATTTTTTAATAAATCTTTATTGTCACACATACAGAAATCTCTGCTTTTCTGAATTCTTAATTTGCTTTGGCCTTCCTACAATTCCAGTTTACTCTTTCTCCTTCCTATCCTAGTGTCTGTGGAAGGTAGGGACTATTGATTACTCACAGAGAGCTGCTACCATGATTTAACACTTCCTTCAGGTAGCAATCCTTTTTCTCCATTCCACTTATTTGGAAGATGAATACTGGAATGGGAATGTGATCAACACGGTTTCCTTATCCAGAGCATAAAATATAAGCTAAAAGCTGCTTCACTCACCTTCAGAAGAAAGGAAGCACATCTATTCAACAATTTCAGAACTGATCCATAAGCTACAAACTGATTGGAGTTCTGATCCATAGCTACATCTCATCTACATATCTATATCTCCCCTGTTTATATGCTTACTTTCATCAACAGAGCACTTCATCTGAGCAGTGAAGGGTTACTAAATCCCGTGTGTCATTCTCTAGGCCACTGCACACAAAAATTAACAATTTGAAGTAACAGTTGTTGGGTAGATGTCTAGAGGCAGAGAGGTTGAAAGAAATATTATGATTAATCAATTCTAGATAGATCTGTTGTCCTGTTGTAGTGGTTCTTTGAACCACTCAACTCCAACTATTCAATTCAGCATCAACCAAAGGTCTCAGGGTGTCTGGTAAAAGTAGTTCCTTCATATCTTGTGAGAAGAAGAATCAGAATTTTTTATGGAATTTTAGAATGTCATAACCCATAGTATTGAGTATAACTTTGCGGGATGTGGTCTGGTCGCGATTCCGCAGCGGGTGAGGGTTCGCTTCTGGGACAGTTGTCCAAGAGGCTAACGCCCAGCAGCTTCCGGCACGATCGTGCACTCCCAGATGAATATACTAAAACCAACCGGTATGAAGGAGGACTCCACACGACTGCAGGGATCCAGCGAGGTTTATTGACGGGTCGAAGGATGGGTAGAGGCAGGGCAGAACCGGGAACAGGAGCAGGAACACAACTTCACCGAAGGGGTGCAGCCGTGTGGGAGCGCCGAGCAGGGCGGGAACAGGGTTTATAAACTGTATCGGGTAGGCGGGGTAAGGGTACACAGAGCCAATGGGAAAAGGGGCCAGGG
>LTAT01000004.1:98535324-98552933 GCA_003286495.1 Chlorodrepanis virens | reverse complement strand
CCTGCCAAACCTTGATACTTCATTCTGCATATTGTTTCTCATATGAAAGGATCACTGGTGTTTAAGTGAACTCAAAGATTTTTTTTTCTTTTTTCTTTGTAATTAGGAGAAAAGTAAAAAGATAATTTTCTGCTTGCAAGCTGGTGTCCTTCCTTCAGATCTGCTCAATACAGAAGCTGTGCAATTTTTTCATAGGTCGCTGCAACCTCCACAGTCATCTTTGGCTGTCTAGAAAGACAGAGTTTGCAAGATTTCACCTCAAAGGATAGATACATGACTTTCCCTTGCCCAATCTCTCTTATTCTGCAGGCTTCCAGATCACCCATGCACCTCCTCAGTTCCTTATTCCACAGCATGCTGAGAAAACTGTCCCTTCTGTGTGAGTTTTCAGGAAGAAGCTCTCTTTCCCCTCTTGGAGCTCCATGTGTCCTAGAGTATGGTAGTCTGATTGTACCAAGCCAACAGGCCTCTTTTCTGCTGGTACCCAGAGGAGCACAACACAAATGACACGCAATGCAGAATAATGAGGTTCCATTCACCTCAGAGAGAAACGTGTCAAAATTGGGTAAGTAACTTCCATGCCAATACTTATTTCAAAATTAATCAGTGAAAGGTAATTCCCACAGCATTTATATACTAAAGAGAATATTTTAATGCTCCCTTGCCCCGGAGACATTTAGCACAAACTAATTGATTTACCACTGACAGGTACTTAGGTGTCAAATGCCAAGGAATCTTTTGGAGTATCTGATCTTTAACAAAACTTCACTTGATAAAAGCACTGTGAAAACTTGATCTTACTGCCCTAGTTCAGTCATTGTTTGTATTAACATGGGGATGGCTTTCCTTTTTTTTTCCTATTTCTTTTCTCATTTATTCTGGATTTTTTTTTTTTTTAACAAAAGAGTTAATAAAAGGGGCAGGTCAGCATTCAATATTTCAGCTTCATTTTAAGACATTCTAGTAGATCTCAACTGATTCCTTTCAGAACTGAAACCAGTGGCACAAGCTCCTTATGTCTTAACAGACTGATGATCAGCAACACCAGAGAGATCCTCTGTGGCAGAGAAAGACTGAATACGGCACATGGAAGCAGTCAAAACTTTATATGATCTGGAGCAGAGGTGGTGAATCATCCAAGCCCTGAGCAGTGGTGTCTCCTTTCAAATGATTAGCCAAGACACTTATTAACTAATTGGTTGTTGATGTCACATCTTTTGAAATACCAAGGATACCTTTCATGTGTTCTTAACTGCTACCACTGTGTCTTCTGTCACAACATTTCCATCTTGGGCACATACTTCAGTCTTAACCAAACACTGCATCTCATGCTTCCATAACATGACTGAATAGATGACAGAGAAGTGAAATGTGCTTTGCAGAATCCCTGTTGCCACTTTAACTTATTTTTTTTACCATTTCCACTCTTAAACTTCACCTAGAAAAAAAACTTACCTGCAACACAGAGGTAGCAGTGCTAGAGTTTTCATAATGATATAAATAGTTAACTTTTTGCAGTTGTGCTGATGCTAGAGAGGCTGACCTGGTGCAGAGGCTAGCCAGAACCAAAGGAATAAAGCAGGTATTTATTAAAAGGCCTTCAAAGGATACATCTTGTGTAGCACAAAGCTGGGCCATGGCTCCACCCAAGATGGACCCAAGATGGACAACCAGTCACGAGTTTTCACACTTTTATAAGTTTTGGTCCATTTACACATTGGGATTAATTGTCCCATTATAGTTTCATGTTATGAAGTCCCATGCTTCCAGATTGATTTCTTCAATTTGCTGTTTACACTTTTTGGGCCTGTAGCTGCAACAGTGTCCTTGGTTGACAGGTTGGAAAAGGATTGTTTTGTCTAACTAAACTTAGTTAGGGGAACTTACTAACACTTTATATGTAGTTCAGAGTTACACACTAAGGCAGTACAGAATCTGAAAAAAATATAAAAGTTAAAACTTAAGGCATCGGTGCCAATCAAAATCTTCAAAATTGAAGTTTCAGTTTTCCTTATTGCAATTATGCCATACAAGGTAATGAAGGGGGAAGAAGATTTTTTATACCAATGTGGATATAATTTTGATGAATAAGTAACAAGATCTTTTACTAGCATGACCATTAAACTATTAAGAAGTGGTAGAATAATCTTCCTTTCTCTCTCTTTTCCTTCGTACTGTAGAAATTCAAGGTAAGGTAAAATGATGCATTTTAATGCTTTATGAAGTACTTTGACAGTAGAATAAAAATAACTTTAAATGGTCTCTTAAATTTATACTTCTAGGGTTTTCTTTTAAATTAAGATCATTAGAACTTTGTTAAGTTCATCATTTTTCCTTGTAACATAAGGGTTATTAAGTACATCAAGTGTATAATTTTTCAGTTGTATATTTGGCACAAAGCCAAATCATAAGCCAAGGCAAATGGAACACGCAGGGAAAGAGAAGGGGGTGACATAAGAGAAGTATTTCTTAATAACAGAAACCTAGCAAAAGAGGCATCAAATTTGTCAGCAGAACTGCAGATATGACTCTATCAATAATCCATGGCACTTTTGTATTTCCCAGCTGAGGCTATTATACAGCTTTGGATGACAGCCTGCTTCAACTTCATCATGCAATCCACTGGGACAGAAACTCATAACTGGCTTTCAACACAGATCCTTCATATAAAGGGTAATAACTGCAGCCAGTCAGTGTGGTAAGATTATCAGAGACTGCAGCAATGAACTGCAAAATGTGGGAAAGACATTCTGACAGAAACCTGACAAAATAACCTCAGCAGGATAACTCCTTTAAATAGCAAGGAGAGAAGTAAGGTACCAGAAAGGTGCCCTGCAGAACCTTCTGCAACACTGTTCAGCTGATGCTTTTTAATTAAACTTATCTAGGCCTATCTTCAGATAGTAGAGAAGATGAATAATTAATCAGAAATTTAAGCTATTTCAAGAAAAGCGATATAGATGCTACAGAAGGTTTTATCTGTACTGATTAACATTATTGATGTTCTTACAAGTCCATTGATTTTCAGCAGAAGGATTCAATTGGACTGTCATAGTGACATAACAGTATTACCTAATAATGTATTATCTAATAATGTATCTATGTAATGTACATAAATGAAACTTAATTTGGCCTATTAAATTGTCAATGGCGGAAGTTCCAGAATTTTTAACATGACCTTTTTTAGGATCCACTGTCCCATTTTCAGAGGTTCAATATAAACTTCTTTCTGCTCAGAGGCAGGCAACTTCGTCTCCAGTTACTGATTTCCAAAACTTGCACAAAAATTTTATTCTGCATTTGAATATGATAAAGTCTGTCTTTCACATCAAAGAGGAGATTCAAGGGCTCAGGCTCCTGTGATCTGCCCCACAATATCAAAGCCCTTTAAGAGTACACTTTTGATTGCACATATAGATAGATGTAGATGTACTCCTTTAGGGGCTGGTCATCAGTGATGCACCCCAGGGCTCAGTACTGAGGCCAGTTCAATTTAGTGTATTCATCAATGATCTGGACAAGGGAATTGAATGCACCCTCAATCAGTTTGCAGAGGACCCCAAGTTGGGCTGAGGGATTGTTGATCTGCTGGAGGGCAGGAAAGTTCTGGAGAGATCTGGTCAGGCTGGTTTGATGGACCAAGGCCAGCTGTATGAGGTTCAACACAATGAAGAGCCAGGTCCTGCCCCTGGGTCCCAAAATCCCAAATGCAATGCTCTTCATGCAGCACCATTCAATCCCCATCACTCTATTTTGCAAGGGAACAACAGAAAACTTCCCTAATGCTGTTGTGTCATCAGCTAACAAGTATAGAGCCTCAATCTAGCCACTCTATTTTTTTTTTTTTTTTTGGGCCTTTATTTAATGGTTTTCTAAGGAAAAAATGTTAGTTGTGAGTACACAGGAAAGAAATATTACTTTTACTGGGTATCTGCTATTTTTTCATTCAGAAAAATCAAGCAAGATGTGTTTTTTGGGGTCATTCTGACACAGATCAGAGGATTCCTTTTTTAAATTGGAACAAGTGTGTTTTACTGGCTCAGTTGGCTAGAGCATCATGCCACTATCACCAAGGCTGTGAATTTGATCTCCATATAGGCCATTCATTTAAGAGTGGGACTTGATGATCTTTGTGGGTCCCTTCCAACTCTGACTATTTCTACAGAACAATTGAACTCAATAATTTTGGATATGTAGTTTATGATTGCACCCTAGAACTCTCCATTTCTTTCCCTTGACTATAAAAAGACTTAATAATGATGATCGAAATCTTGAGGCTCAGTTGAATTCTGCTGAGATATTTTCATATTTTGATAGAAAGCAAGTGCTGCAAATTTTTCCAGCAAGATATTTCTGGTTCCCAGTATTTGCCTCATTCTTCTACAAAGAATGAAAATGTCAAAACATCTTGCAACATAAAATACCTTTATTTTACTTGTTACTAGTTCTTAGTAATGGAGCTTCGGAAATCTGTCTATAGTCTGAAATATAAGGTATGATCACCTAGGTTTAAAGACATTTATGAGACTTCCAATAGAAAATCACTGGAAGTGCATGGCAGCTGTTGGAGTGCACAGGTACCGTGTTAAATTGCCAGGCATTTCTGCTGAAGCCTACTGCAATATATTAACACTTCTTCACGCATCTAACAACAAGCAACAAGCACAAGGTAGGCATAATTCATGTTAAACTTTCAGCTTCAGAAAATTATGTAAGATAACTTTTCAGCCCACTACAGCAATGAAGAAATAGTCCCCTTTGTCTAATAAACCCTCCTGTGCCTGTTCCTTTCGGCTATGACCTTTTCTTAACTGTTCTTTTCATGCCTTGCTCAGAACAAAACACTACATTCACATTTGAGGAAGCTGTTTTGTTTCTGAGTCAATCCCCCATATAGTAACAATTCAAGGACTTATGTTGATACATTTCTGTGTCAGATCACAAATATCTTTTTTACATTTTTATAGAGATGCTACAAAAATAAAATTATTTTGGGTTCAAATGTAGCAAAAAATCTTAGCATATTCAAATGCAGTATCATGATTATTCTTCCAAAAAATAAAATTTAAAAAAAAAAAGAGTAACTCACCTCTGTGCAATACCTAAGAAGATAATAATTACTTACAGAAAGAGTGAGAGAAAAAGCTATATAGTTGTGGATTATTGCAGCGGTTTATGTCACATATTGCATAACTGTGTCAGACTTCAATCTCCACTAAGGCATTAATTCTATTCCATGGAAACCTTAAAATTCAGTTATGTTCTGAGTCAGAGTGAAAAACAAGCTTATTAAAATTCTCCATGGGAGGAAAACCCTGGAATCCTTTCACCAAGGTAGGTCAATAGTTTTGCTGAATCCAAAATCTCAAAAACTCCAGGGTTTCTGCTCCTGGCAGCAACCTTCTCCCTGAGTATTATGAGCTTATGGATACTTGAATGCATCATGTCAAATAACCTGATTTAGTACAGGAAGAACTCAGCACTTCATCAAGTATCTAAGGTGAAAAGAAATAAAATTTACTCTGTTTCCAGAAAAAAATTAGTAGAATATATTTTCTCCCCCCCTTTTTTTTTTATGACAAATCAAACAAATTTTATTAAAATTGTCCAGATTTCTCCCAGATTTCTTCCATTGGCTCTTTCTCAAAAGAACCTCTGTACCATGACTTCTGTCACGTGGCATGTTGCATGGTCTTTTAAATGAAGCTTTACATGGTTGAATCACGACTACCTATGTGAGACAGGAGACTTTAAAATCAGTACGAACAAATTCATAATGTAATTATTCATAAAATCATAGGAATATGGGGTGCAACAGACATTATTTAGTACAATTTCCCACTCAAAGTAAGACCACTATCAGTACTAAAAAGATCACTTTTCATTTGAATCTTTTCTGACTTTTAGAGATGTGACCTTTATAAATCATAAAATCTTAATAAGGAAATAATCATGGACTTCCAATTTTTCACATACCAACAGCATTCTCAAAAATTCTTTTTTTCTGGCATTATCCTCTCAGGGATAAAATACAAGCACCACAATTGCTAGAAAATATTAATTCCTTTCTAAAGATGCACACATTCCAGAACATAACATTAAAAATATATGCAAGATCATTTAATGTATGTTTATATGCAGCATAAATTCTTACTTATTAAAATAATAAAAGATAAGCTAAAGACTTTGTTGTGCTGTATTTATGTTTATTGTAAAGGTATCCTGTATTTCAGAAGGTGCAGTGGTTGCCACAGAAACTAATTTTCAGTCTATTGCAGAGTAAATAATTCCATAAATCTCACTTCATATCCAGTTCACAGGTATGATTTCCTTTTATTATTGGGATGGGAGAGGAGATGAAGATAAAATTTTTCCTCCCTAGGTATTTTTTTTCCATTTGTAGTTTTTCAGTTTGTCTAGCAATGTCTTTTAGAAAAACAGAAGTAATTAAGTAGAGAGGAACCCAGATCCTTGTCTGAGCTAATGAATGCTTTATGAACTTATGGAAAGTCATTTAGTGTTCAGTACTTCATTGGTTCCATATGTAGAACACAAATAAAGGACTTAGTAAATTTCATTCTCAGTAGATTGAGAAGCTGAGATCAATATTTTTTGTAAAATTATTCAAAATACTGTAACTGAAGGTGTTGTATAAGCTTAAAGTGCTACTGCTACTGATAATTGCTACCATTTATTACTGTGCTGGGATCAGTGAGGCTCATTTTTATAAAAGTTGTTGTATGAATTCCACACTTCCTGGGATCTGCATATCACATATCACGCACCAGTATTTTAATGTTTAACTTTCATCCAGCATGCAGTCTTGTACTCAGTAAAAAGGCCTGTGACTGCTTCTTTGATATGCAGAGTTATTTACTATAAGAATGTAATTGGTGGAATCGCACTAAGAATTCAATCTTTATTGTTTTACATCTTTCTAGGCTGTTGCATTACTATCTGTGGAACACCATGTATATTATCCATGTATCTAACAGAAAAACTACCACTCTTTTTGTGCTTGGTTTTTCTTTTTTTCCAGAACCCATATTTTCACATTGCCCTTTGCAGCCTATCTTCTGCAACATCCATGCAGAGATGGAAAGTAGAAATCCCAATTCTATCAATAGGACTAAAGCACAATGGAGCTAACAGATTCAGCTAAAACCATGAAGCAAAACTGAGCCAGGGCCAGAATCACAACTTCAGAACCTATTTCCTCTGCTGAAGTGGTTTTCTTGGCAGGGCCTGACCACCACAGTAATAGGGAGGGAAACTGTCAAACAGTCTGAGCTAGCTCTGAGTGTTGAACATGGCCACGTCCAGCAACGTTATTCGTGGAGTTCACCACTGAGCCCATTCAAGACTCCTTGCAGTAAACACATATTGAACTGTGTACTGAGGAAATGGATCACTGTAAGGAAGAGAGGAGGAGAAGTTAAGGAGTTTCTGACACCTGAAAGGGAAAGGGGATAGGGAAGCATGTGGAGAATTGGTGTTGCTGCATCTTCTAGGAATACGAGGGATACAAAAGAGGAAACACTGAGTGGTGCTGCTGGCAATGGATCCTTCACCAGCCCCAGCAGCATCTGCCTGTCTGCATCAGGTCTCCTGGCTTTTCCTACTGCTCTGACATAACAAAAACAGGCAGCAAGGCCAAGGCCATTTTGCTGTCCCCGGGGTTCTGCTGCCTTGGAGAGCTAGCTACCTTGGCCATGAGGAGAGCCAGGCCAAGCTTAAAACCAGCAAAGCTTCAGCCAGGGCAATTTTATGCAGTAACATCAACATTCGAATCATAGAATATCCTCAGCTGGAAAAGAATACAAGGGTCACAGAAGTCCTGCTCCTGGCCCTGCACAGGACAGCCTCAAGAATCACACCATGTGCACTGTTGTATGCAGATATTACAGATAAGATGCATAGTAGGACTGCCAAATGTCTTCTATGAGTATCAGGAAGCCCTCCACAAGGAATCAGACAGAGAGATCACATTAAACACAAACAAAAGTAGCTGGTGGATATAAAATTGTACAACTGTATTTTTTTCAAAATACTGCCCTGTCTCAGCTCAAATGAGCATAGCAATGCCTCTAAATTCATCTTATGAGTGATTTAGAAAAGAGTGTTCAAGTTTGTTTTGAATGGAGACTTCTTTATTTTGATTGCTGCTAGAGCTAGATCTATCTATGCCTTTTGTTTGCTTCCATGTATTCCCTACTCAAGCAAAAATTGCTTTTAATTTCGAAGGAAAGTGTAAGTGCTCAGATCTTAGGCAGATCGTACATGCACTCAAGTCTGACAAGTGGTTTAACTTCTTCACTTTTGGCATCTATGTTACAAACAAAAGCAAGGCTAAACTGTCATTTTTGAGATTTCTCCAGCAACTGCATTAAATCACACTGCTCAGTTCAGTGTTTCCAAACAATATTATCTTCCTTATATAGAATTTAGAGACATATTAGGAATAATCAGGAAAAGGAAGATTACCATCATCATGTTTTATGACTCATTGTGTATTTATCCATACACTAATTCCATAGATAGTGTACTTCCTTTTCTGATGCCAGCAAAGTACTCCTCATGTACTTAATCTGAAAACTTGGGCATTCTGGGAATATCTTATTTGTTTAGCTCTGAGGTTCAGAATGTTTTGGGTAAATGGCAAAGGAATCCAAATGCAGCATTTGGTTTCAAGGAAATACAAGAAAGAGAACGATCACACAAGGAGATTTCATATCTAAGCAATTTCTCTTCTTACAAGTCTTCAGATCAGCATCGACATTTCAGAGCTTGCCAAACATGTACACCCTTGAGCAAAAGAGCTACCACACAACTGCAAAGCTGCTACAGCTGATATCCATCAATAATCCGCAGATTCTTAAGGTACCTCCCGTTTCTGTCTGTTGGCTATCCTACTCAATCCTCTACACTTTTCAAAAACTAAGGTGTTTAATATTAATGCTGTTGTAATGAATATACATTTGGGAAAAAAAGCATTGGACTGAACTGTACAGCTTAAAAAACTTTATATAATAACATGATATAGATTAACTTAAACTAAATCATGCTAAAGAATGTGAGCAATTGAAAGGTATTTCAGAACATGCTAGTCCTTTTCTTAAATTAGGCTTCACACTTAAAGGCATCCAGAATCATGAGATTCAAGAAAATTTTTCTTTCATTTTCCATTTTAGGACTCCAGAGGCCTGTAAAAATGCTATTTAATTTGGCAGATTTTCTCAGACATCATTTCAGTTACTCAAAAATTCATGCAAAAATGTCAAAATGAGTGAATTTCTTGATATGCACAAAGTATAAGATATAGAAGGAAAATCAGAATTGCAATCAGATGAAGCAAATATTTTTATACCTGACTTTGTAACTAGAGAATTTTGATTTTGGCACTCAGACATCTGATATCCTGCAAAATTCAGAATGAGACATGCCCATTTTCATAAAATACTTTTACTGAAATGGGGTAAGAGAAGAATTCTCTTTTTGCTATATGTTCTACCAACTAGAATGCACTCTTGTGTTCAGTTTACTGAACTTTCATATTGTGTCTGCACTGATTTTGGGTTTGTGTTTTGAGGGGTTTTAGTTGGTTGGTTGGTTTTTAATTCAACACTTCTTGTTGCAGAACAATGCTTTTTCATTGCAAAATTCTTTACTCATCTTTCATACAGCATTTCAGCAACAGTTAAAAAACAATTCACAAGGAGTTAAATAATAAGAATCTACTTCATACTGACAACAGAAAACACAATATAACTTTATATCTGTTCTTTATTTTAGGCAGCAGTTTTGTGGGAAAATAAAGGCCAAGAAGGCCATGACTGAAGGAAAGGAAGCATTTACTGAGATAGGTAACATTTAGAGCATTTAGAGAGGTTTGTTTCCCCTGGAAATGGCATGCTTTGTATATGGCTTTTATAGACTTCCTCGAAAAGTCCATAAAACAATATAGTTTAAATTATGGGTCATCATTGTTTAATTTTGCACATAGATAATCTAAATGTCTAAAGCATGTTTGCACTGGGTTTTTCAAGAAATTCTGATCAATGACATTGATTTTGAGGACACAATATGTCACTGTTAAACTCCAATCTCCTTCTTAATGCACAGTAACAATGCACATTAAATAAATAAAACCAGAACACAGTACCTAGCATAACTTCATTGCCTCAATTAATCAAACAGTTCAATGTCTCTAATTAACATTAGTGTACTATCTGGTTTTAGGACAGGGTAATCATTTTGAGCTGACTCACAAATTGCAGACAGGAGCACAGGTTAATGCTGATCCACTTTAAAACCCCTACTTCTCTCCAAGAGGGAAGTCATGCCAATCAGCCACAGGTTCAAAAGCTCCGTTTCAACTACAATGTCAAGAGTATGAATACATACACATAAAAAATAAAATGAAATAAAAATTCAGAAACAGTTTATTCATCAAAGACAATATCCATTATATCCATGTTAATATGCAGAGGATATACGAGACTGGGGTTTTCTTTGTAGTTAAAAAGTTTTGTAAAGCAGGAGAGATCTAATACAGCTTTTTTTCCAGCAGCAGATGAAGCAGTCAGTGACTTTGATTTCATCCAAAAATGTCCCAAGTGTTGAAGACTGCAACGTATTTCTGTAAAATCTACTACTGAAATTATAGCTGGTTTACCAAGAAATCATTAATTGTCTCCATCCAGCTGTGTTTTCACTCTTTGTGGCCTCCTCTTAGTCATTCCCCTTCAGACACGTACCAGAACTCTATTGCATTTACCAAATCCCATCAGTCTTAAAACTCTGGTCATCCTTTTGCATAGATAGCAACTTCCTTGGACACATAGGGAATAGTTTTGTCTGCCTAAAGTGTTTCAGGTCCTACATTTAAATGTGCCATCAGAAACAGCAGATGGATTTCACTACATAGTATAGGTTGGGGGATAAGCGTAGTAAGCTTGTCAGCTTTATTATGATTCCTGTGCTGTTGTATTTTCTTTTAATTTAATTTTATTTTTATCTGTAATTCTGTATTGTCCTTGCTCAACTCAAAAAGGGTTTTACTGCTGCCTGGAGTAAGGGATTACTCCTAAGGGATCCAACATTCCCTTCCAGGGTCCTGTTCAGCAGAAACACAAGATCCCATAAAATACTTTTATCTGTATGAAGCAAGAGGACAAAACAGGGAGGGAATTTTGTGAAGTTTTTATATAAATTCGTGGTACTTAAGCTCTAAAAACAAACAATTTGTGTTACTATGAAGAGAAATAAGAGTTAAGAAGTTATTCAATACTGTTGGTGCAATTTTATTTCTACTCATAACCAATTTTCTGTCTTTTTGTGGTCTTGGTCAGAGAGCAGGATATCTTAATTTATTAAAATGTTTCTATTGTCTTTTTAATAAAAGATTTTGTGTCCATCAAAAAAAAAAATATATTAGTAAATACTCTGGCCAACATTCATTGCAATGGGAATCAATCTGCTTCCAAAACACCAGCTGGGGGTTTTTTCCAAACCTTCAGCAAAAGGAAGATCTAGAAGTAAGCCTTATGGGAAATATTATTATTTTTGTTTGCACTCTTCCTGCAGTTTATTCCTGAGACACATCCAAGACATGGGAACAGATACAGCATCTCAGAGAAAGAAAGAATGTGCAGAACTACAAAGACTTCTCTAGGGATGTCCTTCCTCTGTTCTACTGGTTTATAGATTTATATACAGAACTGTCACTCTCCTAACTGAACTGATAGATTTTCCCTTTATGCCTGAACACTGAACAGAGATAAAGATTCAGGGCAATACAAATCTTTATTCCCTCAAATATTCTGTCCTTTTTTAACAAACACATTTGAGAAGGAGAGTTCACCAACCCCCCCAGATACAATTGTGCTAAAGCAGACTCACCTGGGAATCCATCTATTTATCACACACCACTTTTGTCGCATTTATTTAAAGTGACTAAATTATATACAGTATGGAATCACTGTATGTGTGCAGCACTTTTTTTTTAATTCTGCTACTGATGCATGCTTCTAAAAGCTGGCCCAAGGCAGCCTACTGAATTCTAGAATTTGTTATTCCTCCATAGGTGTGATAGCAACAATTCCCCATTCTACATTGTTTCTTGTTCATGAACAGTTTGTCTTGTATTCTTTCCATTTTCCTTCCCACTGTCCCACACTTACTAGTGCTCCAGTGATTCTAATTATTGATTTAGCTACCCAAAGTAAAAAGCCCTAGTGCCTTGATAAAAACATGATAACTGATTTATTCTTTCTGGAAAAGCTACATAAATGACATATGAAATACCAGCCCAGATTTGCCCAGAATTCTGCTTTATCTGCGTGTTTATCTCCTTACAGAACTCTAGCTGTGGTGTTTTTATATAGATATTGGTAAAATTTTTCAAGTGATGGTCTGAAACATCAGGTATTTTTCATGACCTCTTTTCTGTTTGGTCAGTGTTTTGCTTTCATATGTGTGTCACTCACTACTCCAAAACACAGCATCATGGTTAATTGGCTAATGGTTTAAAACACTTTCCACCCCAGACAGACTTGGACAAATTCTTGAGAAAATTTCCATGAATTTATATTTTCACTTACCTGAACAGTATGGTTTGATAACTTTTACCTCTATTCAATCAACTTTTATTAGTTGCTCTCATACAGGAATATTCATCTCATCTCAGCAGCTACAATATTCATCGGAGATAGTACTGAAATTAATAGCAAATGCATCAAGATTTATAAGTGCTTGTAGAATTTTTCCTGGATTCTTATTAGACTGGCAATTGTTAGGTGAATGACTAAGCCTACATTTTCTGTTTCCTCCTGCTGAGGCTCTTACATTCTCACTCAATTGTCTTATTTTAGAACTGGGTGACTGCTCCCAATAAGAGACAATATTCCATGTTTGTAACTTTCTTGCAGCAGATGATTGAATTACACTGTGGATTTCCTAAGTATGAGCCAAAGGAGTCCTGAGTAGCATGAGTCCATTCATTAAAGTTTGTGCTGGTTTTGACTGGGATAGGGGACTTTTCTTCAGAGTAGCTGGTATAGGGCTGTGCTTTTGGCTTGTGCTGAAACCACCCGATTTGTGGCGGACACATCAATATTTCAGTTACTGCTGGGCAGGGTTTGCACAGAATTTAGGCATCTTCTGCTCCTCTTGGTGCTCCACCAGCGAGGGGGCTGGGGTTGCTCATGAAGCTGGAGGGGGACGTAGCTGGGTCACCTGACCCCGACTGACCAAAGGGACGTTCCATACCACAGGACATCACACTGGGTATATAAAGCTGAAGGAGAAGAAGGAAGGAAGGGCCATTCAGAGTGGTAATGCTTGCCTTTCCAAATCACTGTTAGATATGATGAAGCCCTGATTTTCTGGGAATGGCTGAACAGCTGGCTGCCCATGGGAAGTGGTAAATGAATTCCTTGTTTTGCTTTGCTTTGCTTTGTGTACATGGTTTATGCTTTATCTACTGAGTTGCATTTACCTCAACCCATGACTTTTCTTGCTTTTACTCTTCTGGTTCCCTCTCCCTTCCCAAAAATGGGAGTCTGTTAACAATTGTGGGGTTTGTAGCTGCCAGCTGGTGCTAAACCACAACAAAGTCCTAATAATTTATGGTTCCCTTTCTAAAGCATCTGCACTATTTATAACTAATTAAAGTTACAGCACAATATGTTTTGACTTGAAAATTGGACTCAGCTTGAGGGGAACTGTAAAAGAGATACTCTGAATCCTAATTTATTGTGACCACTCTCTATTTTCTTTGTGGGAGACAACATAATCGCTTGTCAGCTTCTGGGTGCATCTGATGTATCATGTCAGGTTAACCATGTCCATAATGCATCTTTGCTAAACAGTAATGCGGAAGTTTTCAGGAGTGCAGAAACACATGGAGATTATTAGAAATTTTAGAAGACATTTACCATACAATTTACAGACTAAAATAGTCTATTTAATACCTACAAACATTGTCATTAACTGTTTTTTTTAGCTTGGGAATCTGTTGATGATGTTTAGACCAGAAACTCCAAGACACACTAGTGAGTACATCAAAAGGCTTCACATCATATATGTAAAAACAAGGCCAAGATAAGCTGAAGCTGTGGCTGGGACATGCAACAGCCTCTGCCATGCCAGGTCCACAGCTGTGGTTGCCAGCTTTTGATGCTTCCCAATGATCTGATGGCATGTTTCAATATTTCTAATGGCAGTTTTGGCTTGAGGTTGAACCTTGACATTCTCAGCTCTCTATATGTAGTGCTGACATCCAGAAAATTGCAAGGTGCTTGTTTCCCTTACCTACTCCATCCTGCAAAACCCTTCCCAGGACTTTATACTGATGACTTTTGTACTTTTACCTAGTAATATCACAAGAGACTCTCAACTATTTTGTGCTTCAAATACTGCATCAAAAGAGACTGCCTAACTTTTTAATGCCTACCAAACTTTTATTCACTGTAGGGTAAAAGTCACAGCCTCACAGGAAAGATAACTTCTAATCCACTGAACACATGTAATTTTCATCTTCCTGAAAACTTCTACTCATATATTTCACGCAACTTCAAAGATGACCTAATGTCTCAAGTTTTAATTTCTGCCAGTTTTTAGCAACTGCAGGGTTATTTAAAATCAGAATTGTTTAAATATTTGTCAACATTGACAACAAATTATAGACATTTAAAACTTATACATGCTGCTAGTCAGACATCTCAGTAATAGGTAAGAATCACTACCCAAAGATCTTACTTCATGTACTGACTTTCATTGGTTTTGTTTGTAGATATATTTCATCTTTTGTGATCTAAAGAATGCTCATGTACCTGGAATCAAACAATAATATATATTGCAAAACACAGATGGAGTTCATCTGGTCCAACAACCTAGTTATTTAAACAAAGCAGGTCTAACTTCATATCTAAAGGCCACTTACAGTTTTTCTCTAGTCAGTCTTTGAAAATCTCCAAAGACAGAGAACTCACAACCTCTCCGGGAAATAAAATTGCTCATCACCCAAATAAGAAATTCAGTCTAAGAAATAAGTTTGACTAGAATATTGACACCCTATTCAATTTTCTCAGTCAAAACCATGTGATGACCTTGGATATATTTTCATAAAGAAATAAATAAAACACTGTCATAGGGTAAAAAAAGGCAGATTTGTGATGAGGAAGACAGGTTCACAAATCACTGTAAATGGGCTAATTTCAAGATGTTACAAGGTATTAAATACAGAACAACATATTCTCTGCCATGGCAGATAAATGAAGGCACATGGATGAAATGGGTACTGAGAAGCAGTATAAGTATATATAATATAAATAAGCATATATTAGCAAGATAATGTATCATATTAGGTTAAGACCAATATATTAGAGTGAACATGCTTTCTTCCACATCTTATGTTGGAGCTGAATATGTCAACAAGATCGCACAACTTTTCACTCTCAGGATGTCATCTGGAAATATTCATTAAGCCAGCAAATAATAAAACAATCACCTCAGCTTTTGAGTCAAAATTATATTCCTTTATCTTCAAAAATGAGTGGAGGATAAAACCACCCAGCATTATACTTGCCAATATAATTTGAAGTGTAGGAAGAAAAAGATGATGAATCTTCTTTCCACCTTACAGTTTTACACTTTTTGCATCAGAACCATGGTCTAATGAACTCTGCTACTGTGACTCTTATTACATTTTAGTGCCAATAAAAGTTATCAGTTGATTCAGTAGCTGACAGCATACAATTACATTTCTACCTATAAGTAACTTCTCTAAAAACTTCCTTGTAAGCAAGGTAAATGATTTCACATCTACAAGAAAAAAAATCTAATTTTCCCTTCTAATTTCCTGAAAGTATTAGAGGAAAGTATTTATAATGCAGCAATATGGTTCTGCAGTATTAGAAGGAAAAAAGAGCTGTTGCTGCTGAACTTTAAGATCATACATCCAGTAAAAACCTCTTTAAAAATAGCAAGCAGCATTAATGAGGTAACAGATAAGGACAGAATGGGTTGCAAATTGTTTTTGTAAATCTCTAAATGTAACTTGAATGAGTATGCAGTTTCATTCATCAGATAAACTTATGTAATACCTTGTTTTCTAAATAGTCTATAAGACAAATGTCTGACCACAGTATCTAAAAAAAGCAAACACAGAAAACAGCTGTTTTACTAGAACAAAAAAGTACCAATTTGTACAGCATTGCTTATTTATTTGTTCATAAGTCATCTGCAGAGGAAACTCATCTGTATAGCACATTCTTAATGTGTTTTTTATAAACAGGCATCTCTCCCCACTCTGGGAAGCTAACTGGCAATAACTGGCATGTTGATGTGTATATGTGCTTCCATAAAGGCAAACCAAGAAATAGGTTGTGTTTTTTAACTATGAATATCTTACAAAATAATTAACTGGGAGATATTACTTATAAAGCTTGGCTATAAACCTTAATTATGATTTCTGTTGCACAAACTTCAGAGACTAAGATACTGAGATACCAAGGTACTAAGATACTGAGCTGTGCATGCTGATGTTTTCAGTTCCAGCTACCCTATTCAATTTCTAAGCTTCGTTTCATCTCAACCTCCTGGAAGAGCCACCATTTTCTGATCACAAAAACATCTGCAAATGATACCAGAAAAGGTGTAGATGCATTTTAATATCTGTAGATGAAAGAGAATACCTCAAAATGTTATTACTGGTTAAGAATTAATAAAGCTGTTCCACACTCAAAGGACAATGTAATCTGCATTACTTACTGGCTGAGTTAGACATCTTGCTACATGTTTATTTTACTAAAAAGTTAAAAGCATTGAAAATAAGTAGTCTAAAGAAATTCACTTTTTAAGAACCTGAAATTACGGTGACAAAAGAAAAATGAAACATATTTGAAATAATTTGAATTAGAGAGAAAAAAATTTGCAAGTGAAAACAGCATGCAAACCTGGGCAATGAAGGTGTTTATGTACTCACAATGAACACATGAGAAATATTTCTATGACATAGATTAAGGTTGTATTGGAATCTAGAATAGGCTGATGCTATTTGCCTTTACTCTTAAAACAATGTAGAGGCGGAGTCAGTTCTAGGGTGTTTGTAAGACCTAAAATATTATATTTTTTTCTTTTATGGAAGAAAAGTATTTTAGAAAGGAAAAAGTGTATTATTTATAACACTAGAGTAGATTATGGCAGAAAATGCATTTGAATGAGCTATGGAACCATTGAAATAATACTGAAAAATGAATGGGAAATTTCTATTTGGCCAGTATATATATTAATAACAGTTGTGATACTATAAAATCCCCCAAACTCTTCTGAGTAGCCATGTACAGCTAGGTACATGCATAGCCATGTACAAAAGGTACAGCATTTACTATCTGAACCAAAGAGTGTTATATTTATCACTGAATAAAATGCTATATCAAGAAGCAGATGCATAGACCCTTACAATAAATAAAAGACATTTGTCAAGCTTTTAATTTGCTCAGTCATTCATAAATAGTGACAAGAAGATAAACACTTTTCAGGCGTGGTCATCTGATTTCCCTCTCTTTCCTGCATCCTTAGAGCTTCAAGATTATTTGGTAACTCCC
>LTAT01000004.1:98520112-98535314 GCA_003286495.1 Chlorodrepanis virens | reverse complement strand
TTTCCCACCAGCATTCCAGGCTCAAAAGGATCCAAAGCAGCAGAGCCCATAACAATCCAGGCCAGGAAGAGAGAGTTTCAGGGCTGCACACCCTCGCAGACCCTTCACAGATGAAGCTTTCCATTCCTCTTGACAGTGAATTGTCCATATAATTTGACAGTAGCGTCTTCCCTCTCTCCAAAGGCTGGAGAAAGAGAACACCAAACATCAACAAATCTAGTGATGAGTTTGAAGTTAAAACTGACATCATTCTGTTGGTTAGTCAAGTTTTTATTACTCATTGTGGAAGATTCCAAGTGCTAACAGTGTCTCTGAAATACAGCTAAGTGAAAAAACCTAACTATTGACTCTGACAGAGTTTCCAGAACTCAAAAATATTACTTAAATTTTCCTTTGGAAAGAGCTATTCTAAAAGCCCAAAGTTTGAGAGAACTTTAATTTTTTAACCATGAACAAAGCAAGGAGCTCTGAAAGTAGAAGGTCCAGATGGTGATCAGTTCTTTTGCAGTTAAACACATTATCTACTCTGGAGGAGTCAAAGTTCAAAATAATGAAGCTTATGATGACCCTAACAAAGAAGAAAGCTTTTAAGACACAAAAATCAAAATGTTATAATTTACAATTTTATTTGTAAATTATCCACTATATTATATAGTTTATTTGCTTGGAAATCTACACATAATGAAGATTTCCTGGTCCTCTGTTTAGCACCTTTTCTCACATCAACTTGTCAGAAATTTATGTAGGGAACATTTAATAATGATAAAAGTGATTCTTTGCATAATATTCCTATGCTACAAAGAGAGACCTCTGATTTGACCCTCCTCTTCTCTCTCTTCTTCAGTATTTTGTATTCTCTTTTATCTCTTTTCTATTTCTCTCTGTGATCAGCACTTTATCTCTCTGTCAGATCCTTTTTAGGCACTGCAAAAAATTTTTTTCTGAGTAACAGACTGAACATGACTGAGACCTTCCTCAACTAAGCAGACATTTAGATGCTGGAATCTTGTGAACATTATGCTTGTCAGGTTTGCTTGTCAGATATTATCCTCATCAAACACATGCTCTCTCACAGAGTTAATGCTCTATAACTCACTGAAGAGTTTAGTCCAAATATTTTGGACTGATTTCTTTCCTATTTAAAGAAAGAGGGAAAACAAGGAGGAGATTTTCTACTGCTCATCTCTTTCCCTCAATATTTCTGTCTTCTTCTCCACCAGTTTTAGAAGAAAAGGATTCCTATGTTGTTGATTTAATCTATTTGTTAGAAATGTGTTTATCGTGAGGACGTACCAGGTCTAGCTGGGACAGAGTTAACTTTCTTCATAGCAGCTTTTGTGGTGTTGGTTTAGATTTATGGCCAAAGGAAGACAGATTAAAAAAACCTCTTTAACTTTTGCTCAACAGCATTTGTACTAAGATCCTTGCCGTTTCAGTCTGCCCTACCGCAATGAATAGGTTTGGCCTCATGCAGGAGGTTGCAAGGGAACATATGACACAAATTAACCAGAAATATTACATGCCATATAATGGCAGGTTATGCAATAAAAGGGAAAAGAAGGGAGTTGAGGAGGTTTGCCACCTTTTGCCTAGGATTAGGCAAGGTGTTGGTCTACCTTGATTTTACTCTTCTTTCCCTCTTCTCTGTCGCACTGAGGGTGGGGGAATGACCTGTGTGGTGCTGAGCTGTCCACCTGTATTAATGCACAACAGAGGGACCAGGGGAAAGAAGTCTATCTGAGATCTGGAGATTCCCTCCATTTAAGGGTATGGGAAATGAAAATATTTAAATGTGTAATTGAAGGAAGCAAGTAACAACTATTTCAGTAACACAGGCGTGACTGAAACTTCTCCTTTCAGTCCAGCCTGCAAGGGGACTAGTTTTCTTGTTGAACTCTATCTGTCAGAAATACATTAAGGAACATCATTGACCCTATGGTCACACGTACTTTGTTCTTTCTGTTGGAACCCAGGACATTCCCCTGGCTGCCCTGGAAGACTCAAGACCCTGGCAGGGGGCTCAGAGACCTTGGTACGGAGTCAAAAACACCTGTGCCTTTGATTTTAACCCATGGAAACAATTACCAACTTTGTGTGAAGAGTTACAAGACACAAGAGTTTGAATAGAATGATAGTGATTTTATCACGGGGTGAAAAAGTAGAAGTTTGGAGTTTTAGAATGGGGGAACAAGAGGCAAGATGGATGAATCTGGGCATGTCCTGTCTTTCTTCTTCTGCTTCTTCTTGTCCTCCATCTTCTGCTGTGATGGTGACACTTCTGGATTGGTTTAAAGTAGAGACAGACTAACATAGGTGACAGGTATTGGAAAATTATTGTAAATACAGTACACATAGTTTTTAGTATAGAAAGATAGCACCCCTCTGAGGGTGGTCAGTGTGCTTCAACCCAACCTGCTGGACAGATCTCAGCAGGTCCCAAAGAGAATGTATTAAATAAGAGAAAATAAACAACCTTGAAAACCAGAGCGAGGAATCCTTCTTAGAGTGCGTGGCTGTGAAAAAAGACTTTTTTAATACCTCGGGAGACATTCCAGCAACAACAAACCCTAGACTTTCCTCTTTTATCTACAGAAAATAATAGCATGGATAATGCTAATAAATTAAAAAAAAAAAAAATCAGCCCTTTTATTTGCTTAAATTTTGTGTTGTGTTTTGAAAACGAAGTGGTAGAGTGACAGCTACATGGGAATTTATGCTACATCCTGAAGTCATTTTCATAGCCAACAACAATTTAAAGAGAACAGAACTTACAATAGCAAATTTGATTAGTATTTTATTAATTTAATAAGGTGAATTAGCAGATGATGTGCAGTCTTCCTGACTGTGTTTTATGAACAAGCCAATACAATTCCAAGTTTCCTACATTACACATGCAAAATTCATTTCTATAAGCAGTCACTAACATGCATTTGACTTCAGCTCCTCTGGTGTGCTCTCCTAGTAGTATTCTCATCTCACATGGCCAAGAAGCCCTATGGCATCCTGGCCTGTAGCAAACAATTCTGCGGCCAGAATGACCAGAACACTGGTCTTGCTGATTATCCCACTGTACTCGTTACTGGTGAGGTCACACCTCAAGTCTTGTGTTCAGTTTTGGCCAGCCCTCCCCCCACAAAAAAGTATTTGAGATGTTGGAGTGTGTCCAGAGAAGGGCAACAGAGCTGGTGAAGAGTCTGGAGCACAGATTGTAAAAGGAACAGCTGAGGGAGCTGTGGTTATTCATCCAGGAGAAAAGGAGACTCAGGGGGCAGCTGCTCATCCTTCGCAACTGCCTGGAAGGAGGGTGTAGCCAGGTGGGGGTACCATGTGACAGAATGAAAGACAGGGGTCTCAGGTTACACCAGAGGAGGTTTAGACTGGATATTAGGAATAAATTCATCATCTAAATTCAGTCAGGCTGCCCGGGGAAGTGGTGAAATCACCATCCCTGGAAGTGCTCCGAAGGTGTGTGAACATGGCACTTGGGGACATTGTTTTGTGGTGAACACAGCAGTGCTGGGTTAATGGTTTGGCTTGATGATCTTAGAGATATTTTCCAAACTTATTAATTATATGATTCTGTGATTTTACACATTTTGACAAAAAACTCTTCTCTTCTTCATGCTATGGACAATCAAACAAAAAATGCTCTCCTAGGACCTGTATTCAGTAGATTCTTTACAGATGAAAGTCTCTATCAATAGATTTTTTTAAACAGCTATTACTCAATTTAAAAATGTATCCATATTAACAACTCTGCAGCAAGATGAAAACAATAGACGAGTTGGATTGTGTCTCTTTTCCGCAATGGGAAATTTCTCAATTCAATTTCTCAATTTCTACCAACATTTAAATACCTAGTTATTATTTTGTTTCCGAGATCTTAAAGCACATATCAAATGTTCATTAATAACATAATTCCCCCCCCACACACATTCCTGTCTCAGTGCATTAATATATGCATATTAATTTGGATATATAGATAATATAGTTATGTTAATTTGGGTAATACACATGTACTAATAATCATATTACCATTTCTACCAAAAGCTAAGCTACAACATGATACAAATGCAGTTGTCTTCATTAAAAAATAACAGAAAAAGAAAAAAAGCTGAAAATCATTTACACTGTGATCAGCACTTCCCGGATAAATTTAAAAAAAAAAACAAAAAACAATCTTACTCTTAAGCAGGACCTTGTAGGTCTCATGAGACAGTGATGATATGGTCATTACATGTAATAAAAGCACTATGTGTGGATTTTTGTACAATATAAAGCAAACATCATTAATACACACTTATAATGCTGGATATTAGCTCATTCATATGAGTACGTCCCTAAATTCAGGACAGTTATTTTCTGAAATGATGTTTTCCCTATAAGAAAGCATTTGTGGGGTCTAGAATCCAGAGAAGAACTATAGCTATTTTGTCCTCTCCCCTCATCTCTTTTTTTCTGTTCCCATTCTTCAAATTGTATTTCATTCTTTCAGATGTGTCAGGAATATTTTGTTTTAAATTACTCAAAGTTCACTTTCTTTTTTCTTTTTTTTTTTTTATCATATGGAATTAGACAGATGGTTTCCAATTACATGTACTGGAAGAGATCTAGTTTTGAAGAGGAATAATCTGTAAAATAAACTTTTATACTTACTCTATACAAAACGAATTTAGTTAATGTAGATATCAATAGACAAAATCTTTCATTAAAACAGATCAGATGTCAACCTTCAGGGCTCATGTAGATCCAAAACTCCACAATTTTAATGGCGCATGCTGCCTTCAAAGCCTCTAAAAAATGATCTTATTATTACAGTGGCACACAGCAACCCATTATTGCTTTGCTGCATTTTTATTAATATAGGGACAATTCGTTGTTAAGAATTCTACTTATAAGCTCTTTTGTAGATGCTAGATATTTCATTACAAAATTATCCAGAGTCTTGTTTCAGTGAAGTGTTTCAGTTGATCTTTCTGAACATTGTTTGCCTTGAGATTTCTCAAGATGGAGGAACGACCAGCTCATTTCCAAGCCAGTTAACTAAAAGAAAGGAAATTATATGTAGTACTTCTCCCTGCTCATCTAAACAATATAGGGACGCCAGTATGCAAATAGAATTTACTTCCTAAGTAATAGAATTTGAAGACCTAGTCTGGTCACAGTTTACACAGTTAATCTTCAGCTGTGACCTCAGAGGGAAATCAAGTTTTTACTTCTTTTTTGTCTACCAGATAAAGAAGAGTTTGAAGGCGCTTCGTCCCTCTGGTTTGATGTTTAAGAAATCAAAAAACCCACAAAAAAGCAGGGAGGTTTCATGTTGACTTTGCCCAACCATTCCTGGCTGGGAATCCAACATGCTGATAAAAAGAGAGTTAAACTATTTCAGTTTAAAGAGTGGAAGAATACTTTAATTTGTCTTATATGTACTTCAGAAATGTGTTCTGAAATATAAATAAGAAACATTCTTTGAATGCATTACTTTCAACCAAGTTTTGCCTTCTAATATCAAGTTCCTTGCTGAGTAGACAATTTCAGTTCTTAGGCAGAACTAGATGGTGTCATCTGCATTTACAGAATAATGGATTACTCACTTACCAATAAGCAGCCTCATTCACGTTCATTTAATGTCAAGTTAAAAGCAAATTTTCCAGATAAGTGGAAGCTGCAACTGCCAGAGCTGAAAATCCTGAGAGCATTACACACCAAGTGTTACCACAGCATTCCCTGCCAAAAACAGTGCAATATTTGTGTTCATTCAAATCTGTTAGAAGCTAAAGACAGAGCACAGCAAATTCTTATTCCTCAGAGAACATTACCTCATCAATTATTTCTAGGAAACTTTCATATCAGTTACATATTCTGTCTGTCAAGATTCTTAAATTAAAAAGATCCAGATAACCTGTGGACACAGCCAAACTGAGACTAGCTGCTCATGAATATATTACTTAATAGTCATCCCTCTCCGGCAACTACTTTCCTTTTGTTATGCAGCTTAGGTATCTGTGTTATAATCTATTGGATAGCAACACACATTCAGGAATACACTTGTGGATCATTAGAGAATATTAAACACAAGAGTAACCAAGCTCAATAAATGAGCTGGCCCAGATTTTTCTTTCATAGCTCAATTTGGATAAGCACTAAAAGTAGTTCAAGGAGAAAGGAGCTGTAGTTTCCACAATACCACAGTAGATTAAATTGCTTCAGATGATTGAATATACATGAAAATTCTCAAAAAGGAGAAAATTAGATGTAGTATGAGACATGCTTTTTAATTTCTAAGCATGGTGAAACTTTTTAACCCTGAAAATTTGCTGTAAAGGGCATTAAGGTCATAAGTTAGAATATGCAAGCAAGCATAAAAGAACTTCCCCCACTTTAACTCCTTCTAGGAAGTATAACAGCAAAACTTACATGAGCACAATGGTTACTGGAAGGAATTAGTAAATAGGATGTGGTGAGTTCCCACAAAGAAAAATGCAAAGTCCTACATCTGAAATAGCATAAACCCAAGCAAGGGCATGAGCACAGGGTTGGATCAACAAAACTACAGCCTGATTGATTATGGTTGGCTGCATGCAAGTAGCTTTGCAAGAAGTGCTGCACAAGAGATTTCTTCTAAGCCTATGCTTCCCTAAGTTTCATTTTCAGAGTATTTATCATATTAGGATGAGGAGCTAGTGGTATTTTCTTCCAGAACGTGGGCTGTGTCTTCCCCCTGGAGCTTTCATCCTGCACTTGGCTCTGTGATATGGCATCCATTCAATCCCAGGACAGCAAAGGCTCACACTTGTAATTGCTGAGATGGAAAAGAAGAATGCTTCTCTCCAGAGAGTTCAGTTTTTCTCTCCTAGACTCACACTCAGGTTTTATTTGTTTTTCAAGAGGACTGTAATGATTCTTATTAGTCATCATATAATGCAACATCAAGAGACATAAGAAATTAATTTTCAGCAACAGAAAAATGAATGAATTAGGTAGCTGTGAAATCTGTAAGGAGAGACTGGCTCATAAATTATCTTTTTATGAAAACAAGCATACACTGATCCAATAGCCAGACTGAAGTTATGTAGGTGATAGGGAAAAAAACTCAACTGCATCCACAGAAGTTGGTGAATGGTGCATTGACAGATGCCTGAGTAACTGCATTAATTCTTCTGACAAAAGTGCACATTTTGTCACAGCTTTATTGCAGAGACCAGCATGCCCAAGATGTTCTGACTCCTCTCTGACTCACTGAATATTCCTCTTCTGTTGTCAGAGTAGAGACTGCCCCCTTCCAGAATTTGTAAACTCTGTGGAAGAGGCATATGTCAAAAAGTCTTATGCTTGCATAAGGCTTTCATTTCTGTCTTTTGTGCTCTTGGCACAGCCCAGCAAAAACACAAAGGAATTTGTAGAAAAAAGAGAAAATATTTGGACTTTGAATGCCAGTAGGTTCAAATGCAAGGCAAAGCTTTAAATGAACAAGTAGATGACATATCAGTGCAAAGACCTCCATAGAAATCTCCATGGCATTAACAGCACATATTTCAGGGAGAAAATCTTATTGTCAGCTGGTATAGCCATCACCACTTTGAGTGATACATCCAGAAACCAGCACTGCATGTTTAGTATAACAGTTTTAAGTTCTTCAGAGGTTTTCGTACCACTCAGCACAGCACACGCAATAAAAGCATTTACATAAAGAGACCAGTCTCCCTTTAGAGCTAAGAGAGTAGGAGGTCTCAGAAGTCTGGGTTTTTAAGACAAGAACTCACTCAAGGAGCCCATCAATCACCATGACTAGACTCCTTATGGATATGTCACAAGTCAGTAACAACTGAGAAATATCTTATTTTGCATCAACTAAAAAACTAAGCAATAGATCATTCTTGGGAAAAGAACTGTCTTTGCTTTGAAAAATATAGCCCTCTGCAGTTTCACATTTCTCATTATCCTTGCAACTCTATCTAAACTTAGTAAAAATTCTAGTCTAGAAAGTCACACATTAAAATGTGCAACAAATATTCTGTATTTATAGATTCATGTAACACACTCACTAAAGCTGCCAGAAATCTGTAAAAAAAAAGCCATCCCTTGTTAGAAGATTTGCATATATAGCAGTGGACTATTTAAGTTTGCAAAATCAGATCATTGTCTTGTTAAGTACTCCTGCATCCAGACCATTAACTAAAGTCTACTTCTAGCTTTAAACAGACCGAGTTTTTCCCAGTTTATTTCTGTTAACTGAATATAGTGTTTGACTTCATGCAATATTTTTCACATGCTGTCACATGCTATGATCTCCAGCAAAAATATTTCCATGGCATCAATGCCAAAATAGTTGACTTCTACAGGCAAAGCTCTAAATTGGAAACTTACAAGTGCCCATACTTTAAATTTATTTCAACAATGCAGATAGGACACTGTAGAAAAACGCAGCACACCATCTTCTGAGCTTTTTCTAAATTATATATAATTACACATGGAGAGTCTTTTAAGGAATGCATTATGAATTTGTTAGGTAATTTATTTAGCTAATGTTAGTAATAAAGACTTGTAATAATCTCATGTACATACCATATAATTATGCTAAGCTCATCAGAATTATAGTTTTAAAGATCATTTTATAAGCAACAGTGTGAAAATTGCTACTAAGGACAGCAATAGGATTAACTTAATAGCAACAGATCAGACAAACAGAGAAAACCTCCACAGGACAGAGCAACAAGCTTGTGCTATTTGCTTCTGGAGACTTACAAGTGTGCCTCACTGATATCCAAGGCAGCAGAACTGTCACCTCTTTTGGAAGATGAGACTGCAAGATCTAATAGTGTTATAATTTTGTATAAGAAGAGGATCCCAAACCTCACACTTTCTTCTCAGAACTGCACCAAGTCTGGGGGTGGGGGAGGTAAGAAGTTTCAGACAGCAATGTTCACCTAGGATTTTCAAGAAATAGATTAGCACATATAATACCTGTGCAATGCCAGCTTTTTTGAAAAAAAATTCAGCTAAAATATGTTACTGCTACTTGCATAAATATACTAGTTCAAGCAAGAATCATAAATTTCACATAGTGAACTATTATATAAAAACAAAAACTGTCAAAAATTACTTTTGTATTAATGTTTCTACACATTACTTGTTCCTTGGACTCTAGTTCCAACATAAGCAAGGAGTGGACAAACACAGTGGCAAGGGTATATATAGTCAAAGTGTTAACCAAGGTGAGATGAAGTCCTGTGAAGACAAAAGAAGAAACCAGATGCAGACAGTCACTGCCAATTTTCACTCAGGCATCAGCAACATCCTAAACTGCTCTGACCCAGCCTTGCCAGAAAGCCTCATTGGATTGTCTAGATGAAGATGGAAACAAGTTAAACTGATCTGTCTCCAGGATTACGCCAGGTCCTAAATAAAACCACCACAGTACATGCATAAAAACAAAAAAAAATTACAAGTTTTGGGCTTTTTTTTTTTTTTTTATTTCAGGAGAAACTTTTCTGCCAGGATACTCAGACCATTTTTTAATTCTTAATCCCAGATACCCCACCTCCTTCATCTCTTGTAGCTAACTTGTTTTGTTTGAAAGGCAAAGAGGAGAGAGAATAAACAAAAATAAATATCACAGTGAGTTGACAATGTTCTGTCAAGAGCAGCGAAAAACCTGTTACTACCTGAGATGCACAGGCACAATCCAGTTTTCTACTGATTTCATTGGTTGTTGGGTCACAACTCTAAAGAAGAATAAAGGATTTATTCCCTTTCTCATTGTCACAAAAACATGCTGAAGTCCACTTTAAATGAACATTGAATAAACTGGTGGTTACTGGGGTGGTTCTTTTTGGGTGTGAGTTTTGGGGTTTTTTTTTCCTTTAGGAAATATAAAATATTCTAATTGTAGTTATTTTTAAATTTGAAAATATTCACATGTAAGATCTTATGATTATATTTAAATCCAGCTAATATGAATGTAATAGAAGAAAGCATGCCAAAACTTAATACACAAAAAGGAAAATCTCATTAGGATTAAGGAAATAATCAATTTGGTAATATACATACAAATTTACAGTAGTTCCTAGTCAAGATGATATTTAAAGCAATACAAATTTCTTTTATCCTTTTCAGTTACCTATATTTTCATAATTCTCTAGATATTATGTTTTAGTTCCCTTGTCCCAGTCAACCCAAAATCTGAAGAATCCTCTTGAATTAAGTATATGTATAAAGATTGCTCCTTCCATAAAGCTGAATTGTAAATCCACCAGTGGCTGATTAGAGAACGACTCCAGTTTTCAGTGTGGGGATTTGTTGTTGCTGTTGCCTTTTTTATTTTTTTTAAATATTAAAACCCCAAATACTGGTGGGCATGTTTTGGCTAATATTTCATAAACCTATCAGTCTTGAAGAAACAAAAGTTGTTCAGTAGTGGCATTATGGGAAATTGAAAAGAATACTGTACTGGCTTGAAGCAAGGAGAGGAAGGAATGCAACAGTATTCCTTGAAATTTAAAAAAGTGGTTTGGAGTTATACATACCAAGGTCATAACCAAATCTTTTCAGGTTATACACAACCCAAATACATGGCTTTAATTTCTAAACTGTTTTGCAGATGTGATAGTTAGGCTGTTATGCATTCATAGAGAAATAATTAGTTTTCTGATGAATGATATTTTATTCTGAACATAATTTCATACGCTCCTTCTTTCAGTACATAAGTAAGTTTTGAAGCAAAGCACAAACTTTTGTTGTTGTTTAATGCCTAATAAAAATTCAGACATTAAGTGAAAATTAGGAATTTTATACACACTTCTTTTCTGTCACATGAGAAAGTCCAAAGCCAAAACTTATTGATTTACCCCTCTATGAAAGACTGGATGGCCGGGGGTAGGACATAAAGTAGGGACACTTTCAGTAAATTTACTGGAATACGTTTTACTTTAGTTATAGATAGTTGAAGTAAATAGAATATAAGTTGGAGTAAAAAATTTAAGCAGGTGCATATGCACTGTTTTCTAGCCTACATAAAAACATCCTTGCAATGTACAAAGGTCCTGATTCTGTACTGCCTGTTGCACTAGACACAGAAGAGTTCACCAAGACACAAAAGTTTAAATTTTACATGCCATCTCCAGGCCAATATTCTTGCAAGCTAACTGAGAAGTAGAATTGAAATGGGGCATCACTATGAGATACTCTAAGCATCACTTGAAGGAAATGTGTGCACAGCACTTTAGCTTCTATTGATCTTTTCTCTCCCACTTTTATAAAAGGAGGGTTTCAGGAACAGATACATTCTAGTAAAGCATTACAGCAAATACGCTGGATCAGGCAGAGATTTTTCAAAGAAGACAGAAAGTCATGACAATATTTTGACCTTATCACAGTGTATCTTTCTCAGTAAAACTTTTTATATTGAGAACAATACACTTTTCAGCTTTCTATTACTTGTTTGCTTGGGATTTTTAATTACCTTCCAGCAAGCTTCCACTAGCATGAAAGTTGCAGCATCTTCCATGCAATCTCAAAAAGGATCATTTTTGTTAGGGTCTGTTTGTTGATTTTGTTTCTTTCCTCTTGGGATTGGGTTGTTTTGGCTTTTTTCATATGTTTAGTTTTTGGGGTCTTGCTGAGGGAGAGTTATGGAGTGGTGATTTGCTTTGCTTTGCTTTGCTTTGATTTTCAAATGCAAAATTGTCCTCTGAAGCTTCAGGCCCAAACAGAAACTTATGAAGATTACTGACCTTTTGCATCAGTTTCTTAAGCACCAGCAGTGTTAAGACACCAGCTTGCTGTGAGCTTTAAGAAGCCAAGAACTAGAAGCAACCTCAGGCTCTGATTTAGCAGATATCTTGTGCAAGAGTATTTACCTTGGCCTTATCAAAACTCTGGCGTCACTAACATTTTACACAATGGAGTAGATCTCTTTGGCAAAATTAAAAAAAAAAAAAATCCTAATTTTTAATTGTTTTGCTTTCCAAGAAAGTAATGAAGTGTCCCATATAAGTATCTAGATTGGCAACCTTAGAATAAAGCACAAAGCCTCTGCACACGCTTGGGGGTATCTATATTCCCCGGATCTGATTTCCATGGTTATGTATGCTTACAGTTCCCACAGTGCAAGCCGTGCCTTGAGACCTTCACACAAGAAAAGGAGAGTAAAGAGATGATGGCTTGCATCGGTCTAAACTCTAAAAACTATATCATTCTTTCCACACAATGTTCACAGATATGACGTCTACGCTGCACTCTATGCACAGAATGAAGGAGCAACATACTAGACATCTAGCAAGGACTGAACAAAAATCAGCTTTTTTATTCCTGAAATATAAACACCAAACTATTCCTGAGTCTGGAGTGCTGACAAACAGGAACACTGACTGAAGTTGAGACAGATCTTTGTGAAGGTTGGCAAAAGAATTCTGCGGTCTTTTATGCCTAAAGATCTAGGATCTCATCAGATATAATCTGCCACCTCTTCTGACAGTGCAGTGTTATGTTCTTCAAGATAAACAGAACTGTCTGAAATATCTACAATTCTTTAAGACTAACAGTTGGACAGTACATTGATGCCACTTTTATTATACCCTTATCTAATCTAAAATCACAAAAGGGTTGAGTTTGGAAAAAAACATTCCTGAAATTGCCTACTCCTATGCTCATGCTCAAAGAATTCTACAGTACAACTGGCTGCTTAGAGCCTGTCCAGTCAGGTTTTGACTTTCTCCAAGGGAGGAAACTTTGTAAGCTTTCTGGAAAACTTGTTCCAATGTTTACCATCCTCTCTTTTCAAACTGAATAATCCCAGCTCTCAGGCTCTCATCCTGTGCATGATGCTCGAAGTATCATATCTGTTGTCTTTTATTGGACCCAGTCCAGTATTTCATGCCTCCTATACCACAGAGTGCATTTCTAGATATCACACTTCACAAGTGGTCTCACCAATCTAAGAAGAGAGGCTGGAACACCTCCCAGCTTCCCACAAGCTACTGAAAATGCTTTTCCAAATACAGTTCAGGATGCTGCTGGCCTCTTTTTCTACAAAGGCACACTGCTGTCTCATTGTCAACCCATTTCCCACCGTGACACCCAAGTCCTTTTCCAAAATTGGGTCCCAGGCAACTTGACCACCAGCCAGTTTTTTGCATGGCATAATCCTCCCCTGGTGCAGGACTTGGATAAACTTCATGAGTTTCCCATTTTCCAGTGTCCCTAATGTGTTGAAGTCCCTCTGAATAGAGCCATAAACTGGTATACCAATTACTCCTCACACTTTCGGATCAGCAGCCTGATATTCATTAAATGCAAAGTGGAAAATATGAGCAACAAGGGGAAAAAAAAGGCAGTGTACCATTTGAGAACCTATTGTAAAAATATTTTACATTCTGTGACTTTCACTGAATAGAAATTTGTAATTGAAAATATCAACTTTGCGCACCTTCTTTACCTTGTAACAGAAAAACTTTCAAAATATTTGCAATATAGCACAGCAAAATTAGCAGTCTTACTCAGGGAAGTAACACCAGTGGTATGTAAGTTTAGAGAAGAACCGAAGAGGGGGGTTTTGCTAGTGATCCTCAACATCCACATGATTAACCAGTGATACCCACACACTTTAATCAATTTCAGCTAAGTAGCTAGCCACAAGACATCTAGAGTATGTATCTGTCCAGAAGGCCATCTGATCAAATATTGTTTCAACTTTGTCATTAAAAGAGCTACAAACACATCAGGTGATTAAACCAATATACTGACTAAGCATTTCTGACAATTTTTTTCCTCCTCGGCCTAAAATATAGTTTGCTGTCTTTCCAAAGAATCAGAAATTCACTCCTTATCCAGAGATAAATTAATGAGCATGAATTCACTAGAGTAATCATCAAAGAGCATTCTCATTCAACCATGTTGCACATATGGATAAGGTCTGATTGCACAAACTCTACTAAAAGTAATTACTCTGATTCAAAAACAATAGCAAAATTGCTGTTAATCATTCTATTGTCTGAAACATCATTTGGTAACAATCAAGGGAAAAAAAAAGACCAGAGCAGAAAAATTGTGGAAGGAACAATGACATTTGGTAAGCATATATGGTTCATCAACAAGCAATTCTTTTTTTGATAGCACAAATGTGTAACTCTGTGTAATCACACAAGACTTACAGAACAATACACGTTATTGGCAAATAAAATCTGACTATTATGAGAAGATCCCATGCTTCTGAAAAATGCCTCTTAAAAAACCCCCAAAAATCAGTAAGAGCATAATGAGGAATGTTGCTGCTTTATTTAACAACAGAAATGGAAATAACACTTCTGTGGTGCTTGTCTATCTGTCAACAGAAAACACTAAAAAAACTCACATCAAAACCATTTTTTTTAAATTTAGGTCCAACTGAATTGAATTCTTTCTGTATTTTAAAAAAATGTATTATGAAGCAAAATATTTAGGGTAGTTTTCTTCACATGAAATGCCCCATTTGACCTGATATTGCTTCAATATTTAATGAAATAAAATTAATTATTAACCTTACAGGGCAAGGGGTAGGGTGGAGGTGGGAGAAATTTTACAAAAATGCTAAAGGAAAGAAATCAGGTTAGATAAGGACTCAGTGTTAAAGCCCACTTAAATACAGCAAAAAAAGCTTGAAGCAAACTTAACCAAAAAAGCTTTGTATCCCAGCTTCTCACCTGGTGATTGTTTTCCTTGTTCATCATACTTCTGAAGAATTTAATTTCTGCTACTGATTTTATCAGCAACATATTATACTAAGAAAGACTCACCTTTAATATTTCACTCACTTCTCAAAGAGAAAGAAGGCGAAAGGTCTGTATTAGAGTAACCAAATTCTTATGCAGAATGCTCAGGGACATAGAGAAAGCCTTTAATCAGAAGAGATTACTTAATTCCAATGGGAATCTGTAATATTAATCCTGCTGATATCCCCAGCATTTTTTTTAATAAATGCCTTCCATGAAAAATTAATTCTGCTTTCTACCTGTCCCCTCAAATATGCAAGCATTTGATTTTTCTGACTAAGCATTAGCTGCATACTTTCTAATTGTTAAAAAAAAAACCAAAAAAACAAACAAATCAAAAGATCCCAATTATGTGGTTCATAGCATTTTATTTTTGACCACAGAGACACAAATGCATTAAAGTGTATTACTTATTGAAGGCAATAACTTCAAAATTGAGCAAGTAATTGATGGCA
>LTAT01000004.1:98500167-98513361 GCA_003286495.1 Chlorodrepanis virens | reverse complement strand
AAAATTAACACTGGTTTTCTAGCAGTTGAAAACAGTTCTAATTATGCTGAACATTTTGAAAACATCAAGACTGTTGTTTTGGTTAAAAACCACTGAACATAAAGAAGAGCAATGCCTTGTCCATTCCCATTTTAACTTTTTGTAAAAGAATTTCTGATTAAATATAAACAATTAAAAAGCATTTAGAAAAAAAATCACAGATCAGAGGCAGATCACAGTAAATCACTGTCCTAGGGCTATAATTATTGTAAGTACTTGCATAGGAAAGTATCATTACAAATATCATAATTCTCACCTTCCCTGGCTTCTAGCTCCACTATGCAAAACAATTTCATAGAAAAAAGCCACAATAATAATATTCTTATAACAACTTCAAGTCTATTTGAGTTTTTTGTTTGTTGGGTTTTTTAGTTTTATTTTAATATCTTTCTTTTCTTTCAACTGACTCTCATGGAGTCATTAATTCAGACTTATAACCTTTTGTCTAACTTTTTCATTCATCCTTCCTCACAGCTAGATTGTTTAACTATTCACAGATACAGTCTAGCTAGCTGAGTACTGAATTAACTCATCACTGCCCAGCAGCTCAGAGTAGGCTACTGCCCATTGTCACAAATGTATATTATCATCTTTGCTAGTGTTCTAGTGCATTTAAGAACAAATGCTGGTATCTTAGTAACAAAACCAGGTATTATGTACTCCTATGACTGTGCTGTGCATGCCTTCCAGATATAAGAATTGTATTACCTACAGTTTATCTATCAAGTGAAAAATGAATTGCAGCTCCTGGCACCATTTTGCTATTCGAACTTTTGGATTTGCCAGTGGCACATTTTGATGGTCTACTGAACTGCAGCTAACGAGCAGGAAAACATCGCTACAACCAAATCCAACAATGATGTCAAATGTAATAAAAATTGAAATTTGTGCATGTTTCCAGATATTGTTAAAAACTGTATTTATACTGCTTTTTGACAATAGGTGTTAAGTAACTTATGTTCTTACCATTTGTTGCATTAGGACATGCACTACCCCTATGTGTGCTATCTTTTACCTGTCTTGGGTTTTTCCTCTTTAGAAAGAACTATAAATTTCACAGCTGACACAAGTTTACACTGGCATCCTGGCATAGAAGAGAGAGAGCATCAACCTCATCCAGAAATTTGATTTGGAATACTAGCAGCTCCTTCTTTCTGTATGAAATAGTGTGCCCTGCTGTATTACGATTCAGTTCAAATATTATGTAGCTCTGAGTCCTCAGAGAGATGATGCATGCTTAAGTCAGTGTTGAGATTTAGGTATTTAAGAGCCAAAAGAAGCAGCATTTCTGTCTATATATCTGCATTTTGATTTTTAGTATTGTCCAAAGGCCTGCCAAACCAGAGAATCTATAACCACATAAATACACAGCAAAACTTTTCTGAGAATCTTTACTGATAACACTGAAGAAAGTTCTGTCTGTGCTCTGCGCTGTACCTCATCTGTATATTACACAATAAATGAAATTTAATGAAGTCAAGCAATCAGAAAGGACAATGTCCTCTTTCACTATGTTAGCTATCAGGTCTGGACATTCCAATAGCCCTACTTTTTTTTCTTATAAGATTTTGTTTCTAGGATCTTCCTGTGACAGTGCATGGCCCAAACTTTGACTGCCATAGCTTAAGAAAGAGTGAACCACATTTCTGTTCTAGGGTGTGTTCTCAGCCACAACTGAATTTCCAGATACAAGCAAGAATAAGGTAAACAACAGGATCCCCCAAACAAACTATGATCCACAGACATTTTTTGCTGTCTCTGTTTAATCCAAAATGCCATTCAAAACACAACAAAGGACACAACAAATTTCAGGTTTTTTCCTGAAATTTACTTCTGAAGAGGCTCTGCATGATTTGAATCTCATTTGATTCACACCAGCTGACAGCCACAAATGAGCGAGAGTGCCTGATCCTCAGCCTCCTGCCCCACAAAGCACAATCATTCCTCCTACAGTCTGTTTCATAAAATTACCAGTGTAGGTTACCTCTGCCAGGTAACCTTTTCCACTGTCTATTAGTTTAGAATATCATACTAAAAAATATCTCTCACCACTAGTCCACATATTATCCTAAACATACGAGTTAACTAATGAAACCACTTCAACAATTACCATCAATCAGCATGTCAGGAATGAGAATTAGGTTTCATGAGACAGATTAAATTTTCATCAAGGCATACTCAATTTTATGTTGTTTTGTGGTTTGTTTTGTTACTTTGGGTTTTTTCTTAAAAAGCTGTTTTAGCCGCAAGATATAAAAATAATTAAAACAAACAACCCCTTCATGATTGTTTTAGGTATTACTTTTAAAAGGATCCTTACACAGAGATGCAATTCTTCCATTTCAAATGTTTTAGCAATGATAACATGAAACTTAATAATCCTTGAGTTATGAAGGCTTCAGTAGTCTGCAGAGATACTAGCTTCACATTACCTGTATGGATTTACATCAGAGAATTTCGCAGGGTGAAATAGTTCCAGCTGAGATTTCAGCTCCTAGTCTGCCCCCAAGTCACCCCCAAACAGCTCAACAAGCAATACCATTCTATGATGCAGTTATGGCTTTAAAATCATGCAGTTCCTTTAGGCCAGTAACATATCACAGATTTTGGCTGAAGTGGTTTTGGCATTTGATTTATAAAGCTACACTGACTAGCTTGAGACTCTTTGAGAGTAAAAACAACCTAAGAGAGTGAAACAATGCCCTTTTGAATTTATAAACTAAACCACAGGAAAGAAAGATCTTAGACTTTTCATTATTGTTATTTAGGAATAAAATTGAGATCAAAATAGACACGTGCCTGTGGGATTGTTAATTCAATAAACTACATCATTCTTTTGTCACATTCTCCGAATAGGAAGATAGAAAAGAAAGTTTAAAAGAAAAGTTAATTCTGAGACAAAGCCATATGGAAAAGCAATTTTTGGAATAATTCTCAGTCATTCTAGATCAATGCTCAATTCAAAGATTTCTCTTTTGGTCTCCTTTTGCCAAGGATCTAGTCAGTGAAGAAGAGTAAGAAAAAGAGAGTAAAAACTGTGCTTGAAGATTTTCTATGCAAAAATGTGCCTACTTAGGAAAAGAGAGACTTTTTTTCCCCAAGAATTTTTCCTGCTGCTAAATTGATGTTGACAAACCCAGCATTAACATGGGCAGACTCCTTTTCTCTGGTTTCAGGAGGCCCTTGAGAAGGGAGTTAGGTAGAATCGCTCTGGCTGATGGCTTCTGAGGAGGTGAAGTTGCCATTAGGACAAGATGTTTAACAGATGCTGCAGAGAAGCTGTAACTCCACAATGGTATCTATGTCTCAAAAGGCCTCAGGTCATCCATGAGTTAAGAGGGACATACTCTTGCTAGAAGGCAAAACTTATCCCCTCACTGCATGATATAATAAAAACTCAAGAGTTTAAAAAGCATCAGGTTTGCTTCTTACTCTGCTGGAGCAGTAGGCAGCTGACCTATGTACCAGCAGATCTGAAATCACTACTTATATTGAAGAGAATAAGACTTTATTCCAGCCAATAGAAACTCTTTTACCAACTTCTTTTCATTTTACAAATAGGCTACTTTGCTTCTTTTGAGAGAATTCTAATGCCTTTTGGGTTCAAAGTGGCATCTCTAGTCTTAGAAAAGGTTGGCATATTTCTTGAAAAAATTGTCTCTTCCATTGCTCTGTGGTTCATACAATTCTTTTCAGAATGTGAGTATAAAGTAGATAGTAAATTCTCTTGTTTCTTTTACTTTAATATATCTTCCAATAAGGTAAAATGAAACCCCTTGGACTAATTTAAGTATGAGATAACATAGTTGTGGAATAATTTTCAGAGAGATTAATTATGAACTTTGCTCCTAGTGAATGCAGTCAAGGAATGCAGTCAAAGGTAATGGGTACCATTTTCTTCTTCTCTTACTATATAAAAAGCGATTTTCTGTGTATCTATTTACTAATTATAAACAGTAAGTCATCACACTCAGGTTGTTGTGTTTAGTTTCTGACAGTAAAGTCTCAGCTAAAACAAAACTGACTCTGATCCAGTGTAAGCCAATGCAACTCTGCACAGACTGAAATACCCTGACTTAGTTTCATAAAAATGGTTACTGGGTCCTTGCTGTGAAATCTGGTATATCTACGGTCTTAGGGGTTTGGTAGGCATCACAGTGCCAGAGATATGTCATAAACTGGCTTATTGATTCTAGGGACTGGACTCCTGAGTCTGTGGGTGCAAGAAAGTCCTCTCTGTAGTACACCCAGGAGTCTCTCATCTTGGAGGGTCTTGCGTCTTCAAGTCTCCCTAAACAGAACAGGAATTTGGGGCCCCTTTGTCAATTTAGGTTCAACATTTTCAGAACACAGATTTGACTTTCTCCCAAATACACTTTTTCTAAATTTTTCTAAACTGTTTCTAAACTTCATTGTGTTTGAACATATTTCAATTCCCTCTGGAAAAGCCTTAACTACAAATTGAATTTTTTTTTCCAGATTTCTTGGAAAACAAGCCCCTCTAAATGTCAATATTGTTTTATTCTTTTTAATTAAAAAATATTTTTCATTTTCTGTCAAAAGAATTCACAAGTTATTTGACTTTTACTTGTCTAGAAGAAGTGAATTCCACTTTCTTACTGTTGAAAAATGTTAGCAGTTTTTTTTTCTTGTTTTGTACTTTTTTATTTTGTTGTGATAAATATATTTTTTCTCCTTTGGATGGGATCAACCCAGATCTCCCGCAGACATTTTACTGTTATCCAAAATTACCAAGTTCCCCTTCCTTAAGGCTGTTTAAAGAGAAGATGCTTTCTCCATAGGTGCTCCCTCCATATTTATATTGACCCTCCATGGGTCAATATAAGTCATCAGCACGGAGCTAACTGAGAATTCCTAGCTGCTCAGAGATTTAATATCACTACTTCCAGTGTGTGATCTGGAATACATTACTCTGCACTGCTTTCCACGTAGCTGTGAGATTCCTCTCTATCCTGCCTTCCCAATGGATAAACAATGATATGCAGCGGCCACACATTGCAATTGCTACCATAAACCATCCTTTTTTTGTCCACACAGGTGCAGTCCAGCTCTAATCTGAAAGATATCTTCTTTCTTTCTTTCTCAAAATCCTAATGATATGAGGAATTCTTGCTGTTTATTGTGTATTCCTGAGCAGTATTCCATGTGGACCACTTAATGTGTGCCATTAGGATATATGACCTTTAAGGAGATTCCTGGCAAAACACCTTCTAAGAAATTAACCTGTTTAAAAAAAACCTTTATAGAAATTTGTGACAGAAATTTCTATTTTAGATGTTATCAGAAATCAGAACTCCCTAATTTGTATATTCCATCATTGCAGAAAAAATGTTCTTCATCATAATTTAAGGAATGGATTATGAGGTCACAAGAACCCAGTAATGGAGTCCTTTATGGTACCATACATAGAAAAGTCCACCACAATGTAAGGATACCACAGTGATTCTGATAAAGTTTAACGTAAATTGTTTAATGTAAAGTTAAATGTAACATTGAAATCTGAATATTGATTCCGATTTTGCTTTTTTTTTTTTATTCAGACACTATAACATTTCAGCTAGCAACATCATTTTACTGAGAGCAATTGAAGTGGATGTGCACTGGAGAAACTATTACTTTTGGAGCTTTGTGGGTGCATGCTTTCCATGGCTTTAACTTGTTCATGGATATCTCTGGAGCCACTGCATTTGTGGTACTGATCTATTTTTTTATACTTTCTTAGCTAACAGAAATAAATCTCCCTACATTTTCAGCATTCCAAGCAAACTAAAGCCCAAATTTAAAGATGAGAATGCCCTGAAAACCTTTTTAGACCTAAATCCCAAAAGGCAGAAATTTGCATATTAGTCAAGCAGCAACAGTTTTAATCCCAGCACTGCCACCTACTGAAGAGATCATTATAATAATGAGTTGGGGATTTTTTTGTTTTGTTTTGTTTTTTGGTTTTTTTTTTTTTTTCTGAAAGATGCACTTTAATACATAGACAAATTATTATCTCAGGAATTGGGTACTGGAAAAATGGAGTCCCTAACCCAATAAGCTATAGTATACAGTCTGGCAAGATGATCAAATGACCTTAAAATATATATAAATCTAATTACAGGAATGGTGACATGTCAGCAACAGTAACAGAAAAATACCATTTCACTATGCCTAGGCCTGTCTTTCTCCAATTAAAGGCAAATAAATCCCATCTGAACTGAACAGAACCAAATGCTATTTCAAGTTAGTAAGACTTGATATTAATCAATTAATTGCCCAAAAAGGAACTCAAAATAATAAATCAATGTTCCATACTCTGGAGGGATGAATGCAAATTGTAGCTGAACAATACTCCATGGGGAAAAAATAACTCCTATTTTCTTAAATAAGAAAATCTCAACAATAATTTATGAGTGAATAAAGCTTGATCACTCATGGACAGCTTCACCCCTGGTGTACCTGCCAGTTCCTCACAGGATGGGTGCTTAGGATGCCAGTTGCCCACATATTAATGACTGATAACTCACCTTAGACACCTTGTTCCCTTGCTGCATCTGCTCCTGCATGAAACAGCTCCATTTGATGTTGGTGAACAGGTTAGGCCACACCCCAGAGGAATGCACCAGATGGTTTAATGATACTCAACACTTCCAAAATTTCTTCTTGAGGAAATGAGTCTCAATTTCCATTGTAAAAATATGGGTAGCCAAATGCTGGCAACAGAGTTGGAAAAGTGGCTTGTTCTGTGTGGATTGAAAGAGGCATTGTACAGGCAACACTTGAGATTATTTTGTTATTTTTGCCTAAACCCAGGAGTGTGGCAGGGCACTGAGGGGGTTGATGGCTCCCAGGGCCTGGAGGACTCCAGGACTGGTGTGGTCCCATGTGGTTCACTGGGAGCAAGCAGAGGGCAGAAAGCAGGAAAAGCCTTAGTCCCAGGCATAAGACACCATCCTGGTGACAGGAATGTGACAAGGCAGGGCCAGGAGGCTGACCTGCAGGCAGGCCTGGTTGGCAGGGTCCATGGCCAGGCAAGATCAGGCTGTGGGGGGCTGGGGACCAGCCCTGCTGGGGCACTGTTGGGGCAGGAGCTGATGGCCCCAGGGCTGAGAGGGGGCCCTGAGCCATGGTGTCTTAGGTTACAGTGTGAGATATAACCAAAAATATGTATTCTATCAGCATATCCATAAGGTGTTAAAACCAGGGGGGGCAGTGTTCTTTGTCTCACCCATGACACATCCCTGATGACACATCCCCTCTGGGGACTTCTTCTGCTCATGGGCCATCAAGTCTCACTTCATGACTCATAAAGCTACATCATCCCATTGTGAGATGCTCTGCCCCGGGGGAGGAGCCAAGCATTCCTACCTGTATATAATCTGAGATTTGGAACACCATGGGCAGTCTCATCCACTGGATTCCAAGAGGAAGACAAGACCCTTCTATACCACTCACTGGACCTTCAAAGGAAGACCCAACCCTTCTATAGTATCACTGTTTCATCATCTGTCACTCCAGGAGGACTGCAGCCACCAGTTAATCAGACTGCTACCACCCCCCTCACCAACAGGGTGTCAGGCTGCATCCTGACTCTGTCAGTTTAAGCCAGTGTTTCTGTATTATTGCCTTTATCCTAATTTTCTTATTAAATTGTAATTCTGACTTGGGATCTCCCACTGGCTTGTTTTCAAACTAGTACACATGGGCAGGTGGGGAAGGTCCCAATGGGTGGGCAGGGACAGGTAGTGCTGGCAGTGATTCAGTGCCATAGGAGGATGATAGGTTGGCTTCTAGTGAGCCCATCTTCCTTTGGAAGTGTTTATATTCTCTGTGTTTTCTGACCACCAAACTCACAGACTATAACCTAAAAAGTTGTAATCCCCCCTCTAAACACTATGAAATTGTTTAAAGATACATTCTTTACATCCTTCTCCCCCACCTCAAACTGAAAAATTGAAATATTGCAATTAAATCTACAGCAGAAAAAAAAATTTACTCAAAATATGCATTGTTTCTTTTTCTATTGTTTTCAGTCAGCCATTGGAAGCCAAAAGCACTGCAGCTAGCCAGATGGATTGTTGGTTGCCCTCAGCCAGGTCTGGACAAGTTCCAGCACACAATGACCATATCTCGAGAAGAGCAGTGACTTGCAAGGAGGTGCAGAGCACACCAGAGGGAAACAAGAGAAAAGGGGAAGTCTAGCTGACCCAAAACAAGTTCAATAACATTTTTTGATGGGTCAGGGAAAGAAACTTGTTCTTAGGAAGCAATGCTCACTTGCCACTGGTATAGTTAGAAGGGAATTTCTCATGCTAGCTATATTTTCAAGAGTTGGTAGGACTGGTGAGTCATTTGCAGAGAATGAGAGGATCTAGCATAAATGGAAAGGCTGTTAGGAAAAAAAAAATGTGGGTACAAAAGCCCTTGTCATAAATAGAAGCAAGAAAGAAAAATAAGGAAGTGCTCAGAATTCTGCCCATGCATTTTTTGAGATAAACATACAAAATCTCACATCTGTCACCTTTACTTTCTGAATTTATTTTCTTCTTCCAACTTATTTGTAAAATTATATACCTTTTGCCATGGGGCTCCACTGTCACATCAGACTGTGACATTTCTACAATTCTCCATTTACCGGGTATTTTTTGTATTTATGATTTCACAGCTTCTTTCCCTCTCTTTCTCTATACCTACTTACTGCAAACTGACCAGATGCATTACAGGCCCTAAAACCCCATTTATTTGTTCCTTTGTTCACTCTGGATTTCTTCTTTTCTCTTTCTCTACATATTGTTACAACTTTTTTCCCCAAGTCTCTCACTCTGTAAATCCTTCTTTTCTTTGGAAGGACAAAATTGGACAAAATTCTAGTCTCTAACTCTTGTTCTGGTGTTTCAAGACTGGTCCCAAATTTTACATCTAATTTCTCTCCCCCAGGCTCTATCTATTATTACACTAAATCATTTTCAGTCCTAGCAGCACCTTCCAAAAGGATCCCTTCTTTCATTCAAGTCTGTTCTCTTGCCTCCCATGTTCTTCAATTTGTCATTTCGTATCACTTCTTGTCTCTCTTCTGTCATATGGTTATTCCCATTTCTTCACAATTGCCTGACTTTAAGTGGCTAGAAAGATTCATGATGGTAAAAATATCAGTGAAGAAAGCACATCATTGTTTCTATTGTCAGATTAGTTGGTGCTGAAGCGTCAAGATGCTGTCCAAATGTCACAGAGTATAATCATAAATTTTCTCTCCCCTCAACAAGCCTCAAAGAATTAGTACTAGGGATGCCAGCTCCATATCCTTATCTCTTCACCTATTATTTGTTTCTAAGCAGATTTGAGGTGTATTCTGCATTCAGGATTTTGTAGAAATATAGCAGAGGCTCAGCCAGCCCCTAGATTGTACACCTTTGCTATGTACCCATGTGAGTACCGATAGCTGGGGGGAAAACACACCCAGATCAAGAGACGGTGACCCTAAAAAGTTTGAGTGATGTCTTCTCAATATTTCCAGTGAAGGGAAAGGCTCAGGTAGAATCAAAAGTACACTATGTGCCAATACCTGCCTCTGTGGCTCATATCCCATGCAGGGTTTGTGTGCCTGTGACCACTGGGCCATCTCTTAGGATTAAGGAATGGTCTCCATCTGATGAAGTGGGTTGAGAGAATTTCTGAAAACAAGCTTGTTTGCAAAATGACATAGCATTTACACATGAGTTTTCAAAGTGAAGACCAAATGCAAGAGAAGTGGCATAGTAGCTAGCAAGGATTCTGGGAGATAGCACAATAAAAAAGTTCTTCTACATTCCCTAAAAAACATCACTGCTGGGAACATATCCAAAGAGCCAAGACACAAATGTCTCTTAAGCTTAAGGAAAAAAAAACAAAACAAAACAAAAAAAAACCCCAAAACAAAACCAAAAAAAAACACCAAATAAACACAAACAAACAAACAAATAAACAAAATAAACAGAGGAAAAAAAAACAAAACAGAGGGATTAGAAGTTGTGAGCAGTTGCAGAGTAACAGAACATGGTAGGATAGTTCACATTGTAGTGCAATGGGTGGGAACAGATTCTTTAAGAGGCACAGGTTGGGAATGACAGGAAGACAAACTGTTCTCTATTCAAAAGAGCAGCTTGAACGTGTGGAGCTTTGCCATGAGATGGCTCACAAGCAAGCTGAGGGTTTACAGGTCTGGATCAGAGGGAGGCTAGTGAGGAAGCTGTTGTGATGATCTAGGGGTAAAATAAGATGCAGTCTTATTTAGCTGACTGAAAGCAGCCTTGCAATCAGGAAAAAGATTAAAAATATTGATTTGACAGGGAATTAGGAATTCTAAAACTCTGCTGCAATTGAAACCAGCAGGCAACAATCAAAACCTCTATTAGTACACTGATAGGAAAACCAGAGGGGTCGTGTGATGAGGGTCTGAAGCGTTCAAAGGTTTGTTTGCTAAGACCTTTTACTGATAAGGTATGTCCCCTGGCTTTTCAGGAGAGCCTGGAAGACTGAGGTACAGCCTGTGGTAGGAAGGTATTAGTTAACGATCAATCAAGTGAATAAATTTGTTTTACAACAGTTCATGAGACCACATGAGATAACCTGACCTTGGTGAGGAAGTTTAGCCAATCACCTTTCAAAACCTGGGTGATCCAGAGAGAGCCTTTGTGATTAGAGAATGGAAAGTGTCACATCGTTATTCAAAGATCAAGAAAGAGAATTTGGGACATTAGAGGTTGGTCAGCCTCACTGCAGTCTCCTGGAGAAATCCGCATATCAAAGCCATTCATAGGCATATGAATGATGATTGAGAAAAAACACAATGGATTTACAAAGGTAAAATCACACCTAACTGATTTCCCTCTCTGATAAATTAATTGGTGGTCAGGGCATATTATTCGTCTTGACTTTCTCATGATTTTTGCACTATTTACAATCATACCTTTGTAGCCAACCTAAAGAGATGTGAACTGGATGCATAGACTACAATATGCTCATAAAACTGATTGGACTACAGGGTGCATGGAAAAATGGTTGGATTACAATGATCCAAAAGTAATGGGTTGCAGTTTGAAATTCACTTTGCCAGATGGTTACTAGAGGCTTTCCTCACAGGCAGGTACTGGGACTGTTACCATTTCATATCTTCACTACCTACCCAGATGACATACAAAAACACACTCTCATCAAGTCTGTGGTTGAAACCAAATGTAGAGGAAGAAGATAACATGCCTAACAGCAGGGTTGTTCTTCAGGTAGGCTTTAACATGTGGAGCTTTGACTGGGACTGATGGAAATTCAGGAAGTTCAACAAAAACGATAAGAAATTCTGAAATCTGCAATGAAATAACCATGTGCAGCAGTATTGGCTGGGACTCACTGCATAGAAGGGTTTTGAAGAAAAAAAGAAAAAAAAAAAGAGATCCTGAGGTTAACAGTTTGAACACCAATCAATAGTGCAGCTTTGAAGCAGTAAATGTTTATTGAAGAGTGGGATATATTAGCAAGAACAAAGCCAGCAGATAGAAATCCTCTGTATTTGGCATTTGTGGCCACATTTAAAGTCTCTTGCCCAGTTTTGGTTTCCCAGTACAGGAAAAGTAGCGACACTGGGGAGCAAGTCTAATGGAGGTAAATCAAGATAGACCCTAGAGAGATTTTAAATAGGTCATTAAATCTATTCTGTTTTGCAGTTTTATGTAGCTGGTAACTTCTTTTCCAGTCCAGATTAATTCACCACCTTTACTGTTTACAAGAAAGCATACACTGCTTTGTAATCTTTGTCCCAGAACTAAAGTACTCTTCAGATACCGAATCTGTGCTTGGCCATGCCACTTCAATGTTTTCTGAAGTTGTCTTTCACTGCACCTGGCTGCCATGGGCACGGATAGAGCACAGCCTATTTCCAACAGATGTACTGAGCCTGGCTCTTTCTAAACATGATGTAGACACTTTAGGCATCGTGTGGTGGCTTGACCTTGGCTGAATGCCAGGTGCCCACTAAGAGGCTCTAGCATTCTCCCTTCTCAGGTGGTCAGGGGAGACAAAATGAAATGGAAAGGAACCTCATAGGTTGAGATAAGGCCATTTAGGAAAGCAAAAGGCTCTGTGTGCACAAGCAAAAAAACCAAAGATTTTATTCTCTACTTCCCATCAGCAAATGATATCCAGTTGCCTCCCAGGTCTTCAACATGACTAGTAGTTACTCTGGAAGGCTAATGTTGCAAATAACAAATGCCACTTTATTCCTCCTCCTTTTTTTTTTTTCCTTTATATCTGAGCTGATTTCATACGCTTTGGAATGTCCCTTTTGTCAGTTTGGGTCAGCTGAACCGGCTGTGTCTCCTCACAAGATACTGGCCCAAGCCCAGCCTTCTACTGGAGAGAGAGAGCTGATGCTGTGCCAGTGCTGCTCAGCAGCAGCCAAAGCACTAGTGTGTTATCAATACCTTTCTATATATCAATTCAAAGCATAGCACTGTGAGCCCTGCTATGGGGAAATGAACTCTGTCTCAGACAGACCCAATATAGCCCTATTTTCAGAAAATCTGGTGATCAGTGGTATGGTAAGAAAACCAGTCCCTAATGGTTTTAACATGTTAAAGTGCACTTGCAAATTATCTGTCAATTATTTAGTTCAGATATAACCCGTGAAGCTCTGAAAAATATTAGTGCACACATAAAAAGCAGTTAACAGGCAAATATCTTAGGAAGGATGGGGAGATGAAGGCAAATAAGCAAGGCTCTTTTACTCTCAGTAAAAACTGAATCATGCTTTGTATGTGGATTCCATTTTTGTTTTCAAGAGGTAAGCTACTTCTTGACTGAGGGTAAGGGAAATATACAGAAATATTTACAAAATGTTTATCTCACTTTTTATACTCCAGTGGTCTGAATTGTACTAACTGCAATCTGATCTCCAACTTTCATAGCTCTCTAAAGATAATTTTGTAAATTTTTCACAGGAATAGCTTAGATATTTGTTATATAATGCATCATTCCATGCTTGAGTGGAATACCCTGTGTAATATATCTGCATTGAGACACTGTCCTTAATAAACATTTTGGTCTAATCACTAATTGCATGGGCATTTTTAATCCCACCTAAACTGCATATGTATTTTCTTATCTTTTTTTTTTTTTTTTTTT
>LTAT01000004.1:98489738-98500157 GCA_003286495.1 Chlorodrepanis virens | reverse complement strand
TTTTTTTTTTTTTTTTTTTTTTTTTTTTTTTGGTTTAATGAAAGTTAGAACTCTGGGAAAGTGTCTTACATACAACGCCTGTCACTTATAGCTATGGTTCTTACATGTACATGCACATGTCCCAGGTAGTCTCTGTACTCTTAGCTCTGATATGAGGTTTGTATTTGTGCAAAGAATAATTAGCAACTCTTCTGTTTTATTTTTTTTTAGAAGGGCTTCTTCCCTTCCTGCAGACTGTTCTTTGTCACAAGGTGTTTGTGTTAAAGGATCACACAGCTACTTGAAGATCTCATTTGTTATTTTTAACCAATACCCTAACACCTATACAAGAGGGTCTGTAATTTTCAAACAGGCTGTAAAAGGGAAGATTCCAAATATATCTGGATTTTTTTTAAAAAAGAGAGGTACCAAGTCACTTGGTTGCTCAATCATTCAGGGAGAACAAACTGAATGGGATCAAAATATTAACAAAAAAATCACAGATTCATCTATATCTCTCCCACTATTTATTTATTTATTCATAGTTATATTTTTCCTCAGTCAGATGGGGTTCTCCTGTTCAAGAGTTCTGGCTGCATAACAGGGAGAATAATCTGTAAGCAGTCAACTAAAGCTGTCATAATTTTGTATGAACAAGCTTTCACACAGTTGGAAAAGCATTATTTTAAGAAATACTCAAAAAATTCATCATCACAAGCATTTCAAATATGCATGGAAGGGCAACAGAGGGCAAGATAAGAGAAATTACCATGTCTTAGGGAGGCCAGTGTAGTGGGAATCTTCTTTTCTCTACTGGATATTTTTAGCACAGTTCATGTGGTATAAGAAAACAATAGAGCCATTGCAAAGAAGCAGAATAATGGATACTTTCCTTACCCAGGTGAAATAATTATGTAAAACTGGATTTACTTGACAGTCAGGGTTATGGGACAGTTTCATCTAGAGAGATTGTAAATTCTTATGAGAACACATAGCTCTACAAAAAATTTCACATAGGGAAGAAGCCAGCTGTTAGAAGGTCTACCTATATCCATTTAAACTCCATCCTAAAATAGTTCCAGTCATACTATAACAAACAGGGCTGAGAAAACTCTGCTGTCGGTAACAATAAATAAGAATTTGAAAGATTCTTTTTAAAATAATTTCTTCCATATTCTCGCTGTCACAAAACACTTTAGGAGCAACATATGTTCTGTGCTGTTATTTCTTCTAGTGAAAAAAGTTGTTGAACCCTTTATCCTTTACCCACTGCAGTCTCTGAACTCCTAGTTATGATATGTGAAAATGCAATGCATCTCTCTAGATGTAAATTAACACAGTCAAAACTAAGTCAGCATATAAGGATTACTGATTTTAAAGTAAGTATAGGCTTACTTTCAGTTTTAATGAGGAGGAAAAGTTTCCCATCTGCTGTCAGCAGAAGACAAACTGAACCTCCAGCTGTGGTCTCCCTGTACATCTTTTTGAAGCAATTCCCACACAGCACTAAAGTTTTATTCATCACAAAAGCTTTCTACAGAACGTGAGGTAATTAGGTCTTTTTAATAAGTGTATGCTTCACTTTGCCCTAATATTACCTAAACTGTGGCAGCCCACACACACTGAAATATATACTGCTACTTGCTATTACTCTGGGTAGTTCTTATATGTAAGCAAAGATAAACAGCTTTAGGTATAGAATGAGAAAAAATAAAATAAAAAAACAATTTGTTGAGGCAATGCTTCAGAGAAAGAAAGGCCAAACTGCATATGAAAAAAAAAAAAAACAGCTCTCTTGATCCATTCCTAGCTAAAAATGTATTTTACATGCATGTGTACATATACATATGTGCGTGTGCACTTTTGTACATATTCACACAATGAGAACTAAAAGCATTTCAAAGAATTAGTTTTAATTAATTTAACTATATCAGCAGAAATGACAATGTCTCATGATAACTACTAACTACTAATCGATGAACTAAGGTTTTGATTGAATTTATAGCACTGAATATATCAATATGCTGAGAAAGGGTCTTTTAATAGAGCTGATCCTACAAAAAAAATTTTTTTTTTTATTCCCATAGCAAAAATAACACTTCATTATTACAATGGAAGTACTATCAGTCAGAAACATTAGATTAAAAACTTAACTATGATATTTTACGAGTTTTGGAGCATTTGTCAATAACATCTGAATTTCTGTTGATGCAGACTTTTTTTGGTGCAGAATTTATAGTCATTATTTGCTTCTCCATGTTTTGCTATGTCATCATTTATACCATCTGTCATATGTGATCTACAGGGAACCAGCAAGTTAGTCAACTTTATTTTGCTGATGAATAGCAGAGATGATTCACTAAATAGGTTAAGCTATATGAGCTAAGAAACAGGAGATTTTAGATAAAATTGGTATGTGAAGTGTGTTTTCATTATGACACTCAAATAACGTTAAGTACAATTAGGGGTCTTTAGGTTTTATTGGCAATAGGAAATAAGAAAAAATAGATCACAATTATTTTAGATAAGACCATAAACATGACTAGTTTGGGGATTGATTTAAAACATGCATTCAAAATTTATTTGTAGACTCTCACTTATATTATCAGAAGTATGATTAGTGTTGAAATACCTCAACACTCAAGAATAGTTGTGTTAACTAAGGGTTTGCACTGATTACTGTCACTGGTTTTTAAATGAACATAATGGTAGATCATGACCAAATCCAAACCATACAATTCAAGCTCAATGGCACTAATGTTTTTCATAAGCTCCACTCACTTGTTATAGGAAACAGAAGACATTTTGGTATGCTTATAAGAATGTGAGGTATCCTGATATATTTTTTGTTAGAGGGGGAACCGAACCTCTGTAGATTGCAACAAGGATTATGATTTGAGAACAATTAAAAGAGCTTCCCAGCACATTAAAAGTAGGCTTCTACAAAGTAATTTATGTAAATAAATTGATTCGGTAACATTCAGAGTTGGTGTAAATTTAATGTTAAGAGGCACTCAAGTAAAGTCCATTCATAAGAGGAATGGACTTTACTGAAGTGAGTGAGACAAGCAAGATCAGCTTCTTAGCTGAAAAGACAACGTATTTATCTCACTGCGGAACACTGGAACTTTACTGACACTTGATTATATAAACACCTGATCTAAATGCTTGTCTATCATTTGCCTAGCCAGCTAGTCTGTGTCTAACTACACTCACGACGGATATCAAAAATTCTCAGAAATTTATAAACTTCAAGTGTGACTTAATTAACAGGTGGCCAGGAATCATAAAGTTCTATTTTTAGCATTCTGACAGGTGAAATAATGTCAGATAAAAGAAGCCACTCTACTAAGAAAATGCGTATTTTACAATGTATCATATTTTACTACTGTGATTAAAAATTGGGCATGACTCCTCATGATAAATGATCCAGGAACAATTGTTCAAAACAGTAAGTGATTCCAAACCTAGAAACTATGCAATGACTCAAAGACATTCCTTGGCCTTTCAACAATATATTAAAAGAGGGGAATTGATTAACCTTCTTTAGTTACTTATAACTGCTTAATGACAAGTCACTACACATGAAAATGGAGCAATGACAATGACAATAATGACAATATTTTTTGAGTGTTCATTAACACTAGAAAGTTATCCTCGATCAAAGCAGACTATTAATCATACAAGATATTTTTAAACAATGCTACCTGTGACTCTTCCTATTCTTGAAACCAATGCCACATTAGAAGGACATGAAACCACTTTCAGCTATTTCTAAATAAATCCACCAGTAAACAAGCCCTTTTAGCCTATCTTCTACTTTGACAGATTGTCCAAGAAACAAATTTGGCCAATAAAAACAAAATGTTCTCTCTAAAAGTTAAAAAAGTCACTGCTGACAAACACAATGTAACTTCTAAACAACTCCTCAGTTTCATGTCCTGTCTCTCTCCTCCTCCCACAGATCCAGCTTGCAAGATGCTGACCAGTAATGAGATACACCACACATCCATCACTCCCACTGTCTCAGGGGGAGGTGAGAGCACACAGACTCTCTGGCAAGACTGTGTTCAAACTATGGGGATAAAACTTTGAGGAAGGCAGCGATATATATGATGAGAATTTATTGCTCCTAATACAGCTCCTGGCTTCCACCCTGCTATAAGTAGGCTGAAGAAATACTAAAACAGTGAACACCAACAACACCCGGGTACAGATTGTTCCCTGGAAGGCAAGCAGTCAAACAGACAGTAGTTTCATAGGAATATGTTACAACTGTTACACAGCAGCTTATGAGAGTCTGAAATCTGTTGGAAGGGGTCTTGTGCCATTGCTCCCACAGGAGCCAGTCGTTATGATGCCACTGGTCTGCTTCACTGCCACGTGTTTTACACCCCTAACTCTTGTGGTGCCCCTCAACATTAAATTTAAATCAGCTCTGAATGTTAGCCAAACTATTTATTTATATAAATTCTTTTCTATAAGCCTACTCTTACTGTAGTGGGAGGTTCCTTTAATCATTCTGATTTCATAGTTAATGCAATCTCCAATGCTGCAGTTATACATTTTTCCCCTTCAACATAAAATAGATCATGATATCCACACCTTATGTACACATCAAAATTTCTGCCGCTTCCAATAGCAAGTAGATTGCACATTCTCAAACTCAAATGCAAAATTAAAAGGGGAAAGGTAATAGATATTGCAAAGGACATCCAAGAATAAAAAAAAGATCATGATTGCAATTAGTGTACAATAAGAATTTACTCCACATTTTCCATTTATTGTAGCTGTTTATACAAGAGTCCTAACTCGGTAGCTTTGCATGAAGGACACAAGAGTAGCAGAGGGAAAGTGGCATTGTATGAGATACCTTCTTTAAATTCAGAAGATCAGCTATCATTTAAACATATTTATAAAAAAAACATGGTCAAGATTACTGAGCTTGAATACATGAAGTGAGATATTCAGATTGTCCAGCTTCCTAAGAAACTTCCAAGGATACTTCCAAGGAAAACATTGCCATTGGCCTCATTTTTCTTAGGAGAGAGCCAGAACTAAGATGTCATTGCCTTACTCAAGCCAAATGAACTGAAATTAATGGGAAACTGAATGTGATTATGTTAGGCAGAATTTTAAAACAGAACGGAGTAATTCTTATTTTAAATTATTTTGACTGAGTATTTTTATTTTAAATTAAAAATATAGTAGAAACTAAAAACTTGGGAGTTTGAACCCACCTCAATTTCTGTTTCCTTGAGTGACACGATCGAGTTGTAAACACAAAAAGTAGTTTTACAATGTCTACCATTAAGACAACTGTATTTATTGTATTTTAATAGAAAAATGTTGCGGCTGACTCAGGTTTTATTTCACGTACTTAAACTTAGCCCTGTGATATTTTGCAACTAGAAACATTGCAGTCATGCCAAAGCACAAAGAGGAACTAGAAAATGCAACTCAGCAACCTGAAACCAATTCATTAAGTAACTGGCAATGTGAAACAGCAAAGCAAACAAACCTCATCAATGGTGAAAATGCACAAAAATGTTAAATATTAAATTGGCTTATATTTTAGTCATCTGAGGTATATAAGCAACACAGATAAGGGTTTTTTTAAGAATATATGACTTTAATTTTGTCCCTAGAATGATAAATTTACAATGAAAATGACATGTCCACCATAATTTTAAAATACACCACTTTCCTGAAAATGCCTTTCCATTATATTTGGTTGTGGCAGAGGAGTAAATTTGACAAAAAATAAATTCTTATGCACATCCACCCTTAGAGGAGTCACAGTAAAATGACACATTTAAAATTAAATAAATGTTGATAAAAATTCTATAAAATAAATATTCCTCCTGGATCTCCTCAAACAAGATTTTCCTCAGCATATTGTCTAGTACACCACTCTAAAAAACCCAAAAAAAACCACCGAACTAAAATAATAAACTTAAAAACTGAAGAAACAGGATCAGTTTATTGAGAATGAGGCAAAAGGATACAACTGACACTGGCCTGATATTTTACCTCTTGTTGATTGGGATAATAATTTTCTCAGTGTTCAATATCGATTTCAGTCCACCCCCTAGAACTTTGAGGCCATTTGTGTTGGGAAGAGCAGACACAGCAAATATATGCATGGCACCTGTGCCAACTTCTGGAGCATTTGTTGATCCTCTGAGTCACCTCTCCCTCTGAGGCCTCTCTCCCTAAGGCTGTCAAAGATGCTTGTGTCTACTCCTCCAATACTTGCCACGGACAGCTCAAGTAGAGATGGTTTTATTTAATTTGGAAGGGGAAAATATTGCTCTGCCATCTCTCTGTGCTCCCACAATGTGTACTCAAGCATTAGTGGACAAATATATCAAATAAATATCAGATAAAAACACCCAAAATATGGTAATGCAAAGAAAGTATATATTTTAGGGTATGGTCAGAGAAGATATTCAAAGCCTCCACTGTTGCTTCTAAAAATGTCAGGGCAAGTCAGAAATGTCAGTTCCTTTACCAGTTTTCAGATTGTAATTGAAGGATCATGTAGCTCTCTCACTCTTTCTCTCTCTTTCTCTCTCTCTAAATAGGTCTATAAAGATCAGCTGGAAAGTGCAGACAGAAATTGTTCACTGGTTAGCTTTACTTAGAGCTACAGGGTATATATGTGCTTTGTTTTGTCTTATTGACCAATCTAGCTTACATTTTTAGCACACACAAACAAAGATCAGGAAAAATAAAAAGTTGATGAAAAACACGAACAACACAAATAAGGTTCCAATCGTGCAAATTTTGCTTCACTGGATAAAGCACTTCTTGACACAGTAATGTCCAGAATCTCCCTCCCCCAGAAAAAATACAGGACTGAGACTGAAGCCATTCTTTTTTTTTTTTCCTTTTTTTTTCTTTTCTTTTTTTTTTTTTTCTTTTTTTCCTTAAGGCTATACAACACAAAGAAATAAAGCATGGAAGAACACCTCATTGGGCTGAACACTCCATTCTTCTGGCTCTGGAGTGAGCCTTTGACAAAGCGATTCTGTGGTCCGAGTTATTTGTTTCATTGGGACAACAACAAGAGAAAGAAAAAGAGGAAAAAATGAAAGAGAGGAAAAAATAAGAAGAATAAGAAAGTCAATGATCCCAACAATAAAATCCAAAATTGACTTTACAATCACAGGTACAAATTGCTCAGGTCGATAATTTCATTTCTCCTAAAGATCACTGTCGTCTAAAACTAATTAGAGGCGCAGGTTCCGAGGAATTGTCAATATTCAAAGCAAATGTTGGAGTATAGAAGGTTACCATTCTTCTACTGTGACAGTCTGACGGGGTGACTGAAAATATTGTCATGTGCTGCCAAGTTCAGGGTGTCATTAACAATTGAATCCTTGCTCCGGCTCATGGATCTGTCTCCTATTTGGCCTTCTTTTATAGTGGAAAGACTAAGAAGCCAGAAAAGGTTGAATATTTCCACCCTCCCATGAGGTTACCCCTTTCCAGTTTGAGATGCACTTTGTCTTCTCTTTCCATGAGGAGCAAGACCCCATTGCTGGCTGCTTCTCTGGTGACATCCTGATCCCCTGCAAAAGCTGAAATCACTGGGTAGCCGTTTTGCATTAAACTTACCTAAAAAGTGCAAAGAGACAGAATCTGAGTTTTCTCAATACTCTCAATAATTTTTTTGCCCTGTGCACATCACTAAACTTTTGTACAGGTCACAATCATGGTTGAATTAAGCTAAGGAAATAGGCAATGCATGATTTCTGTCATGTTTACAGACCCCTTTAAAAATAACCCACAATCTCATTCTTCAACTTCTGGGTTTTTTTTTTTTGTTTTTTTTTTTTTTATATGAGTCTAGAAACGAGCATTTGAAGAAAAGAAAAAAAAAAGAAAAGAAAATTGAAGGAAGGACAGCGTCTTCTTTATTAGAACCCACCTGGATGGTTTGTCTGTTATAGACCTTGACCACGTGGAAACTGAAACTATATATCCCTTTTCTTGGTGCTACAAATATACTGGAAGTAAGATCAAAATGGTTGCCAATATTAACTAATACCTGGAATGTAAACAAATAGAACAAAGACAAGGAGAAAGAGAGAAATCAGAGAAATCAGACTCCACCTTAGAGAAGCACCAGCAAAAATTTGGCATGACCAACATAAAGCATAGTCAAATGGAACTTGCAGCACAATTAAAAGTGCATGGCAGGGGAATGGAGTCAAGTTAGAGAGGCATTTAAAAGGCATCAGAGTTAATAAAGCAATTTAGTTACACAAAAATGATCCCCAAAGCCCGTTAGATGAAGTGTAAATGTCCACACTGAGCTGTCAATAAAGCAAAGGTGGCAGAAGGAGGAGGGGGAGGAGTGTGAAATGAAGGGAAGGAGGGAGGGGGAAAAAGGTAGGAAAAAATACCAAAAGTCATTAGCTCATAATGGAAATGTATGTTTTTTAGATAGTACTACTGAAATCAGAGCTGACCTCGAATTTAATAGGGTATAGAACTAAAACTACACTACAGAGAGGGGCAAAGGAGGAAAGAGGATGCTCAGCAACAACATCTGCCAGCTCATGTTCTCTGTCCCTCTGGAAGGCTGTGACACTCGGCCCTCACGCTCCTCAGGAGGCTGGAGTGGGCCTGCTCCTCCTTCCCGACAATAACCTTAATTTTTCATATATTTCAGTGTTTTTTTGAAACAAAACAAAACAAAGAAAAAAAAAAAAAAAAGGAAGAGTTGAGCATTCCGGCAGATGTGCAAAGCCTCGCTCGGAAGCGGCGGCCGCACCCAGCCGATCCCGCCGATCTGACAGGGACTCATCCCCTGGCACCTTGTCCAGGCTCCTGGGACGGGAGCAGCGTTTGGCGCAAAGGGCACGGGCGGCGGGCAGAGAAGAACCTGCGGGTCGGTGGCGATGTCCGGCGAGCGGGTGCGCCCGAGCCGGCTGCTCCGTCGTGCCCACACCCGGGGCACGCCCGTCACGCTCCGTTTGCGGGCTAAAACTCGGTTTTAAGGAAAAAATGCAAAGCAGGAGAAAAAAAAGACCAAAAAACACACCGTCTCCCCCCAACCCCCAAATCCCAAGCCTTTTTTCCCAAAGAGCCAAAGTCTATAGTTGCCCCAAAAAAAGGAACAAAAAAATGATTTAAAAAAACCTTACTGTGAGAGCATCGAGAAAACGCCTTCAAACTCCTAGGAGCTGCACATTGCACAACTCCTAGGAACTGCGCATTGCCGGGTAAAGCATCTAGAATATATTATATATTTAGCAAGTTGGGGGGTTGATTTTTTGTTGTTTTGGTTTTTTTTCCTACTGATCTAATTTTATGAGATCTTGTATGCGACGAATGGCTGTGCAAAATCATTAGGGAGGACAGGTAGACAGATAAATGACAACAAGACAGGTAAAAAAACCCCAAACAAATAACCTAAAAAACCAACAAAAAAACAAGCCCAGAGAAAACAGTCTGGTATGCTAATTTTGGCTGACTCTGCAAAACTACTTCAGGAGTCAGAAGCGGCAGGAAAAAAGGAAAATTCACCGCAAAAGTAAAGTGAATGGACGGGGTTTGGTCTCCGGGAGGGGAGCGATGCGACGAGGCAGGGGCAGGGGCAGGACAAGCAGAGCAGGCTGTTCGCTGCTCAGCCCGGCGTATGCTGTGCGGGACAGCACTATTCCGATATGGCCCGCCGGGGACACCGTTTGCCTCGTTTGGTAAGGCGGGAAACACCCTCTTCTTCCTCATCCCTCCCTCCCTCTGAGAGATGCTGTGACATTGCCAAATGCGCTCCGAACAGGCAGATCCGGCGACTCCCCATCGGTACCACTCTGAATTTGCACCGAAGGAGGGATGCTCACGCTTCCCCCGGGTCGTTCCTGACTGGCCGAGGCAATCCTTGGCTGCAAGGCGCCCCCGCACGCGTCCGAGGCACAGACTTTCACGTTAATGCGCTTTCCGTACTAGCGATTGTGATCGGACAAGAAGCCAGCGTGTTCATCCCCGGTACCACCCTAGGAAAGCCCCGCAACTACCTAACAGAACTTTCCAAAGTCTTTCTGGGCCGTTGAGACGTGAAGTTGCTATTGAGCGAGTGGGTGGGGATTAAGAGATGGAACGGGAACCAGGAGGAGAATACGCGTGCAGACAGGGGAGGCAGGGGCGGGGGATGCCCGCCCAGGGCGCGGGGACAAGGGGTAGCGAAGGCGAAGCAGGCGGCGCCTGACCTGGTCGAAGTAGATGGTCATGGTGCGGTTGCTCATCTCGGAGGGTTCGTGGTTGGTGCTGCGCGTGGCCGAGAAGGCCACCTTGGCGCTGCCCGAGCGCACCGAGATCCCCAGGGAGGAGGTGATGGCGCCGTCGGCCGAGGGGCTGGAGTCGCAGACCACCAGGCACTTCCCCTCCAGGACGATGGGCTCCGTGTCGTTCTGCGCCCTCACCGGG
>LTAT01000004.1:98448712-98487609 GCA_003286495.1 Chlorodrepanis virens | reverse complement strand
CCTGGTCCCACCCGCGGCTCCGCTCCAAGCGCGGTCGCGAGGCGCCACCTGGCGGCGGCGCGAGGCGAGCCGCGGGGCTGCGAGGGACAGAGGGCACAGGGAGGGACAGAGGGCACAGGGAAGGACAGAGGGAACAGGGAGGGTCGCACCGGGGCAAGGGAGGGAGGAGGGAAATTCCCAAAGGGGGGAACGCTCGGCTGAGGAGCTGAGTGGCCGCCCCCTCTCGCTGCCTGCAGGGCTTAGGTGAGCTGGGCTTGTAGGTCGCCTCTGCCTTGCGGAGCGGCAGCGATGATGTCTGTCACAGCCAAGGTTATTATCAGATGTTGCTGGCTGCAAATGTTTCATGTTCCTCAGCTCGTGGGCCTGCTGCTGAGAGGTAATCAGCAATGCGAGGGAGGGTATGGAAGAGCTCTGTCAATGTAGTTTTGAGAAACACCATTTCATTTTGATGCATTTCTCTCAATTGTAAGCTGGGTTTTTCATTGCATATGCCATTTTCCTAGAGATCCTGAAACTTCGACTTCAGCATCTGGAAGGAACTTATCAGAAAACTGTGTTTACATTTAAGTGGTAGCTCCTGATATAGAGAAAATTTGCAGGTGTATTTCAAGAGTAAAATTACAATCTATTCTATGAATGAGCACTCCTCTGTTTCAATCTTCCACTTTAAGCAGAAGCAAGGAACCCCTGAGGGTGTCTGCCTGGTGATTTGCACCAAGAAATTAATCATGCCCTGAAATTACAGCTAAGCAGTGTGCAGGGAATTCCTAACCTATAGCTCCTTATTTCAAACGAGAAATTTATGCTAAGCCTGAAATACTCATGTTTAATGGTCTTTTTCCTGAGTTCAAGCACAGAGCGATGAGAGTAGAAAGCTGAAAAGTGTAGTGCATTAAAATTATCAGAAATCAGAGCAGGAACAAGTCTATGGCTGTAAGACAGCACCTATTCTGCAAGACAGTGAAAAGAAGCGCAGAAATTCCTTTGGAAGAGATTGACACTCAATCTTACCTATGGAGTTGCTATTATTTCTCTTTAGATCACACTACTCATTGATTATAACTATGTTGTATAAATGAGGTATTAAAGCAGAGCCAAAGGATTTGTACCTTGCTCTATATGACTTAGAATATAAAGCCCAGTGCTGAGGGAATGATGGCATGTTATCTGTTCTGCCTGCAACTTTCAAGGAAGATGAGCATAAGAACTAAAGGGAACTGAAAAGCCATTAAATCCAATGTGCACCCATAGGAAAAAAAAAAGAGATTAAATCTTGCCCTTTTTAGTACAAGAAATGGATCTCAAATGCATAGAAACTCCCTTCTTCTTAGATAGGTAACTAGTAAAACCTGTAAGTAAAAATCATTACAGTATGAATAGAGGGAGGGGGAATAACAACAGAATATTTACTTCTAATAAAATATAGACTCATATGATATTTACAGTGTTTATTAGAAAACAGTTCTGTGTGATCCTTCTAATTAAATATTGTCCTTAATGGAATAAAACTGCAGCCTTCATGGAGTTATGCAGCTGGTGGATTTACTTAAGCATCTTTCTTTCTTTCTTTCTTTCTTTTTTTTTTTTTTTTGAATTGGAAGGCTGAAAATATAGAATAATAAATTATTAATGTCAGAAAAAGCACCTCAGTTATAAAGTGACCAGAAAGTATAGCTTCTAAAGTAAATTAGCAGGTAAGTTATTGGTGAAGTTCTCTTTCTTGAGTTCAAAAAGTTGGTTGTAGTTGGAAAAGAATAGTGTGTAATCAAGCTCATGTCATTTTTCATCACTTTGCCAAGAATACAAACATTTCTACCAGGGATGTGTTGAACTTGATGGTGTGGAAGTTACACAAGAAATAAAACTGCTCATTTCTTTGGAACCATTCCTAAGCTAGCCCTCACCTTGAACTCATTTAATCCAACAGCTTCAAAGGGAAAAGCTTTTTGTCTTATCTACTAAATCAAGTTATCAACAGAAAAGTATTTTGATCAGTAGCTCCCAAGTGTTTCCCATATATTATTTACAATAATGTCAAACAAAATAGGGCACTCCTTTCCAAAAGAAAATGGTGTATGTCTTTTCCTGAAATTATTTCATGGATATTTGCATATACTATATCATTGTTACATGTACATAAACAGAGAAGGAAGAAATGTTCATTTAATGTGAAAATTTCTTTTATCTACCTAAAATATTAGAATAAATTTGTAGCAGGGACACGAAAACACTTCCATGATCAGCCAAGGTGGTGATTTCCGGGTCCTCATATATCAACTAGATTACCATTTAAATGGCTAAACTGTGTCTTCATGGATTACTTGGCCTTTAAAAAACAATTTTACTGTAAATAGTATCAAATGGGATTTAAAAAATCTGATAATTTTTTCTTGCAAGCACGCCTTTGAAATATAATCTGATGGTGCAGAGAAAGTGCAGTCTTCTGTACCTACCCAGTGATGACCTCCGTATTAACCACAAGTTCTCAGTGAACCAGCTGAGGTATACCCACCCTCTGGGAGGGCAGTCCTTGTGCTAAATTCAGCTATCAGCATGACTGAAAGAATATTTTGTAAATTCAAATCCACGTTTAATTCTCTATTCTATGGGGACTCCAGGGCTTATTACCTTATAGCTGTCAGCTATGGCCAGGAATATATAATTCTCTGTTGATAACATGCACAACATTGTCAAGTATAAGCAATATAGAGAAAAATTACATAATAAATTAGAATTCATTCACAGAGATACTTAAACTTGTTTTCTAGTCCCTGAGTCTTAGAGTTTCACACATCAACCGAGGCAGTTAGGCTTTTTCCCTGCATAAGAAAATTCACCATAAGTTTTTATCAGGTGACAGTTCTCAAGTGCAAAGGTTTTCCCTTCATTGGAAGGTGAGGAAAATGGAGGATGGATGGAGGAATTTACCCGTTCTCATAAAGAACATCATGTCTGATAGAATTTCAGGAATATCTTCATAAGATTTTACACATTGAAAGAAGTGAGTGTAATTCCTCAAGAACATTTGGTTCATATAAAAATATCAGAACAACCCTAACATCATGTTCTGACTCTGTCATCAGCCTCTCTGACCAAGACATTTTTGTTTGTCATTCAGGTTTGCTTGGGAAAATTTTGAGATGGAGATGTCATATCATTAAACAAAAAATGGTGCCAATGGCTCTTTTTTTTCCCTAAATATATACCAATTAGAAATGTCCAGACAATGTGCATCAGCCACCAACGCGTTCTGCAGGTTCAACACTTAAGCCCAGTTTTTAAGGTTTGATGCATCCTCAGAACAAGCAATTTACAGCCATGTGGAGCAGCTCTGCTATTCTCTGGATTCCTTCTTCACAGAGCTTTTAAGGAGATAAATGATGACAGCAACCCAGTGTGCCTTCCAAAGACTGCAAATTTTTTGTCTAAAAAAGAAAAGGCATTTGTGAGAAATGTTTACTACAACAACTGCCTGACACTTGGCTTGGCAAGAACAAATAATTATTTTTCTTTTATATGTAGCACTGAACATTGCTTGTGTGCCTAGGTTTTGGGTACTTTTCATTCATACAAACTCACAACTTGACCTTATAAAGAAACCCCCCATATTTTAAAAATGTAGCTCCTAGCTAACAGAAGTAAAGACCTTATTTATTCTCTTTGTGGCCATCCAATATCCCCTCTCAGAGCTTCTCAACTGAGTTCAGAAACTGAAGAGTTTACATGAAATTTATAATGAAAAATTGCTATAAACATAGCATGATCTCAAGTTTCATTACAGGAGATCCCTTAGGGCTCATAGCCAATATATACAAACTTCAAAGAAGTTAATATATGTTAGATAATATCTATCTATCTATCTATCTATCTATCTATCTATCTATCTATCTAGTATCTTACATATATATATATATATATATATATATATATACATATATATATATATGAAAGATGCTATAGGTGTATATATTAGGTTCACACAGATTTTATGTGTTAATAATGTGTGGCAGTGGGACAGTTAGGAAGAACTGGTGGTGTTAAACTATATTTTTGTGTAGATTTTCTTGCTGCAGCTGAGATACTGCTGCTATACAATGTCACACAAATGTGAAATTCAGGAGATGGAGACTATTTATTTTCAGAAGAGAAGATCTTGAAATGGGACTTTGAAATACGACAAAGAAATGCCACAGCCTTTGGCTGCTTTGCTTCATTTCTTTACTTGTTCATTGCTTCACTTGTTCATTCAGTTAGATTTCAAAGAAGGCCTTCCTGTTCTAATTGGAAAACAAAGTTATAACAAATCACATGTTTTTAATGATCCATGGTAATTTGAATTAGCAGAGAAGACCTTGGCATTTCTGAAAACGATCCAAAGAAATAAAAATGCATGGCATAGATGGAAGATCGCATTATTAAGGTTTTCATTTAATTAGTTCTGAGTAGCATTTCAGAATGCAAATCAGGTTTGAAAGCAGCACTGTAGAAGACAGCCTCATTAATGACACACATGGAAGGAAATCTATAACTCAATCATTCATATCATTCATATATATATATATATATATATATATATATATATATATATACTTTTAAAATTCTGCTTTAAAGACTCATCCTTTTATTTTTACAAAGTAGCTGCTCTGCAAACAGGCTTCTGTATGTTGTTGCAAGTTTTACCTTCTCAAAGTAGGAATACAAAAAGAGCTACTTGCTATAGAAATCTTAGCCATTATAAAGAGCTGTGACCATCCTGGTAGGAAGCAAAACTGGTTAAGTTCAGTCCTTTTAAAATTAATTTTTCTTCTGAAATAAATATATTTGTGTTGCAACCAAGAGACTCCATCTACAGAGAATTGGAACAGATGTATTTGGTCACTTTTATATGCTAATTCCAACTCAGCACATGGCTGCTGAGAACTCTGATGACATTTGAGAGACCCAAAAGATTTAAGTCATACCTTCCCTCACTGAAATTAATGAAGATGATTTCTGGTTGTTGTTAACCAACTTGTGTATTTCTCTCAGCTTTTATTTGTATTAGCTTTTTTCACTTTTCCTCCATTAGAGCTCTTAATTTGTACTAATAATTAGACTAATATACTGCTGAGATTTTTTGTCTTTTTTTTTTTTTTTGTGAATCTGTCTGTGGATCTCTCTGTAGAACTTCCTTTATTTGAAATGGGAAAGACTGGAGCTCCTCATCCAAAGAACACTTACAATCCGATCCCAACCTACAAAAATGGTATTTCATCTAAGGTGGGTGTAGAGAAAATCCAAAGTAGTCCATGGCTGTTGAAATGTTGTCTAGGATGCAGGAAGATTTACATCCATCTAAGGAGGTCACATCCCTTATATGAGTTCCAGACACCTCACTTCAGTCTCAGCTCTCTGCTGCTGTAGGTTTCAGCTCCACCACTTATGACAAAATTTCACACTGCTTTAGCTTTCTCAGGTCTGTGGAGACTTCTGTTCTTGCTTCATCTGAAACAGTCCTGAATAGCAATCTTTGTATCCTTTGAAAGCACCAGGAAACTTATAGCCAGTGCAGATGCCATCACTGGGCATCAGTTTGGCATTAGGTTCTTCTCTTCCAAAATCTCAGGCTTTTATCAAAAGAAGGTTTTAGCTACTGTAACTGCAGCAAGAACCTCACAAACCAGGGCCATGCATGCAATGGCAGATCTCCACTACCTTTAAGCATTTGCATTATGAGGTATGACCAATCCCATTCCTGCTAAATTGGATGTCCCTGAAAACACTTGTGCCATGTCACTTCTTCAGTCCTTTCCAAAGCAGGTAGGAAAGGAGGTGAAACACTATCTGTTGCATATTTGCACAGTCCACTGTGAAGGAAAGCACATTTAAGCTAGAAAAGAGCATCTGGGAACAACAGTATTTGTCTCTCCTTACAATAGGGAACTCAAAGCCAGAATCTATGTTTTAGATGATGTTTTAGATTCTTAAGGGAATAGAGAGGAGAAGGCACGGAGGCAAAGCTGACATATTTGATGTCAAATATGTTTAGAACCAGGCCCACAGGTCTGGGGAAGGTATGAGAAAGAGTATCTGGGTAGTTATCAGTTTTAACAGCTTCATTGGAAGAAAAATTGAGCATTAATTTTCTATGCTGAGCTGAACCTTGGGCATATATTACTGTTTAGACATTCCCTGTTCTCCTAGGAAGTGTTGCAACAGGTGAGAGATATTTTTATGCAAAGTTGTTGCACTCTTTTGAAGGATCTTTGCATATGTTTGTACCATACCTCTGGGAAACCATGTACATCTCTGATCACATCATTTGATATAGCCAGAATTCTCAGGGTAGTAGACAAAGGTAATCTGCCACTGTAAACCCTCATGTAGCCTGATTCACACCTATCCCAAATACTGAACACCCAACATGCTTTATTGCATGTGACTGCATAGAAAAATAATGGTGCCTGAAGGCACAGAGAAAAAGAGATGACAGAGAAGCAGTCATTCCCATCACCTTGTATTCCTCCTTCCAGGGAAAACTTGAAACATTCAGTATAGAAAGAAAATGCACTAAATTTCAGAGATTTGCATTAGGAACTTTGAGGCAGACATAGCATTTCCAATTCTAATACTGAAGCCTTCACAAGGGATTTCACATCTGAAGTGTTTTAATTTCATTGAACTGAATGACACTAAATTTAAAATAAATGATGAGCCAGAACTCTGATACACCTTTGCCAAATACAAGAATAGTATGCGTTGTAAAAATGAAATAGAATTCACATTGCAAATAATGCCTTGTCATAACAGTGTGTGTATATATATATATATGTTTATATATAAAATATACACTATATGTATATTAGAGAAATTAATGTGCAGAGAGCCTGGACTGAAAGTCTTAAGCCTACAAAGACTTGGTCTGTATTTTACTCGAGGCACATGAGCAACCCCACTGTGTTTTGCTTTTTATGTACATAAACCTTTGTAGGCCTGGAGCTGTGGCACAGGAGGCAAAAAAACCCAAAAGCATTTCATAGCATTTCTTTTCATGACTTTGTGCTTGTGATGCTCTTGAATCAGTATCATTATTACTTTATTGTGTTTTGTCATTGTGGTGACACAAAGGATTTTAGTGCAGCTCTGTAGAGACTCCTATGCCACGGACATGTGTTTCAGCATCAGTTCTGTTCTGTTTAAAGGCAGAAACAGATTCTGGAGGTGGGATTTGTAATGGCCACAAAGCATCTGGCATCTCTGCAACTGTCCCTTCTCAAGACCAAGGAAAATTCCTTGATATCTTTTACCACTCTGATTAAACACTGCATGTGCCAATGACAGATGTGTTCAAAGCTACTTCCCTTTTTAAGCTACAGCGCTTTATCTGTGTAGAACTTTCCAATAAAAGGGGATAGGGGCAATGACTTTAAGCTGAAAAAGGCCAGGTTTATGTTAGATATAAGGAAGAAATTCTTGACTGTGAGGGTGATGAGGCACTGGAACAGGCTGTCCAGCGACGCTCTGAATGCCCCATCCCCATGAAAAAGTTCAAGGTCATGTTGGGCAGGGCTCTGAGTACACTGGTGTAGTGAAAGTGTCCCTGGCTATGGCAAGGGGGGCTGAAATTAGGCGGTCTTTAAAGTCTTTTCCAATCGAAGCCATTGTGTGATACTATGATTCTGTGATAACAATGGGCAGGGCTTCTCATGGAAGAGAACCTATAATGATGTATCTATCCAAGGGGGTGTCTCTCTATGCCCTGTCTGTAAATACAGAACAGATATTTAATCTTTTTTTTCCTCTCCTTGGCTTTCTTTTTTTTCTTTTTCCTAAGGTCTTTGTGACATTTTATAGTTTACAATATATAGGACTTAACATTAAATTTAAGGCTACACAAACACTATCTCCAGGCCAGTTTTAAGTCCATGCTTATATTAAAATTTGCTTCACATCCACACAGTCTGGTTACAAGTACTTAAGGTCTTGGCTGCACACTGGGAGTTAGGCCTACAAACACAATAGTCAGAGCAAAGTCAGCTGGCTGTGCTGGTCACCAGAAGATGGTACTGCCAAATTGGTGAGTCACAGCTGGGAGTCAGGGATTTCACCTCTCAATCTTGATAAAAACAAGAACTCAAACTATGTGCCCCAAAAAGCAATATATAAGTAATTGATTCACCTTAAACTGTTTGAAAGCAAATTGAAACATCAGCATAAGCGAAGGTGATGTATGTCTGTCAGTCTTTTTAAGGAACTAATTCTTGATCTGCCAGAAATTATGAACTCACTCAAATTATCACAATCCAGCTGATGGCTTTATGCTTAGTGTAACTTACTTAAGAACAAACAGTAAGTGCTATAAATACATGTTAACACTGCTTCCCAGTGATAGTCAGGCTGAAGACTAACCCTTCTATTTCCTTCCCATTATTTTTTTCCCCACATATGAGCTAGAATTATGTGGAAATTATTACAAATGAACACTGATTTTCAAATATGAAAATATTGTGTTAATTTTTGCATCATTTTCACTTGAAACATAATTGCTGCCAGTCATATCTCCTCTCCAACTGTTTCATTCTGACAATTTGCATCATCCTGCTTTTATAGATTTTCCTGTTATAATCAGGTGAATTACCTCAGAATGCCATAAATGTTCTTTACTAGTATGCCATGGCTTCTCACAGGGAAAAAAAAAAGCAAGGTAAATTATGTTTTTATGCTCCTATTTTATAAAAGTAAGCAGAGAAATACACAGTTGATTTCCAATTCAACCAGAAGCCCAAACAAAGACATTCTGACTCATGATGACACCTTCAATCAATATTTGCCTAAGCAATCAACATAAAATGTAAATGAGATATCTGCAGTGTTGGTTATCTGATATCTGATATCTGCTGGCTTCCTGAAGAGGAGCAATAGGTTTGTATCAAAAGACATGCAAAGATGAAAAGGATATGGCCTAAGTTCAAATTTAATTAATCAGTCCATCACATGCTGAGCACTGAACAACTCAGTAGAGTTAACAAATCTAAAAACCTGACTGAGTGGAGTTGGGCTGCCCATGCTTGACTTTCTTCAAGCAGTCTTTGACATAATTTGGAGTTCCTTGGGTTCCTTGGGACCTAGCTTCTATTCACCCATCCAACCTTTTATCCATACTATAGCTGGCACCACTGCAACCTTTAAACTGTGAGGACTGGGTTGTCACACTCTGCAACTGACCCTGAGTGAAATAGACCCTCCTTCCTATGTGTGCCCACACACACTGTTCTTGACTAAAAGTAAGATGTTCTCTAATCTCCTTTCACTGCATCTTTCTACAAATATCACAAGAATACTGAGAAAAATATCGTTCGCTCATGTTGCAGAGTTAGCCTTGGTGTTTGGAGTAGCAGATAATTTGCCTATAATTCTGTAGTTTGTGCAGAGTTTCTAGGACTGCACTGCTTTTCAGCATTTTTATGTCTTTCATAGTAAAAAAGGCTGCCCAATACCACAAGAAATTAAAAACACTTGAAAAAACCCTGGAAGATTTCTTGAATTTTATTTTCATTGATTCATCTGTTTTACTCTTAAAATGTAACTGTTTCTCATCCCATTTGTAATGCACTATGTAAATAAGCCAAGCGGAACGTTGCTACGTCTGTTTTAAAAGCAGCCTGTGACACAGGATAAAATTCATCTTCATGGTGCCCCGAGTGTGGATACAGATAATGGTCCACACAGCTAATAGATTAGACCCTCTTTTGGGAGATCCATGTGCCTATACAGAAAAGAAAGTTATTAGGCAGAAAATTATGACAGGTTTGCTACTGCTGGAAACTTCATGACAAACTCCAGTGGTGTATTATGGAGGTTTAACTACCTAAGCAGTGGGATAAAATTCCATGGCAGCATACTGATATTTGTGTTTGAGTTTTAAGATACTGAAAATCAAGCTCTGTGCAGAAAACCACAACATTTGGCTTTTAAACTAGTTCTTGCAAGTGATAATATTTACCTTCAGATCCTCCAAAAGACAAAATTTCTTTCAAATTTTTCAGTACCTTTCAAGTGGACAGAACATGAAAATCTCACCTTTTCAGATTTTCAAGTAATTTAGAATTAAGAATAGACTGAATGTTGAAGGGAACAGGCTGTGTTGAAAAAAAAACAACAAACAGAAAAACACAGCAAATATGTTTGGGTCATGCAGAAGTCTAGAAATAGAGTATTCTGAAAGTTGGTTATGCACTGAATCATCACTCCTTCAGTAGTCCACATTTTCTGTGTTGTCAGAAAGTATGTTGACTCATAAGGGTACAGACAATTTATACAAATGTTAAACACACCTTTTTATACTATTATTTGAAATTTTCACTTGGAATCAAAAAGAATTTAAGAATTTTTTAGAGTTTTTTACGCCATTAAAATAAGGTTTCCAAAGAGGACATGTGTCAATGAGCCTTTTCTAGATCAAAACCTACTAAACTTACCTTGCTCTTTCAGAAAATTTGTCAAATTTAGTGAAGGCAGAAGCATATTTAGGCACTTAGCCACTCAATTTAAGACACTAGTTGTGGATTGCACTGAAATCTCTAGTCCTCCTTTGGAGCTGGCCAGTTTCACATACATGATGAAATAACCCCTGGAATACATGGAAAAATTAATTTAATTATTCATACCTAAATTCAAGCCCTGCTCAGAGTAGTAAAGGCATCCCTCACTATAATTGTAACATTTGAAAAAATGAAACACTCCAGTGGTTTGAAACAGAAGAATTTTTTTCTTTCTAATCCTTAGAAACTTCACCCAATTACCACACATTTTTACATATCTAATAATGAATTTTAAGAGTCGTGATGAGTGTCTAAAAACCAAAGCTAATCAAAGTGCAAGCTCTAATTTCTAATATGTAAATCTCACATCGGTCCATTGTGGTTCTCTTTGGGATTTCTTTTACAAATGACTAGTTACAAGTGACCCAGACTTTTTCTTGCTTCAGAGCACATAACCTTAGTATTGTCATTCTCTAAAGACCTAATGGATATTTCAGAGAAATGGATGACTGGATATTTCAAAAGACTGATCGTGAAGTTTCAACCAATTCTGAGGTTAACTGTTATCTTGGGGTTTGGACCAGATGACTACAAAGGTCCCTTCCAACCCAAGCCATTCTATGATTCTATGATCTTCAAACCCAGAGGTGACTCATGTACAAAGGAATCATTTATCACTTCTTAGTCTCCAGTTAGAGTCTCTTAAGTAGTTTTCAGGCTGAAGTCAGCAATCTTAAAATAGTTTTCTCCTTATCTTCCCAGTGTAAAGAAGATATCTTTTTCTTCTGCAGAACCCATTTTCCTAAAAACACATTTCAGATGAAGTAGGAAAAATATGATCCCTTTTTCAGAGGAAATGTTTACAACACGGGGCTATTCCATAGTATAAACTACTCAAATGCATTTCTGCAGATAAAATGAGTTAGAGATAAAAGAAAATTTTCTCTTAAAATTAGATACTTTACATGAATAACCACATTGCAGAGAATGACCTTTTTTCATTCTGTAATATAATTTCATGTGTGCATACACAGTAAGTAGCTGGAATATCTGGGGCCAAAAGTGAAAAAAAGAGAAAGCAAAATGAACAATTATGATAATAACTTGCTGCAATTTAGGACAAAAGGGATGTTCTGGTAACTAAATAAGATACAGACAGCAAACTATTTACTCACAGATATATATGCAGAGTTTTGCAGTACTTGATACTGTGAATTGTTCAGTATTTGGTTTTGGTTAGTCTGTACTTCTTGCATAGGTGTGAGAAGGCAATAGTCATGCAAGAATGAATGTATCTGCTGTTAAACATTCTCTCAGCTTTTGTAAGGAGACTAGAATGGCAATGTAATTTTAAATAAAGCAGGAAAAACACAATTTTTTTTCCAAACTCTATGTAAGTTGTGTTTCCTTGCATTGTACACTTTTTCTTTTTAAAAGATACATCTTCTCCTCCATGTATGCTGGCCTTGGTATCATTTGTGCCTTCTGAACAAAAAGAGCTGGTAACCCTAAATTAGATGAATTAAATGCTTATGAAAGTACCAGTTGGCAGCCTAAGAGCTGGAAAGACCAAGCTTCATTCTCCTTTATATAATTTTACCAAGATTCAAGTATCAGCAGCATTTCCTGCAGACATTAGCCTGGCTTGAAGAGGTACCAGAGTCAAACCAGGTTACTAGGGTCTGAATTTGAACATGCTGGTCTCGAACAAATGAGGAATTAGTTCACTGAAATTAATCAAGTTAAACAATGGAGATGGAGATGGAGGCGGAGATGCAGATGGAGATGGAGATTAAAATGGAAATGGAAATAAAGAACTTAAATGTGGAAAATCCTATTGCATACTTATTAAGTGTGTCTCACCAGCTACAAAACAAACACATCACAACCTGTACCAATGCCAGGAGGATTGAAAGTATATCCAGTCAAACTCTAAATGCTTGTGTGGTGCAGCTTCAGCGAGACTCTGGAGGGCACTATCACTGGTGGGATATGTGATTTGGTGGCTTAGCTGACCTGGTCTGGCTGTGGCTGCACACCCTGTGTATCTTCCTCAAGAGGGAACCTTGGGGATTAGCTCATGTTGAGACCTACAGACTGAGAATGTTAACTTGGGCATGAGTATGAGTAAAACCTGCAAAAACATTGATTTTAGAGGAGACTGTAGCCATTCTGATGTAGACTGTGATATATTCTTCTTCCAGTTTCTGTAGCATTTCTGTCTCTGACACTTAATTTTGTTTCTAAACATCCCTCCATGCCAACCAAGTACATAGCACCATATGGCTTCAATTCTACTGTGTAAAGATAGTACAAAGGAAATGTCATGAAAATAGTTTTGTCATTCTCTAAATGGATGCTTAAATCCTTTTGTTATTTAAAAGGTAGCAATTCCCCATCTTACAGGGTTTTTACTGTTTAAATTTCAAATTCTAGAGATGATGTTAGCTTGTGAATAGACAGAAATAGTTGCATTTATCTGAAATTGAGATCTCCAATTTCTATCAGTTTATCTGTTTTAAGATAAGATCATCAGGAGATTAAATTTTTTCTTTTTTTTTTTTTTGAAATGCATTATGATTTAAATAGTGTATGAAGAGTTACTATAAAGTCCTAATTTGAAAAAATTGACTACATTGACAATGAAAACTCTTGACCTATTAATGACATATTCAAGGAGAATTGACTTCTAATTCTGCAAAGAATATTCTTTGGATTTGTGGATGGAGAACTTCACCATGATGATTTCGAAGACATTTATTATTGTCCAAATTCTCTAATAGAATAATATAGAAAAGGTATTCTGACTGAGATTAACATTATTGTTTGCTTTTGTCCTTAACTTTTCTCTACTCAGGTTTGCTTTTCTTTCATTTATAATTTAATTGCAACACTTCAAAATTGCAATATTGTGATTGATTTTTAATTTGAATATTCTTTGTAGAGCAAATACTCTTGTAAAACCAGAAATCTCAAGAGGCTTTAAAAGAAGAGACACTGAGAATTGGTCTACTATTTATTGTGCTCTAGGTTTGTAGGAGTTTCTGGTATATGTAGTACTCAGTAATTGAAAACATCCCTTCCTTTTCTAGGACCAATCCTTTGAAGCTAACTGAAGTGTAATTTGTACATTAAGGAAGTTATTTTGAAGGAGGAAATCACTAGACTCCAGATATGTAGGAATTCAGGGACAGTAGGTCTAGTTTAACAAATATATTTGACTTTTCTGGGGATAATAAAGGGAGAAAGAGAGGTAGTTGGCATTATTCTGTTTAGACTTCTAAAACACATTTTACATGGCATGACAGATAAAAGCAATTTTGAAAATAAGTTCTGTGTGGGTTATAGAAGGTATAAAAATGTTGCAATGTGGCTAGAGGAAAAAAAGCAAAGATCTATGATTTAAGCAGTAAACCTGGGCTAAGAGATAGTAATTTGCTCAGTTCATAACGCCATATTTGTTAATGCTTGTTGTGCTGCTCCTGACCTTTCTAGCAGTAAACGATAGATGTATTCAAATTATATTAATTTGTTTTTAATTCCCACAAACAGTATGTAATTATACATTAGAAAACTAATTCTAGAGCCTGGTGAACCTGGGTAATCAAATTTAACATTAGCTAATTAGGTATTGAATGCCAATTCATTTGATCTCCTTTACAAATTCTTATTTTAATGCATTTCTATAATATTGATGGAGGAAAAAATCATAATATTTTATCTTCTAAGTGCTCATCTTTATCTGCTTGTGTTAAAAATTTTGTAATAAAAATTGTTAAATCCTTTCTGGCTTCTAGTCATTGTTTCAGCTGTGCAATCAACTTGTGTTATATTAGTGTTGAACAAATTGGTGCATACCAATCATGTTTCTCATGTCCAGAAAGAAATGTACCTTTCTGTAAATAAGGAGGCTGGAAGAGAAGCTGCAGAAAAATTCCTTTTGTTTAATAAAATCCTAGTCCAGCAGAGGTCTTCCATTTTTTTTTAAAAAATACTCACAGTCTAGTTAAACATATTCCTAATTTTGCTCTTTTGACAAATTGGTTCTAGGCTGCCTTCTTTTGAAGGAAGTCTGTGTCTGACTCTTTACTAATTTAGAACTTATAGCATTTCAGCTCCAAAATAAACACACTGTGGGAACAGAGGGTGGAAGAACAAAAATGTGGTTCTATTGGATGTTGCCTCTTTGTGCTAACAGTGCATCTTCAGCTGTGTAAATGATAACAGCTACAAGGGGAAATGTAGTCAAAGGTTCAAGCCAGGTGCTTTCTTCTTCAGTCATATAGACTATCTTGAGTTGGAAGGGACCCATAAGGATCATTGCGTCTCTTTCCTATTTATTACATATTATTGGTATAAGCATGGCATTTCAAATATCTTTTGCAGCAGTATGATTTGAAGACACTGGGAATTATTTGAGAAAAAATTACTATTTAAAAGAAAAGTGTATCTATTAAGTGACTATTTAAGTCAGATTTACAGTATTCACTGAGAATCAAGTGCTTATGACAGATAGTCCAAGGACACTCTGAGTAAACATAAAGGACTGCAACTCAACATGACTTTTTTTGCTTTTTCATTACCCTGTCTGGAGGACTTGGCACAATGTAGTTCTACAACAGGAACATGAGATTTTAGATCTATTAGAATCAAGTAAATTATTTATCAACTTACAGGATATCAGGAGGTATTTGGCAGTTGGCAGGCATCAGTGAGCCAGAGATTAATAGAACACCACTATTGTGTAAAATAGCTTCTGAGCCATCTATTTCAGAACAAAAATTTTTAATAGATACCCTTATTAAGGACATCAAATACCTTAAGCTGCTTTTCTCACTTGCTATTGCTCTCTCTATAGGCATAATACTATGTTTTATAGGGACTGAAAGGAGAAACTGAAGACATTGCCAGTTGTTTCTGAAAACAACATTTATGTACAGCTACTTAACAGAGGAAAGGATTTGCATTGTGTGCTAAAATCAGCAACAAAACTTGGGCACATTCTGGAACAGTTTTTTGGTTTTGTTACAATGGGAGAAAAACTGGCAATAGAAAGAAACAGTTGAAGACAGCAAGAGCCCATTTCTTCAGAATGATCTCATTGGGAAGCACACCCTGGGCTATACTGAAAACAGAGTGGCCAGCAGAACAAGGGAGGTGATTCTGCTCAACCCTAGCACTATCTATCACCAGAAGAAAAACCATGTCTAGCTCTGGACACCATTTTCTGTGCTGTCCTCAGCATGGACCTGTTGGAGCAAGTTCAGAGTAGGCCATAGAGATGACCAAAGGGCTGGAGCACCTGTTCTGCAAAGACAAGCTGAGATAAGTGTGGGTTGTTCAGTCGTGAGAAGAGAAGGTTGTGGGGATGCCTCCTTGTGGCCCTCCAGTACTTAAAGAAGGCTCATAAAAAGAGGAAGAGCAACTTTGTACATGGGCAGAGAGTGACAGGACAAGGGAGAGCCGCTTTTAACTGCAAGGAGGTAGGTTTAGATTATAGGTAGGAATAAATTCTTTGCTGTGAAGTGGGGAGGCACTGGGACAAGTTGCCCAGAGAATATGTGGATGGTCCATCCCTGGAAATGCTCAAATTCAGATTGGATGGGGACTGAGCATCCTGAGCTAGTGTTTGGCATCCCTGCTCATCATGAGGGAATGGAACTAGATGAACTTCAAGGTCCTTTCCAATGCTGGCCATTCTATGACTCTCACTGGCAGGACCAATCTCATCCCAGAAGAGTGGCTTGTTTCCCAAAGGGCTTGTTCCAGGCAAAATTTAGCAGATAGACAATTTTCTTGTGCTAAAAGATTTTCCTATTCTTGTACTCTGCACTTTTACTCCGTATCATGCAACTGTGAACAAAATAGCATTTTGTTGCCATCTCTAGTTGCAGCTGCTTTTCCTCTGCAAAATAACTGAAAACACTGAAGCTTTTGCAGCTTCGGCTGCTTTCTGAAGTGCCTTGAACTTTCTAAGCTACCTGTCATTTCGGCATCTCTGATACTCCTTGAATTTTAACTTGTCATACTGGATCAAGAGCTTAGAAAAAACCAACACACCTTAGGCATTTTCCTTTTCAGATATGTTGCAGTGGAAAATAAAGGCTTCAGCGAAAGGCAATTTATCCCAAAATAGGAGATTTCAAAATTTCTCCTGTAAACTTCAAAACAGTTTGAAGATCTCCCTACCTAGGATCCCAGGAGAAGCCAGGTGAGGGGGACAGATGATGATAAGTAGGCCATTCTATTTAGGTGAACTAACAGTTATGTTAAGTTAGAAATGCTTAGTAGTGTGTTTTCAGTTGCTTAAAATACTTGTATATTTACATTTTCCTATGAAAATATTAAGAGGAGCAATCACCTGTGAATAACAAGTTCTGAGTGAGAAGTGAATCTCTTGAACTACCATTGAATTTAGAAAAGAATATCACAGAAATTGTTAATATAATTTTCCCAATTAAAATTACAGTTGTGAATAAACCATATTTTTACACAGGAAAAAGTCTCTTATAACAAAATAAAATTTGGAAATGCTAATTTTTTTTTCTTTAAATTGACTTTTAAAAAGCAAACACAAGAATGTTGATTTAGTGTAAAATTTCATATTAAAAATAAATAATATTGTCCCTACTAAAATTTTTTGAACAAGTAATAAACAGTTATTAAAAATGGTGATAAACTATTACATATCTTATTAGCAATACTTTAAAGGTTTAAACAAAAAAAAAAAAAATCAACCAAAAACCCCAAACAAACTCAACTGCCCTGAGAAAAACCCCAAAGAACAAATCAACAAAAATATCTCCAGAAAACCCAAACCCAAACCCAACCCCAAACCTTAAAAAAAATGAGGAAAAACAGCCCTGCCAATATCTGCATATAATGAACAAGAGATACTCAAATATTATAGGATCCATTAATAAAAAGGATAAACCCTGAGAACTTGGAAGGATGGAAGATAGATAGAGTTAATTAACCCTCCAGTGATGACCACTCCTACCAGATGATGGACACCAATTATGTGCTGTTATTGACCTCATAATATACAATTCTTCATCTAAAAAGGAGCTAGCAAATAACTAATCCTCATAGACAGATAGAACCGGTTTGAGAAGTGCTTAATAACATTCAATTCTCATTAAAAATCCGGTGATTTTGATAGCATTTGTTATTTTATACATTCATGCACTGACCACGCAGTTTCTGTCACCCATCCCAACACATGAAAATCTTGATATTTGTGGGGTAAGCTGATTGATCTTTTCAAGTTGAATAAGTATTTTGATAATTTTCAGAGAAGGACTATTACACCAAAAAATGCTGTGCTAAAGGAAAAACGTTGAGAACCAGATAATCTGAGTTCACCTACATGTTAAGTACAGCTAAATATTTAGGCTAGTATTCTGGAAAAATAACAAGGAACTAACTCAATGACACTCATCAAGTAATTTTTATGTAGAAATGTAGCTGGTTTTAGACTCCTCCTCCCCCCTTCTAAAATTATGTTAATATATGAAAACCTGTAATAGTTCTGATCATGGACAAGTCACTTTCTTTTCTTTCATTCCAACCTTTTTTTCCAACATTTCATAGCAATCAGCTAACTAGTTTTACAACACATAAAACCTAGAGTTATAGAGTCTATGCAGACACACCACCACTACAGGGTATGAAACAGTTCATAAATGTTTGAAAAAGTGTTCCTGCCCCATTGGTTTTCAGACTATATCACTGCTCCACACACAGAACGACCATCCACTTCTTATGACCCTAGGGAACATGGCTGCAAAGAGGCTGAGCACACATGGAAACATATAACCTTTAGTTTGGCAAAGTTATTTCTAAGCTCTATTTGCATAAAAAAATCTGTGTTGGTTTTGGGAGTTAGGATTTTTTTTTCATCTCAAAGTATGCACATATAGCAGGTATATTATGAATTAGTATTAAAAAAAACCCCAAAACAGCCCTTGAAGCAGGCATCTGGGAATCTGACACATAAATGAAAGAATAAAGTTATTTCTGCATTTTTGTGGAAGCAAATGATATTACATAAAATCCTACTGTCAATTTCAAGTCATACTTTTTATGTTGTTTTTTCCCTTTTTTTTTTTCCTTTAGTTTTCTGTACCCACTATTATCATAAACAATGTCTCATGTTATGGCAATAAAAAGAGGTAAGAAGGAAAAAGCCATCGTTCCATAGGAAGAAATGCATTCACTTAGGTAGGCATGACACAGAGTTATTTTCAACACTTTACTTTCATCAGATCTGATTTATTGCCCCTCCACCTACCACAGAAGACTCAGAAGCTAGAATAACACTTGTAAAACAGACGTGCTGGTAAAGGAAATGTATATATGCATATAAATCCTTATCCAAGTACCTACATTAGATTTAAGTTATCAGTGGCTGTGGCTTGATTTCCCAGTAGCTGTTGGATGGCATTCAATGTGTTCCTAGAAAGCATAATCCAGAATAGATTCATTTGAAAGAAATAAAGCTCATGGTCTTCCAAACTGTTCTACTCCTAGAACGAAAACATTCCAAAAAGCACAGCTTTCAAACAGCCTAAGCACAGCTCTTCCAGCTAAAATAGTAATGTAGATGAACCTAGCTGATGTGAGATACTCAAAGTGTCACTGCAGTGTTACTTTGAGGAAAAACATACAATTTTCACAAAATATCCTGATTTGGAAGGGAACCATAAGGATCTTCAAAGTCCAACTCCTGGCCCAGCACAGAATAACCCAGCAATTTAAGAATCACACCACATGCCTGAGAGCATTGTCCAAACCCTTCTTGCACTCTGTCAGACTTGGTGGTGTGACCACTGCCTGTTCCAATCCCTAATTATCAAGCAGGCCAAAAATTTTTTTCTCATATCCAGGCTAAACCTCTCCTGATACAACTTCAGGTCATTCACTCTGGTGCTGCCATTGGTCACCAGAGAGGAGACATCAGTGCCTGCCCCTCCTCTTCCCCTCGTGAGGATGCTGAAGACTGCACTGAGGTCTGTCCTCAGTCTCCTCCAGGCTGAACAGACCAAGTGACCTCAGCCTCTCCTCACACAGCTTCCCCTCAAGGCCCTTCACCATCCTTCTTGCTCTCCTTTGGATGCTCTCTAGTAGCTTAATGTCTTTTTTATGGTGTGGTGAACAAAACTGCACAGAGGACTTGAGGTGAAAACAAAATCCATTGCAGACTGAATATCCTGTCTTGGGGTTTTAGTACTTTCTAAGAGCTTAATACTTTTCAAAATGTTGCTGCTTATGTTTTTTAGCTCAACAATGAAGACATTTGTACTAAGAAATACCATTCTGTATTTATTTCAGTGTTTCTGAATATAGTTCTATTTCTGGTCTTCATAAATATCCACAAGAAATATCAAAGGAGATCTATAATATGAAACCAGGGAATATTTTATGCCTAAAGAAGCATGTGAAAATAATCCTTTAACCACCTGTGCCTTATTTTCCTGGGCAAAACTTCTGCTCTGTTAGACTATAACAAGCAGAACACAGATATCATGCCTAAAAGCAGTTTTTTCCCCTGTGAAAGTGCAAGGAGATGACCTGGGACTTTTTCTTTAATGTTTTGAATTGAGGTATCATTTGCATAACTAAAATATTTCTGCCTAAATATTGTTCTGAAAAAGCATTTTGAGGTGACATTGAGAAAGTTCTTCAATATTTTACCTCTGGGAATGAAATTCTGACTCCACCAAAGTCAAACCTTATACTCACAATATCAAGGTTGAAGATGAACTATTCTGTTTCAAAAGTTCATATCAGGAGAGAAATACTTATTTCCACATATATACTAAGGATCTGTAACATGCTCCTGGGATACTTAAAAAATAATAAATCATGTTCTTGACCAAAAGCAAATCTTGTCATAACTGAATGACTACTCTTTCTATAGCAGAAGAAAAAAAAAAAACCAAAAACTCATGAGCATATAAAGCCTATATACCTTGCCTATAGGAACACATATATCTAAAAATATTCAGTCTATGAGTAATGTTCAGATATAATGTAAAAAAAAAAAAACAAAACAAACCAATTGGCAATGATATATTTCTTCAAAACAATGTGGGATGTAGAACCAGAAAATCTTTCTCCAACCCCAATTTCTCTTCTTCAATAACCTTGCAATATACCTACCACTCTGTATGCCACTGAGTGATTAAATTTTGATGAAGCTATTGTTCCACAAAAGGAAAAATTCGCCCTAGAACTTTTCTCTCACACCTCATTTTTATGTCAGGATGCAGTCCATTTTGAGTGAGAAAAGGAATCATCATTCAAGTAAAAGAGACAAAATAACAAGGTAGATTTTAGTGTTAATAGCTCTAACTGGAGCAGCCACCAGGTGCTGGAGCACAAGAGTAGTTAACAAGAGGTGTATGTACATGTCAGAAAAGTGTTTGAGATGCAGTAGGTTTTCCAGCCTTTACAGTCCAACTAGGAGATTCCTACATAATACAATTTTATTGCAGAATATGAATCAGACATACAAGTACAGAGAGCAATGAACCACATAAAAAAGGGAGAAATGTATGGTTATACACTAGTGATATTTAAAAATGCTCAGTAAATTATGTCTATTAAAGTATGTTGCACTCTAAATAATTATCATATTTGAAACTATATTCCAGAAAGCAAAGAAAAATGTAGCTGAAATTGTTTCAGTTCACCTGTTTGGGTTTTTTTTAAAAATTTTTAGAGTATGCATAAGTATACCATTAAAAAGTAAGAAAACTGTAAGATTAATCGAACTGCTCCTTATTTTATGGTGGCTTTACAAACAGTCTGTCTACAAAGAGATTATTTATATCTTAAAATAAGAAAGAAACATCTGAATGTTTCCTTGGTGGGTTTTTTGTGTCACTAAATTCTGAAAGCTAGTGACATTTTAAAACAAATTATGCCTGAAAAAAAGCCAAACTAGCAAACATACTTCTCACTGAAGTACAGACCTATATTTCTATTGTATTGTTATAGAGGTTCTTGATGACTTTACACAATCGCATCTATAATTTCTGAGCACTACAGATTTTGACAGAACTTGTTGATGTTATGTCTGGAATAAATATGAATTTATGGTTTAAAATATGCTTATCAAAATAAGCAAACACATCCACAGTGAAATTTCCACATTGTGAAATGATTTTGACACAATGGTAAGTCAACTCCCAGTCTGAAGGGCTCTTATTATTTTCACATCTTCCAGCGAGAATGTCAATTTTTCCATAAGGAAATCATGCAGTTATGAAATGTCAAGGCTTGAAGTTTCATCTAAATTATGATAATTTCTCTTGCACCCATTTTAGAAAAAAGGTTATGTCTTTTAGAAAGGCAGTTGTGGTGCATATATCTCTTGACTTTCTTTTTTTCTAAAAAAAAATAATTAAAAAAACCCCCAAATCAGCTCCTCAACAAATAAACAAACAAAAATACGAGCATTCCAAACAGACAAGAAAATCCTTGAACAAACCAAAAGCACTTTTAACGATTATGTGATATGTGGGCCTCTGTTCATAGCACATGAAACCTTAATCAAGGGCCAGCTCAAACTAACTTATGTTTTTTTTGGAAGGGGCTGGGAAAGCAAGAGTGGCATGCCAGCTGGAGTGTGCTGAATACAAAAAACACCTAGAGAAACTGGGTGAAGAGGAATTGCAACCACAAGGAAGATGGAGATTTTCTTATCAGAGATGGATAGAAAAGAAAATCTAAACTATGGAGCTGAGCCTTCTGGCATTTGTCCCTGATAGGTTCAAAGAAATTGTATATTCTCTCTGCATCTTCTGCCTAAACAAACAAACCTGTACTAATAAATACCCAGATGTTATCATCGAACACAAGACTATCTCAATGACTTTGAGTATTATTTAAGTAGTCGTACAGAAGGGAAAGAAAATATGTTTTAGCATGCAATCACTGAATAATTTAGGTTGGAGTGACCTCTGGAGGTTATTAGGTTCAACTTTCTTCTCACAGCAAGGAAAATTTAAATCGGGCAACTAATCATCTGTACTGTACTGTGTCACATTAAACCTCTTTCCTAATATATAATTGGAATTTTGCATGTTATAGATAGTGTGTTTTGTTTCTTATTGTCCTGTCACTGAGCCCTTCTAGGATAAGTCTATAACTTTTATTAGGATATATTAGGATATATCTGAAACTGGATCTCCCCTTAGCCTTCTCTTTTTAGGATTGAACAAAACCAGCTCTCTCAGCATTTTCTTGTACTTCTTATGCTGCTCTGCCTTGAGCCCCCTCAGGCCTCATGGGTCATCTCCAAAAATGTCCAACATTGTCTTTCTTCATCTGCAGAACCCTAGACTGGCTGCAGGCCTCCAGACACAGTCTCATAAGCATTGGCTAGAGGAGGATAATTACTTCTAGTCTGCTGGTTAAATTTTTGCTAATACAGCCCAGAGTGCACCTAGAAAATATGTCACCACAAGGACATTCTGCTGACTCATGTTTAGCTTGTGGGCCACCTGGTTGCCCAAGATCTTCTTCTGCAAAGCTGCTCTATGCCCCAGTCTATATGGTGGTATGGATTGGTGTTGGATTTTTCCTACACATTTTTCAGGTGTAGGATTTTTCATCTCCTTTTGTTGAAGCTCTTGAGATTATTGTCTGCCCACTTCTCCATTTGATATCCCTCTGAACAGCAACTCTGCACTCCAAAGTATTGAACAGTGTCCTCAGTTTGGTTTTGTAGCACAGTGAAAAATGCCTCTTGTAACGAATTTCCACATGGACTTAGTAGCTTTAACTTTTTCAGCCCAGGTCTTCTGATAATTTTCTGTCAGTCTTCTTATTTATGTATTTCATCCACGGCTCCTCAATTTGCCCATAAGTAGAAGAACATGTCAAAAGCCTTGAAGAAATCAAAGTCAGCATTCAGAGCTCTCTTGTAGAGTGCCAGTAATCCCTTCAGCAGAAGGCAATCATGTTGGCCAAAAACAATTGTCCTTGGGAAATTTGTTCTGTGTTTTCCCACTTATCTTTGCTTTTTTGTGCCTAGCCATAGCTTCATAACTGGAAACTGCACATGACCAGGAACTAGTTCTAAATTGTTTCCTTTAACCAAAACAGTATATGGAGCTGCTTTTTACTTTACTTCCTTTTTTTTTTTGCCATTAAAAAACTTCTGAACATTAATGGAGCGAAAAGCTCACTATCTTGTTAGAGCTTTGTGTTACCAATAATGACCATAATGTGAAAAAGTTCAGCTCAAACTTTTCTCTGTACTCAACTTCTCTTAGCATTGCTATCCTAGGAATGACTCTTTTTCTATGAAAGTCATTATTTCTGAGACCCATTTAGCATTTTCTGTCTCCAGCAAAAGGAAGGTGTATCAGGCAAACCCTACCAGCTTGCACTCTAAATCAAAAAGCAAGGTAGGGCATATTATTATGAACATGCATTGAGCCTGAAGGGTCCTGAAAACCTGCAACTCAGGCTTTTCTTTTTCCTTCCAATTAAATTAGTAAGTTTCCTGTCTATCTGACAATAGCGCCTATTTTATCTGACAGTGGTTTTTTTGACAAAATCACAGGGAAATCCCAGGTTTGAATTTTGATTTCTTCTGTTTGTAATGGACTTTTGTAGCTACCCTGCAACATAGTTAATTAAGTTGTCAATAAATATTGCAACCACTAGGAAAGATAGTCTGCCAGTACCTTCCCCAGATGAAAGGCATATTAGAAACATTTCCACATCTGTCTGAAAAATGTGAAAACTGACAAATAACTATCTCAGCACTTCACTTTCCTGCAATACTATTGGCAATTAAAGCTCTTCATTTTTTCTAAACCTACTTGAGACTTTAAGTATTGTCTCAGAGGCAGATCAATAATTATGAAGAAAATTAATTTAATTGCTAAATAAAATTCATTATGAAAACTATTAATGGCCTGAAAGCTACAGTGGGAAGGGGAAAATATTTTTATGGAAGGCTTGATCAAGTATTTTGCAGTTAGATTTGTTTTTACCTTGGAGAAAGGTCAGGAAAAGACCAGATAAGCTGAAACATAACATTAAGAGTGACATTATATACTGTATAGCCTCTAGTTCAATATCATGGGTTTCTATATTAAACTGATCACCTTAGCAGAGATAAAAAAAGAACAAAACTGATTAAAGAAGCACACAAACAAACAGACAAAAGAACAAAATATGATAGATAAAATAAGAGAGATGAAGATGGGAGCCTGATTCCTCTTAAAAAATATATTGGCTATTGGAGATTGTGCAACAAAAATAAATTAGGATTTGTAGATGTCCTGAAAAGACAGAACACATACAAGGCAGCAAACAAAGTCCAAGAACCATAGCAGGCATAATTGACAAAATTAATTTACACATAATTTTCTGTCTTGATAGTTCAACATTTGGAATATTGAACACAGGCTGTAGGGGGAAAATGAAAGAAAAAAAAAAAAAAAAGGTCCGCTATTTAGCACTGTTAATTGTCCCAGTTTAATCCCAGCCAGCAGCCAAACCCCACCCCACTTGCTCATCATTGGGTCTGGGGAGAGAATCAGAAGGGCCAAAGCTGGAAAAACTCTTGTGTTGAGATAAAGACAGTTTAACAGGGAAAGAAAAAGCCAAAAGCTGCACACACAAGCAAAGGAAAACAAGGAATTAATTCACTTCTTCCCATGGGAAGGAAGCTGTTCAGCCATCTCAGGCAGAGCAGGGCCCCATCACATGTCATGGTGACTTGGGAAGACAAACACCATCACTCCAAGTGTTCCCTGCTTCCCCCTTCTTTCCCCAGGTTTATATACTGAGTGTGATGCCACAGGGTCTGGAATATCCCTTTGGTCAGTTGGGGTCACCTGGCCTGGCTCTGTGTCATCCCAAATTCCTATGCATCCTTGACTTCCTCACCAGATGGCAGTACAAAAAGCAGAAAATGCTCTGGATTTGTGTAAGCTCTGCTCAGCTATAATAACAAAATATTATCACTACATCCAGCACAATCATAAACAAAACACAGCTCCATACAAGACACTGTGAAGACAATTAACTCTATCCCAGCCAAAACCAGAACAATGATAGACCTAATTTCTAATAAAGTACACAGTTCACATTACAGTGAGTTCTAGGATGCATAATAAATACCTACATCTCAGAGGTGCTGCCTTAACCTCTCTCTGCCCTAGAAATGACTCGAGAATATCCTGCTGGAGTTAAATTGTCTTAAGACAAGGTAACATAAATGAAACAAAACATCCAGTGTTATTACTTCAATATTAATAAGAAAGGGTGAAATTAGGCTTGCTATTTCCGATGCTTAGGATGGGATAATGTTGTCTAACCTGTAACATCAACAGAGCCCATATAGACCCAAACATGTAGAATCAGTGCACTTGGAAATAGAAATATTTCATTTGATTCCTAGATAAATATCAGAAGTATCAAAGTTTATACTGCTTAAAAATAAGATACTGAAAGTCTTCCACTTGGTAGGCATTCCACATACATTGATGTATAATGTATTTAGTCACTGCAAGATAAAATGCCTTTCAAAGCATCTAATTTAGCAACAGCAAAGGAAATTAGAAATAGATTTTTACATTACGAATCTAAAGAAATCAGCAAGATACTTTAAATGAATCCTTCTAGAGGAACCTTATTGATTACCTGAGAGTCTTTGGCCATACCATTCTAAGAATCAGGCTAGTAATGCTTGAAGTGCATTTTCTGGCACATCTAAGCATGCTATAAAATTTGCTTGAGAAGGCATAACATAAAAATAAACAATTCTTCCCTCCACGCACACAAACCCCAGATAAAAGCCTGACTAAAAAGAGGTATTTAGATATTTCAAATGTCAAAATAAATTTACCTTCAGTTTTACTTGTACTAAAGTCTCCCTAGATTCACAGTTAAGAATGGAAGCATCTCAGCTCATGCACAGGAAATGCAACATGAGGTCCATTGTGATGAAGGAAAAGGGAAAGGAGCCCAGTGAAGCCATGTGTACCTCAGTACCATTTGAAACTAAAGCATTTTTAGTGCCTTCTTCTGTACTTTATTTGTTGAATTTACATTGATGAAAGGGGTAAAAGCCAAGAGAAACTTCTAAAAAGTTCAGAAAATAAAAAGGTGCAACTAGCTTTAGTTTGTTGTAGGATTTGGACAGAACACCATTATGGGCCACTAGTAGTCATTATTACTGTCTGCAAATTAATGGCACAGTGCATAATAAGTATGTACTGATGTAAATAAATTATTATAAATGATCTCTTGAGCTACCTTTTTTTTTTCTCTGCAGAGTTGTTAGTTTAATACATGAGTTTTACCCTTAGTTTGAGCTTAGTCCATAAAAAGTACTAGCAATTGCATTTGAAATTTCTTAGGACTCAAGCTGAATGGCTTGTAAAGGAGTAAGGGAGGTCATAAGGCAATAAAAATCATTCAGCGATAGCAGAAATGCACCATAATAATTGTTATCTTGAACGCACTCACTGTAGAGCTAATTTATAAGACTCATCATAAAGCTTGCATATTTTCAAAAGCCTAATTAAAAACAGCAACACAGCTTAGAATTTGCTCCATTTGCAGTACACAAAATACTGCACTAACTCTTACAATATATCAGCCCTGAGGTTCAATGGAAAATGGGTCAGTAGATGAGTATGTATCACACAAGCCAAAAAAGCTGACAGATCATTTTGGCTCATAGATGTTCTTGTAGACCACATGACCAATGAGGGCAGAACAACATTCCTGTTTATAATAATCTAATAATGTGTTTGGGTTTTTTTGGAATATGGAGTAATGTCTAGCTGCTCTTTGACTTAGAATAAAACTGGTTCTGATTTTCTTAGAAAGACTTGATTCCTATAATCAATATTTAAAGAAAAGAGCCACAGGACTTAAAAATTTCAAAAAAACTGGCAACAGCATCTGTTGTGTTCTGTTGTATCTCATAATGTAAGGTCTAATTTGTCCGTGGTATGCTAACTCACTAGCAGAAAAAAATGGATGAGTTAACTCGGTACAAGACTTTAAAGCATTCCCAAGTATGTGTATGTAACCCTGCTTTGAAGTTCAAAAGATGCAATAATAATTTAAAGTCACAACCATCCAAACTACTCTTCAGTGAAAATTTTAAATTTATCATCTCTCTCTTCAAGTTATTTTTACTATTCCATAAATGCCCCAACAAATATTCCTGTATATTAAATGAAACACATAAATAAAATCAATAGATGTTTACATGATTAATTTAAAATGCTTATCAAAAATAGAGATTCAATTCTATAAATAACCAGGGCAGAGAGTTCATGCTCCTTAACTTATGAATTATATATCTACCCCTGCAGAGTTTACACGAGCAATATAGAGTGGACAACATAAGTATCCCTAACTTCAAGACCAAGATACTGAGAAAACCCAAAAGACTGACATCAATGAATATTTCTAACACATCCTTGTAATGTTATCAGATTTTGTTGGGTTAGCCCTCACACTTTGCAGATAAGTTGATCTGATACCTTCAAAATAAATATTAAGAAGTAGGTGGCATCTTGCATCTTTCTTGCCAGAACCCTTCAATGCAGTACTCACAAAATAGACTTAATAAAGGATGAAACTGTACACTGGAAAAGGCTGAAGTGGTTTTGCTCTCATTATCTTCTTGTGTACCATTTTTAAAGGTGTGGAAAGCAAGAAACCAGAACTTTTAGCTTGTAATACCTCTCCCTCCATTTTCAATAGGAGTTTATAGGCTGAATACTATGAGAAGTATTGAGAATGAACAGGAGAAACACATTAAGGGCTCCATAATTTAGAGTGGTTTGAAGAATTTTCTTCCATGTGCTTTACTCTTCTGTCTCCAGAAAGTACTAAGTGGTCACTGGAATGCAGTCTAATAAGACCCCTAATTACCATGACTTATATGGATGATTTTTTTTCCTCTGTGTCTTCTGTAATTTTTTTATTGTCTTATGCACTAAAATTCAACAATGATTATAAACTTAACATTAAGACGTTGTAGCTGAAAGCAGCACAAACTTCAATAATGGAAATTTATACACTAAATTAGGCAAAGAAGAAAATAAACAAACAAAAGCAAAACTAAAACATTAATATCTATGTCATTCTGGCATGAAGATGGAAGTAGTCTGAGTCAGAATAATGTTTTATTTTGCCCTGGGGAAAACTAAGGTCAGCACACCAGTGCTCAGTTTATAAACTTCATACTATATCTGTGGCAGAAAAAAAATGGCACTTTATAACCACCATAATTAATTCTAACTACCAACATTTAAAAGCAATTCTTTTAATTAAAGACTGTGCAAAATGTTTATTTCTTTTGGTATTTATGGTAATAAAGCTTATCTTTCCCAAACTGACATTGCTAATCTGTAATTTATTTTTTTTTTTTATAGCTCTTTCAGATACTCCTGTTTTGATCATGATTGGAGATTTTTTTTAAATGGCAGAAGTGCAATGGGACTTTAGACAGTTATATGACAAGGTTCATTAACATTGACATACAAATATTTACACCCTGCTCGTTCAAAAAAGAAGAAGCTAACAGCCTGCTACGAGTAATTAAAGAAAACACAGTCTAACATAACTGCTAAAGGCTTCCAGACCACAAGATTTCCAGCTATCCCAACTATTTCTGAAGTATCAGACCTTATGCAAGATCACAATTGACTCATTTCACAGTCCCTTCAATGGTAGATGTCCTTCCTCTTCCAAAAAATTGTTTGCAATTTTTTCTCATGGTAAGTAATATGTGTCTCTAAGTCTGAAGTTGAAATGGAAATAATATTTTAGAATAAGCCTGAGCAAATGAGTGAAGCCACTACACTCAGTTTTGACACACAGAAAATTTACTTAGGAATTGTTCAAATCTTTATGGCCTATAATGTTACATGGATATTTATGATGTCTTTAAATGTCAGGAGTATTCAGACTAGTCAGATGTTAATGTCTGAAGGTGCTATCAGATTTAAGAGTCCACAGAGAAAAACAAGCAAAAGATCTGCACCTCAGTTTCAGTTCCTTTTTAGATTTGTCATTCTTCCAATTATTTTTTGCTCCCCTAGATTTCATTTTGGGGAAAAACAGGAAAAGTAATAATCAGACTAATTAAAATGCTGGGAGCACAAAGAGCAACAGTAACATAAAAGAACAAAAACTTTCCCTTATGAAAAGTTTCACACTATCAGAGGTAATCTTAAAAGCCTTCAAGACGGAATTCAAGAAAACAGATCTACAGAAGAGAACTACAAAGCTATTGTCGTTTGGTTCAGAAATTACTGAAATCACAAAGAACCTTTCCTTTGGTCAGCTCAGAGAGAAAAAAAAGGAAAGAAAACAAAACCAATATTCAGAGTAGGAATAGAGAAGAAGCACAGCCGTGCAGGAAGCTCTTGTGGAATCACCAGTGAAATACTCCATGCAGTTCTGAGTACACAGGGAGCTCAAGCTGGGACAGGAGTAGGGAGGCACTTCAGGAAACCTAGTTTGTAAGGGGTTTCATCTCTAGCTAGATGGATAGAACCTGCAGAAGAAATCATAATCCTTGCTGAGATTTTCTCTTTTCATTCAGAAACATTTACAGTATTGCAATACAAATATAAAATGTTGACAGCTTGAAATAACAAACCCTTGGACAGCTAATTTGTTAATATTAAAATATTTTCTGTATGATACTTCTTATATTTTAACTAAAATATCATATGTTAACCCTGTTCCATTACAGGGACTTAATTACACAGAAAACATGACTGTAGTGAATGCTGTAGGAGAACATTCTCTTCAACCCATGTTTTGCAGTTGCATATCAATATATTAGAACATTGAATAGATTGAAACCTTCACATGATAGTAGATGCATGACCATTAAATATGTTTTAAAGGCTCTCTCCAACATGTACATTAAGCAAAAATAATACTATTGAGCAGCATAGCCTTTTCTTGAGATGATTTCATGAAACAAGCAGGCCCTTAAAATTAATTAAAATTTTATATGGAATTAAAGAAACTACACTTTGCACACTAAAAAAAAAAAGTAAGTGAAAACATAAGTGCTTTTGAAAACATAAGAAGCTTTTCTGTAATTTCCAGGGTTCAAGCCACAGCTGACCCTATAGTTTTCAGAAATATTGGAGAACCACCTCTGAGGCATGAGACAGCTTTATAGTGAAAAGAAAGGCAGAAATGTTATTCTACAGTGCAATAAAATAGTTTCTTACTAATTTCAAAATGCTCTCCTTTTATTGAGGGAAAAATGTCATATTCCAAAATGCAGAAAATATGGAATCTTTGGGGTCAAAAACTGAAAATTAGCAGGATTATGGGAACAGGCATTTTATGTTAAAGAAAACAGCAGCAAGAATATCCAATGGATCACCAAACACTAAATTACATTTTTTTATAGCACACAATGCCATGTATTTTAGAAGAGAATAATAGTGATTCACTTGAAAAGTAATAAAATAATTAGCTAATAAAACTGAAAAAGCGTCAAGACATTTCAACAGAAGTAATCTGCCAAGAACTCAATGATACCAAATAGAAAACCAACTGAAAAGACAAAATATAAATAAACCGATTTTCAACATGTAAGACTAAGGGACACTTCAGGTGTTTTCTAATCATAACAGGAAGCTAATGGCACTGTTGCTTTACTTTTATAAATATATTCTCTTTCACCAAAAATTTAGTTTGTATTCACCATATTTTGCAGAACTTTTACTGGGGGTTACAGCCTCAATTCTCCAGTGGTTCCAGTGGTCTGTTACAACAATTTGTAAAAGGGGATAAAGGGAATACGGCCACATCAAGCAGAAAAACTCAAATATGATTAGCTAATAGAATCATCCCCCAATAACCCTGACCTTCACTCTCCTGTTGTGCGTGACTGGAGAAGTAGACACACAGGGCCCCTTCTCACTTCCAAGTTCTTACCCACTTCAAAATTTATTGCCCACATTCTGACAGCCCAGCTGCAGAGAACCTTCTATAATTGGCTTTTCCTTGAAGGCTGTATCATTTCGGGAATTTTGGTACCATGATGAAGATCAAAAAAAAAACTCTGTACAGGAACTTTTAACCCAGATGGCCATTAAAGGTGGCTCACATATGGAGCTGATTGTGCCATCCACCATCTGCCATTTATGATCTGCCATTTGTTATGATCTTTCTGTTGGCTACCCCTCTGGATGTTTGTTCTGTCTCAAACATTACATCAGATTTTTTTGTGTGTGTTTCTTTTCCCCCTTCTAAGCATAAAAAAGTCAGTGACATCTAGTAACTCATGCTGCATTTCACTGGGATTTTTCTTTTTATCATATGTTGGTCACTTAATTTTGCTCACATCTTAATCCATTTTAAGAATCTAGAGGCTTTTATTGTATGGCAAGAATAGATCCCAAACCCAACACCAGAACCCAAAATCCTCCCCTGTAACACAAACTGAACAAAAACCAACACCTATTTTAGAAGTGATTGGGGGTTTTGTACTGAGTTTATTTCTTATTAATTGGAGAGTTCAGTCCCTGGAAGTTGTTACTTTTTATTGAGGTCCATTTATTTCTAGGGATGGGAAACCTTTCCATATCTTTACGTTGAAGCCTATTTTTTCTATTAAAAAAAGAGAAAACTTCTCTTTCCAAAAGTGGAAATTTTCTATTACTCAAGGAAAGACATGCATCCAGGCATTTAGCTTCCTCTTTTTGGAGGAGATTTGCAAAATGTGTCCCTCCAAAATCTTGGGCAGGCCTGAGACGGTATACAGGCAAACAAGTGCCAGATCATTTTTACCTACAGAGAACCACTGCATCAATAGAACTAATACATTCATAATTTGTTTTCATTACTATCACATCTGTTTGGAAAGTCTTTGAGAAGTTTAGTTTCTCTGACCAGCTCCCTCAGCAGCTCCTAATTCATGTTTTCTAGACCCTTCACCAGCTTTGTTGCCCTTCTCTGGACTCACTCCAGCACCTCAATGTTCTTTTTGAAGTGAGGGGTCCTGAATTTATCACAGTACTTGAGATGTGACATCACTGGTGCAGAGTGCTGGGGCACCATCACTGCCCTGCTCCTGCTGGCCACACTATTCCAGATACAGGCCAGGATGCCTTTGGCCTTGCTGGCCAGCTGGGCACACTGCTGGATCACGTTCAGTAGGCTGTCAACCAGCACCTTCAGGTCCCTTCTCACTGGGCAGTTTTCCAGTCAATCTTGCCCCAGTCTGTAGTGCTGCAGGGGGTGGTTGTGACCCAAGTGCAGGACAGAAACCTTCACCCTATTGAACCTCATGCGGTTGTCCTAAGCCCATCGATCCAGTCTGTCGAGATCTCAAGTGTAACTTGCTAAAAGCTAATATTCCCTGCCCCCAAAATTGTTAAGTATAAGAAAAAGACCAAAGAGATATGCTAGAACATCTGCTTTAAGTGGGGAATTATCATAATAATTATAGATTGTTATATAGAGAGAAATTCAGGAACAGAGATTTATTCAGGAAGATCTTGCTCTCATCCTTTTTACTTTTTCCTCTCCCAAAAGCTAAGCTTTTCCTCACAATGAAAAATAACAGAAACCAAAACTAAGAAAACAGAACTCACCCAGAAGCTATATCTATATTGCCCATTAACTTAATTCAAACTTCAAAATTTTGTAGCCTACAATAAAGTGGTACAGTTTAAACAAAATTAGATTGGTGTCTAAACACTGAATCATTTATGAGCACATTACATAAATATATTTACATTTTGTGCCACATTTTTTGCATTTGGCCTAAAATGCATCTCTGGAGTTTGAAACTTTATATTATCTTTTTTTGAAATCAAGGCCTTTGGATAATTACAGTTACTTTTATATAAAGCAAAAACTCTGCAATCTTTCTAACTTATTTCTAGAGGTAATTGCAATTTTTGTGGTTGTATTTTTTGCTTTGCTTTGAAATGCATAGTAAAAAAATGGCAAAAAATAGTATTTAGCATTTAATCTTTATGCCTATTTTTTCTTCATGCAAACTTTTGATTAAGTATCTTCAGATAGATTTAATTCTGTAAATGAAAATAAATATTTTGGTTTCAGAATTACCTGAATACATGGAGAGGAATAATAATTAATTATGATAGTCTCTATCCACTTGTCACTTGTGGCTGAGCTCACATATATTCAGGTTTTTGGAAAATTATGATTGGTTTGTGCAATACTGCAGATCTTCAAAGTTGGAATTTTATATTTATTTATTTATTTGTTTATTTATTTATTCATAAAGGAATATCGTAATCACAAGGAAGCAAACGTAGTTGCATGCAGAACACTGTCTTGAGTTTTCAGACAAGCCAACAAACACTCAAATCCTAGTGCACTGGGATTTCTTTTGCAACTTGCCATAAATATCAGTTATTAAGTTTCAAGTGCTACATTAGAAAAAAGTAGATGAAAACATCTCATTGTAGTCCATGATATCAACTGGATGCATGCTGACAAAGTAATTAACTGTTGATATGTAACATCATCAGGAACAATTTCCATTGTTCCACTGTTCCATTAAAATGGCCATTTTAATGAAAATAAGGAAGTGGATATGAAAGCTACATGGACAAAACACAGGCAAAGTTCAGATACACACAGGGAAAGATCATAAACAATCATTGTGGAAAGATCATAAACAATCATTGTCCTAAGAGCCTGTGGTGGACCTCTGAGCTGATGAGACCTCTCAGAAGTTCTTGTGTCCAGATCATCTTACATAGAGGGCTCCTTATAAGGAACAAGTTTTGAAAGCACAGTTTTCTTAGACTATAAATCAAGATAGCAAATTTTAACAGAAAAAAAATCAAAGTGACTTGGGCAATCACAATGTGGATAAAAGGGTTTATACCCAACTCACCCATTGCCTCATATGTCTTTGCAAGAGTCTCTTGCTTCCAAGCTTGGTTTGAGTCACTCCGTTACCTTCTGTGCTGCAGCAAACTCTGCACAGCTTACAAAGTGAGTTTTTAGAAGCCCTTCCTTCTTCATCAAAACTGACATCTCCCTTCTCCTCTCAGCAGTCTAGTAATCATGCTGTTCAAACTGCCTTTCCTCTAGCTCTTCCCAACATTCCTTGCAGTTTATTTTCTCTTCTGTATTTGACCAGGATCAGTAGTCACAGATGGCAAGGATCAATCTTACTTTCAAGTGGCTCTGCCTGACACAGTATTTAAGGAATGCACATATGTATAGGGAGGAAAAAGGCACATATTACCTTTCCTGATGGCCTATTAAGTTGAACTATTTATATAAAAATGGCATCAGAAATAGAAAACAAGATGACAAATAATGATCAGATACTGCCATTCACCAATATTCATATTTTCCAGAAACACCAGAGGAATTTCATTAACACTGGAGGATGGCATGCTTTTCCATGTGTAATCCCACCCACGACTGATCTGACAATCTCTTGAAATCAGTCTGAACTCCTCCATACAACATTTTGAACAGTCTTTTCAGGTCAGAAGTCATGGGTGATACCCTTAAAATCACTTTCCATCCCCCAAAAGATCTTCATGAACCCTTACATAGCCCACTGACATCAAAGATAATTTTGGAACTTTCCTCAGGTCTCTCATGTGGCCTCCTTGCCTAAAGGCAAGGTTTCGTGTGATGTGAATGAACCTACACTCAGTGCCTTGGGAGTGCCATGCAAAGCCAGACAGGCAATCTTCTGCCAAAATCTGTCTGATTCATTCTGTCACATTCCTAGTAGCCTGAACAATTTACATCATACCAAAGACAATAAAGAACAGCTGAAAATTAATATTTAATGTATAATAGAAACAGAATGAAACTCCTGTAAAAACAGTCACCATTATAGTTGTGAAATGTGCAGATTCTGAAATCCTGGACCTAAAGAATATGAAGGTTCAGGACAGCCAAATGAGTCACTGCTTTTGCAGATGTTCTCTCCTAGATCTTTCCTGATAACATTCCCAAGCACATGAACTCCAGATCTGATAGGGGCTTAGAAGGAAATGAGGGACGGGTCACATTACAAAGTCTGCTACACAACAACTGCAGTGAAAAACTGACTCCTTGACTTCCTCACTAATGGACACTTACAACACTTTGGAAAGACACAAGAGTTAACATTTCCCCACATACAGACAATTGTTTTCTAATGTATTTCCTCTGTCTGCTTGGTCAGTCTGAGCAGAGGCAGCTGCATGGGGACACCTGACACCTTTTGTGGAGCTGGGGGCGGAGAGGAGCGTGGCACAAACACATTAGTTATGGCAAGTGCCTTCCAATCCTCATTTTGACCTAGATATGGCAGAGGACTGTGCCATAACTTTAATCCAGTAAGATGTCCTGTCACATTTAAAATAGGGCAAATTTCACAGCTAAAAGAGTGATATCTTGCATGGTTCACTGTAGTGGGCAACAGTGAGCAACATTCCCTGCTGTATTTCGGTTACTGTCAAAGCTACTCACTAACAATCCCAGTAGACTTTTCATCCCAAGAATGACTTTACCTACTTATCACAGACGCATTTGGCTTCCTGCAGCTCTTAACCTTTCTAAAACTGAATCACTAGACAATTAATTGATTTATCATTGTTGTCCAGGAAAAAACCTAAATTGCTGGAAAATGAAGATGTCAATAACATTATCTTGGGTCAGACAGTGGCTTGGCATGGGATGTGAGTGGGCACATAAATTAATTTATGTGCTTTCAGGTAAAACACTAAAGTATCTCATAGTGAAACTGTGAAACTAACTAGCAAATTTCTGCAAGGATAGAATGTCACTGGACATTGTGAATTTTTGATTTAAATTCACTTCTACTTGTTCTTGCTTTATCTTCCTCCTAAGCTGGTTCTGATATTTCTTTGGGGAGAAGAATGTCTCAGAGAAAATGAAATAATATTTGTTTTTCATTATTCTGCCTAAAAAAGTGTTTTCAGTTGTTGGTCAGCCGTCTTTCCTTTAGCAAACTCTTCCAGAGCTCTGGCTACAGCATAACCTGTCTGGTGCCCTGCGGGACCCAAGTGCCCTGCCATATTGCCTGCAGCTCCTTCTTTCAGCCATGAAACCTCAACCTCTTGGTTAACTCCATAGATGCCCCCTCCTCCTTCAGTCTTTCCTTTGTTTCCCCCTTCATCTTAAATGCTGTAGTTTATCCCTAAGCCCTTGTATTGGGTACAGGTGCCCAGGCCTGGCTGGGGAAGGCTGCCAAGGGTGGCCTCCCACGAGAAACAAAATCTTTTCCAAGCCACCCACTTCTAGGACACAGTTGAACACCTCAGCCATAGGTGTGGTGTCTCTGAGAACGTGTGCTTAAGAAAGGGTAAATAATGCTGCAAGCAGTTGAGAGAGAGAAGTGAGAAAAATGTGTGAGAAACAGTCCTGCAAATACCAAGGTGAGAGAAGAAGGAGGGAGAGAGGGTGCTCCAGGCACTGAAGCAGAGATTTCTCTGCAACCCTCAGAGAAGACCATGATGAAGCAGATATTCTCGCTGGGGAGGCTACCACACTGAGGCAGGTGTACATGCCCTGAAGGAAAATGCAGCCAGTGGAAAGACCCCTGTTGAAGCAGGGGAACAGCATGAGGAGGAAGGAGCAGAGGAGAGAAGCTGTTATGGATTAACTATGACCCCCATTTCCCATCACCCTGCACCACTGCGGAGGAGGAAGTTTGGAGTAAGGAGTGAAGGAGTGAAGTTGATGCTGGAGGGGAGGAGGGATGAAAGGAAGGTGTTTTGGTTTTTGTCTTTATTTCTCATTATCCTGTTCTATTCTTAATTGGAAATAAATTAATCTTTCCCAAGATGAGTCAGTTTTACCAGTAACATTAATCAATAAGCACTTTACCTGTTATTTACATCAACCCTTGAGCTTTTCCACCCTACTTTCTACTTGTCTTGTTGAGTAGGTGGAGACGGAGAGAGAAGCTAGGTGGGCATCTGGCAGCCAGCCATGGCCAACCCACCACATCCTGCCCCCCCACCCAAAAAATAAAAAGGGAAAAAGAAATAAAATGGGACCACCATTCTGTTTTTCACACTGCATATTTGTTCAGCCTAGAGTATATCTTGTGTAAACAAAACAAAAATTCAAATTTCTGGAACACAGGCTGGTTTAATATTGTACAACTCTGATTGATAGCACGTTAAAATGCTCATAATTCATAATTGCTACTTAATATGATTACCCACAGTGCTGTCTGACTTTCTCTCCATTTCTTACTAGTGGATTCCTTGGGGGCTCAGAGAAGCATTAAAGCTGTTTATAATGGGAGCATTTGAAGAAGGGATAAAAGAGTAACAGTGGCAGAGAGGAAAGTGTTGGGGAAGATCCTTATCAAGTTCATTGCTCTTTAACACAGAGACCTCCTGTGCCACCACACTGCTAAATTTCATCCATGCAGAGGTCAGTGCATACAAATTTTCACCACATATCACAGTTAAAATTCTACCCGTGTGTGTTTGCTGTCTGCTCTGCAACTACTCCTAACACACCCTTGAGTCCTCACACCTTGTTACTCACCTGTTTGCCTGCAGATTTCCTGGCTGTAGAACAAAATATGTATTAAAATAGCTCAGGTAGGCAGTCATTCAACTCATGCATCTCATCTTGTCTCTGTAATTGCACCCAGAGGCATTTACCACACTGCCCCTGATCCCAGAGGTGCGCGCTTCATGCTTTGTCTCACATGGCTTAATGCCAATGGCAGGGGTCACACGGATGCTTTTGATGGCCATTATAATGCCCAACACAACCTTCTGAACACATCCACTCCGTAAATAATGTAGCATCTCCCTGACGTTTATTCCAGAGAATACCTGACAAGTTTATTTTCCTGCTTATGGAAGTAATTGGCACCCTCTGGTGGTGTGTGGCTCCTACTGCTTGACGGCTCTCCCCAGATGCCATAAGCAGCACCAAAAGTGCGGTACCGATTTCTGCAGTGATGACAAAATCACCTACAAGCCCTGGGAAAAAAACGCTGCTAAGTTCTGAAGGCACACTCAACTACATTCAGCTGCTCAGATTTCAACCCACCATGCTGTAAAAAGTAAAAAACAATTAAGAAGAAGCTCTTCCTTTTTTCAGTCCCTACATATTTGAAAAACCAGACAGCCCCAAACCAGCCCACACTTTAATATTTTATTTGGTTTGAGATGCTTAAAGTTTACAAAAAAAACCATAGACAATGAAAATTGAGTCAAGCAGGAAAGATACCAGGACTATGAAACTTGCAGTTACTTTCCTAGGTGTGTTTCCTACAGGAAACGTTATACTGGAATTAAACTCAACTTTTTGTTTAGTTTTTTTTGTTGGTTTGTTTTTTTTGGTTTTTTTTTTTTTTTTTTTTTT
>LTAT01000004.1:98405262-98442390 GCA_003286495.1 Chlorodrepanis virens | reverse complement strand
TTCTTTTAGAACACAAAAGTCCAGCATGTTTTATGCAAGTCTATAACTCCATGGGATTTTTATAAAGATTGTAGACTGTTAGTCTTTGTCTATTTCCATTCTCTTTACTGTACCCAGAAAGCACATAATTTCAACATTTCATCTCAATTGCATCACTGTGATTTTGATGTGCTTGATGCCAGCCAAGTAGCAATTCCTTAGCAAATTCAGGTATTCCAACTGTGTTAAGTTTCAGGTACTGTCTATATCTATGTGTGAACCTGATATGCTTGTTTGAATTTGATCTTTGTCTCCTAATGGACACAAGAAACCTGATTTTCAGTTGTCAATTAATTTAAATGTGCATGACAGTTTCACAAAGGAGACAGAGGAAAGAGGTTGTTCCTTTTAAACCTTTTACTTTTCTTTTCAAGAAAACTGTCAGAGCATGTTTCTTCACATCTTTTGTCTGTCTTGGCTTGTATCAATCCTATTCAATGAAATTTTGGTAAAGCACTATATTTTGGCTGTGTTATCTTTTTGAATAAATCAAAAATGTATTTCTCTCACCACTAACCAATCATAATTGCTGTGATGTTTGAACAGAAGACAAAAAAAGGATCTTAAAATTAGAATTGATTGCTTGGAGGTGAAAACTTTGAATAAAATGAGCAATTAGGAAACAGGTATCACCAGCTATTTTCCAGTGCATAAATTCCTGTCCCTTCTGCATTCATTTATATTACATCCAGACCAGAATATCAAAAGGAAAATTTGGTTTGGCACATGGCTCACATTACCCCAAATTTCTCAGAAAGGAGTGTTTTGTCCATGACTGTGTTTGAACAAGTTCCTTTTCTCTGCCATTAGGTGTCTCTGTAAACCTTTGTAAAGCACCATATACAGCAGGACTTTTTCAGTGTTTCCTGACTTTAAGTACAAGTCAGTATTCTTTCTAACCCTCTCTCTTATGCTTTTATTTGGGATCTTTAAAGAAAACAACTAGGAAAAATTCTACAGTGTTGCAACCCAACATAGAGAAGTAAGGAATTTCTTAATGCTGCTTTGTCAGAATTCAAATAAAAGTCAAAGCATCAATAAAAAGTCTTCTTTTGGTATACTTCTTGCTCAAGTTGAGGAAAACTGAGAGATAAGGTCTTACAAAGATAAGGTATCCATTGTCTATTGAATCTCTATGCCCTCACAACCTCTGTACCATCATGTAATTATTGACTGATTTTCTAATCAAAATATACCAAATTTTATTTTATCTATATTACAGCTTTCCATAATATTAATGTTGTAAACCATCCAGCTAAATTTATGCAAGATGCATCTATACCACCATGCTATTTGAGCAAAGGAGTTAGGAAAACAGAAAGAGCTGTGAGAGAGCATCTCTCAGCAACTCCGGTTACTTTGCAATGAGAGATTAATCAAAGCTGCCCAGTCAAAACAGAAATCTTTGAAGATAATCCTGACGTAGGTAGCAATGAGAAACAAGAGCTTTTTCATAATAATCTGTATTATCTTGGCACAAGGACACCACATCTGACAGATTAGTCAAAGACACATGATCTGCTCAAGTACTAGATGCCTCTGAAGCAAAGGCCAGCAGCCCACAGGGCTTTCTGAGGAGCGACAGACAGTGTGACAGCAATTCCAGCTGCGGGCTGGTGTAGACATGATTGATTAAGCTGTCAAAAATGCTTCTAGAGTTTAGGTGGCTGGTCTAAGAGGAAATCTAGTTATATTCTGGTTTGCATATTTTTAATTTGGTGCGCCTTTTTTTGGTAAAGCTAATATAGGTCTGGGGACTGGGCTAAAATCTGTGCCTGAGTGCATAATATGAACAAAATTGATAATACATCCTCATTGCATATCTTTTTTCCTTTAAGGATTCTGGTACAATTATTCTTTAGGTTAATTCTTACAAACCACCCAAACCTGCAAGCAGTTGCAAAATCCAATGCATAAGTTATAAAAAGAATTTATTTCACCCAAAACTCATCAAGAAGTGATAAATGCGAATTCCAAAAAGTGCATTTTATGAAAGCCACTTTTTTAGAGCAAAACCACATTTTAGTGTCAACTGAGTAGATGCTTTATGTTGTAGAAAAAACAGTTTAGTGTACCATCTGTTGCTTTTAATAGCAAATGGACAACGTGAATTGTAGTTAATACTGTTGATGTAAAATATAAGAGGGATGTTATCGAAACGGCTCACTGACAGATATAAACATGTTTTGAAATATGAATGAGCGCAATAAATTCAATATGCAACTTTTACAAGCCAGCTGTTCTCAAAAGATAAGGCAGTAAAAGATTTTTAATGAACCCCATGCCAGGCAAATGCATCTCATTTCTTTGTCTCACATGATGGTGGGAGGAGCGTTTCCTATCCAAAGCACACAGAGAGTGACAGTTTCACTTAACCCCTTCCATCTTGGGAGAACTAATTATGTCTTGTACAGAGCAACAAGAGAAGTGGTATGAAAATATCGTCATGCATATGTGTATTTATCTACATCCATCATATATCATTATCTATCTATCTATCTAACTATCTAATCTATCTCTATGTCTGTATCTATCTCCTTCGAAGAGATCCTGTGACAAAGATTGTTCACAAAGGTGTCCAGAAAAATCCAAATAGCACTTCTTCATTTTTTACTCTCCATATGATGCTACCATGAGGTGAGTTATAGCACAGGTCTTGGCTCTGTAAATGCTCCTGTCCTGGGACATGGCACATGAATAACAGCCCAGCCAATGAACATAGCAGTTGCCTTTGAGAAATTCAATACTGAATCACAAAGGAATAAATCCTTATAACAGCTTCCTCATTTTAATACTGAACATTGTACACCCTCTATATAATATACATTTTCAACTCTTTGGATGATCAAGTTTATTATTTAGGAATTTTAGTTATACTGTTATCATTAAGAGCAGCTATGTTTCGCTTCCCTTCTACTCGATGGTATCTCATTGCTTTTAATATCTGCAAAATGTTCTTTCTCATCCTGAATGGTTCAAGAAAACAGACAAAAGTATTTCTTGACAGAGGAGTCTGAAATCTTTTAAATATTGTCTATTAATATTTGGCCTTTTGGTGAGGAACTTTTGCTTGTTTTATTAATCATCTAGAACACCAAATAGATTCTTTTTATCTTCACTAATCTGAAATAATAGAACATTAAAAGAGCACTTAATTAATGCCATTTACTTTTTTAAGAGTTTTCAGATCTCGTTGAAAACATACAATTTATAAATCATCACAGGTTTTAATTCAGCATCCCTGTGTATTACTCACCCATGATGAATTATATTCTACTTAAATAGAGCTAAACTAACTTCTAGCCCAATTACTTCTCTGTACCTATGCTGAATATTGGTCAGCAATAGGTGTAAACCATCTAGTTGGGTGAATTTAGCAGAAAATTACTTTCAAAATTATCAGAAACAAGTGGCAAGATAATCTCCTAGAATCCAGAATCTGGGTATTATGATCTGGCTCCTTTGATTCCCTTTATAATATTTGCTTTTTTTGTTTATTTAAGTTTGAAAGTATGGGTGTAAACTGATAAATTAGGACATTGGTGGTGCTGGTAGATTGACATGTGGCACACGAATTTACTCCTCTGGGATTAGGGTGTTAGGGAGTTTGTGAAAATCTAGTGCATACAAATTTATCTAATTTCATCTAACTTACACATACCCTGCATTTTGACTGCTGAATCTAAACTGTAAACTTGCACCTTTGAAGATGCCTATCTCAAAAGAACTGTTCTTGAAACTTCAGGGTATTTTTTCATGTGGCAAATGTGCTTTGTCCTGCTTTGCCTTACTTTCATAGAGCCTTCAACTTCCAGAGTATTGATCAAATTGACATTTCTTTGACAGAACTCCAGGAAGCCCTGCAATGTTCTTGGCAGTTCCACCACTAATAAAATTGTTTCTTTACAGATGGCAAGGACTAACTTTATATCCTCAGAAGGAGGCATAAAGAGACAAGTAATAAAATGGTTTTCAATAACAAAGTTCAGTATTGCATGTTATATCTTCACATCCACAGCCAGGCCAGCATAGAGACAATAGTTTTAAATAATTAACAGGGAGACATATTGATGCTTAACTGTCCCATCGTAAGTCCTGCTACCAGTAATGACAGTGACCATACTCTATTAGCTCTTTTCAGGATTTTATTACTGGAGATGATCACACTGTATCTAAAGGAAAATGAATAACTAAATGAAAACAACCTGCTCAGAATCCTATTAACATTACTGATTCTGTGTTTAAATTCAGGTATATAGATTCCTTCCAGGAGCTGTTGCTTTATATGACATAACTTTTGCTCATAGTTTTTCAGATCCAAACCCATTTCTTTACCTGATAAATGTGGAAAAATTTAAATTTTACTGTTACACAGATACAATTTACTGAGCGCAGGGGACTGTTCATTTGTTGTAAAAATCATACTGAGAGAGCTTTCCACAAATTCACAGTTATCAGATATGCACAAGGTTTTCTTATCTTCTCTCCTGGCCACAGTGCTGTACCCAAACATGTATCTCTCTAAAGCAGTAGTTATGACAGAGGCAACAGAGATATTCAGTAACAAACTAGCTTAGATATGTATGCACACATATGCATATTAAATTCAGCTGGGAAGAGATTCCTTGCAGTAAATGAAATCATCCTCCAGATTTGAAAGAGGCTTTGGATTTACTGAAAAATGCTGTAATGCAAAAAGATTTATTATTTTAATTATATAAGACAGTAGAAATTGTTTGTGATGCAAAACAAGTCCAGAAGTCAATAGTATTTTAATGAATAAATGGATTAGACTGTGGTCTGCTTGTTGGTTAATTTACACACCAGTCTTACCCTTTTACACTTTGTATAGAGACATAGTTCTTTCTTCGTTAAAGAAAGAATGTGATATTGCTCTACTGGTTAACAGAAATTCCCAAAATTTAGAAAGAATTGACTGATAATTAAAAAAAAAAAAAAAAAAAAACAAATGACAAAAGCAGTTCAGGTAGCCTGACATAATAAAATTGAAATTAATAGATTCCACTGATAACATTGCTTAGTTTGATGTAAAATAGCAAAATACTTCTTGTAGCCATTTTGTACATAGTGATTTTGATACTGCTCACATATTCAGAAGTACAGAGCATATTGCATTTTGTTGATCTAATTGAATATCAACTCCAAGTAGTGCCAAGGATTGTCTTTTCACTGTTTTTAAGCTTCAAGTCAAACAGCTGTCTACCCAGTTATTTTCCCAGAATTTGCAGATCATTACATATTCTGATGTGGATCACTGGCAGAAAATTACCACAAACTACATTAGGGTTCTGTAAATCTGTGCAGCCAGTCATGTTATTTCAGAGACATATGACACCTCAAAAATGTTTGACATGCATTGGTCCATTTCATAAAAATCTAGAAATATATTCTGTATATTTCTGTAATATTTTTCTGTATGAGAAAGAAATATATATAAAGGTATTAAAAGCAGATGTTTGTAGACTTTTGCAGTGAGGAAGACATGAAGCTTAGTCCTCATTTTGTCTGTCATTAATAAAAGTTGTGCTTAAAGCTGAGTTAACAACCATTCTTTTCCATTATTTTTTATTTCTTTTAAGTTTTAAATACAAATTACTTTTTTTATTTCTAGGTTTAAGATAAGTTTTATTAAGCTAAAAATTCTCTGAAGGTTCTGTTAGCATTCAGTGTGTTGCTGTTCTTGACAGGTTAAATGTCAAAACTGTCAAAATTTATAAAGTAATGGCTCAGAGACTGTGGAATGGACCAGCCATCTGGGAAAGTAGACAAATCAAATAAGCAGAAAATAACAGAAACACAGCGAAGCAACCAAACTCCTACAAAATGGAAAATTTCTGTTCTTGTCCATGCAACTCAGATTAAGTAATTCAGGACTTAGTTTTGGTAAAGACTCTTCAGAAGTTTGGGTTTTTTCCCCAGATATACTTTGCAGTTCTCAAAATCTGAAACATTCATGCCTAATTGGCACGTTGTCTTATGACTGATGAATTAATGTAACTTCTACTTGAATTGGTCTGATGTGACCAGTAGTAATAGTCTAGAGGAAACAGATTTTATATGGTCAAAAAAGTACAGAGGCAAATCTCCCTCTAACAATTTACAGAACATCCCAATTAGAAGATTTATTAGAGATCTAATTGTTTGACTTGTCTGTATTAATCATGTTTTTCATTGCCCTCCATGTGGATGGAAGGAAATAGTTTAAGTGCATCACCTTCTACACACTTCTTCACACTTGACCTTGGACAGAATGCAAATGAAAGAATGAAATTGCTCCTCAGCAGGACACAAGCCTAATGCATGGAAAGGATTGTTTAGTTTTTGTTCACTTTCAGATCAACCCCAGTGAATGCTCTTTCTGTGAGTTCCAAAGAGAAGAGCTACTCCGCTCCTCTTAATGCTTCCGAGCCCTGCACCAAGCCCTTCCAGTTGAAAGGTGTATATTTAATTTAAGTTGTTGGATAGAGATATTTTCCTCATGCAGGACCTGGATCTGGTGTCTACAGTAGCTTTTCTTTTCTCTATTTAATCATCATTACATATTTACCTACAAGAAAGTCCTCTCCGTTCCTGGGGCAGAGTCTTTGCAACAGCACAGGAAACTAGGTATAGCCTTTAGTCAGGATCAATTACAAATATTTTCTACTACAGCACTGCTATAGAAATGTATGTCCCTAAAGGCAACCCTCGCCGTACTGACAAGAAAATAACATTTTATTAGAACCAGACAAGTCACACCGACATGTTAGGTAAACCATGATTTTATGTATATTCTGAGGCCTGTTGGCTTTGCAGACAGCAGGAGGGATAATGCTTGCATTTATATCCCCCCAGCATTAAAGAGCATATGCTTGCCCAGCTTGTCTGATAGACACCAGTGGAGTTTTGCCCTTGACAGCTCCTGTTTATACAGATGGTTTTAAAAATGTTACTGGAAGAGAAAACAGCCTGCACTGTAGGAAGCACCTTACATAGGAGCCAAGACTTAACAAGGAAAACTATTTTCATCATTCTCTCCTGTTCATCTAGAAAATTTGAGGAGAATTTGAAGATTGGCATTAAAACTAAATTTAAACTTATTTTTTTCTGTTATATTTGGGCATGTCAAGATTTTTTAACATGATATTTTGAAGATCCCGTTTAAGCAATTTATTAGAGAACTGGTTATTTGACTTGTCTATATTAGTCAGGTTTTGCGTTCTTCTCCAAGTTGATGGAAGGAAATAGCTAGGTGAATCACCCTTCACATCTTCACCCTTGCCTTTGGATGGAATGAGTCACTCTTTAGAGAAGCCTGTACCTTCTTGAAAGCTGCAAGGGGAACTGAGCAAAACCAGATATATATAAACTGTATATAGGACCAGTATTTCATTGCAGAATCACATCAAAGTTAGGAGAAAAATTCCCATCACTGTCAGCTGCTATAGGGCCTCCATCCTTTGTCATGTGAACTGACAGCTGTAGGACTACGGCCACCAACCCTACAATGATAATGTGCCTCTGCAAAGTACACATTCCTTTCAAAGGTGCGGGTGGTGGAAGTTCTGGTAGCTGGTTTTCCTGATCCAGAATATGATTCATTCTCATACACTCATAAAAACAGTCCTGTCCCAGCTGTCTGCATTCATATTTGGCTAATTTCAAACCCTTACCCTCAAAACAAGCAGAGCAATACAGAATAGCTGTCACTAAATTTACCTTTCCACCTGCAGTGAATGAAGGTACCTGGGATGAAATCTGAGCTTTTTGGGACTTTTAACATTGACTTCAGCAAGACTGAGAGTGTGTCTCAGAAAAGCTCCCCATTCTGTGGGCTAAAAGCCTAAACTAAAAAAAAAAAAAAAATATTTATAGTATACAATAAAATAGATGCAAATAATTAATTACCCATGTTACAATTCCTTTAACATCAGAACATGCTCACCTCCTCTGCAGTTCATGTAAACTGTTCATAGTATGGCTTGCCATTGCATTTGAGGTGGTGGTAATACGACACTGCTGTTTGCTGACAATAGTTATTTAATAGCAACCATATGTAAGCCAACTCTAACAAGATAGACAGATACATGGCCAGTGACTGAAACAGAAATTGAAAGAGAGAACTTTCAGAAATTGATAGGACATGCCATTATCTGGGATAATGGAACTGAAAAGACTTGATATTTTTCTCATTTTTATGAATTCTAATGATAAAATCAAATACTTTAAAAACCCTTAGGATGAATCTGTAAATAAATGTAACTACTATATTTGGAAAATTTTTAAGGATTATTTTGTATGAATATCATAGATATAAAGTCATGTAAACACACTATCATGTTCATTAAGTCATAGAAATCAGAAAAAAAAATTAGAATAGTCAAATTCAAAGCATAAACCTTGAAACAATATTCAAATAAAGTTTTTCTAAGTCACTGGTCAGCAGTATACAAGTTTGAGGAGCACACAATTATCTAATGCTTAATATATATTTTTCTTCTACACATATCCTCCAAACAAATTTTTGCCTGTACAGGTTTAAAGCAACACAACACAGCAACACAAACACCTTTAAAGTAAAGTGCAGTTTTTTGCACTATTCTGTGAAGTAAATCTGCACTGATTAGAATTTATCTTTAAACCACAGTTCAGTCAACTTTAGATGAAATGCAATAATGACTCTGCTTTGGCAGTACTGCAATGAAAGCTTTACTGAAACAAATGGATTTTTTTTCTGTTTTACGTAGATTTTTAGGCACAGCACCTGTAGTACTTGGAAGCAATTCACTCCATTAGGGAAGGCTGCATTAGCCCAGGGAAAATTACAATGAAAGAGACGTAAGAGGTTGTCATGTTAAAGATAGAGGTTTCTTCATCAGGGAGGGGGTAAAGCCCTGATCTGATGAAAGAAGTAAAAGTTAACCAGACATCACTAGAGACACAGTGCATTCAATTTATGCACAGACATCTGGCCAGTAGCTGCTTTGGTGAAGGTGGTGTATAGAATTGGAGTTGGGTCCCTACTGACAGTGTATTGAGAATTTATTGGGTACATCTGAGAGCCATTTAAATGCAAATAAAATGTGAGTTTGTCATTGACTAAAAACAATCTTCCAGGCAATGGCATTAATAATTAGAAACCATCTGGTACCATGAAAGCTTACAATACTTTCAGTATTTCCACAGGCCAAAAGGATGCAATTTATCTCCTACTAAAACAGAAACACCTATGCTATATGTTAGTGCTCTGACAATTAATATGCAAAATCAGATCTATCTTGATGTTTTTCCTCTGGGCCAGTCCTGGAAAATAAATAAATGAGAAGTCTGGAAAAGAGAGTGCCATAAACTTCACAAAGGAAATTTAAAGGGAACACATAGACAGAGATGAATACCTGAAAAGATGAAGGATGTGTTGAAAACTTTGCCTTCTTTTTACCTGATAAGATTATGAAGGTCATAAAGTGAGTTGATAACTCAGCTGTCAGATCTCCTTAAAAAATTATAATCTGTATTTTCAGTGTTTGGTATGTAGAAGTGAATTCAAAATAAATAATGTAAACAGTTTCCCTTAGAAGCTTGGGGGTTGGAATTTTCATGCTGTGGAGACCAAAATGAAAATGTTCTAGTCTGTCCATTTAAACTGCCCTTCATCATCTCTGTTTTCAAGCTAATATACCCTAAAGAATGTATGGGCAGGTTATTCTCTATTAAAAATAATTCAATAACATCACACTTTCAGTCTTCATCTGAGAGATTAAGTGAATACTGAAAAAAGATAATTTTAAATTTGAATTGGTAATTTCAGTAATTTTCTTCTTCAACACCATGTTCACATGACATTTACAATTGTCAGCTTGCATGAGTTGAAAACTACAGAAAGTCAGCTTCAAACTTTATTAGTGATAACCGGTTATTAAGGATATGGAAGAAAGCAAAAATTAAGATATTTCATTTTGAGAATTTCAATAGCTAGAGACATAACAGGAGAGGCCCACTGTAAGCACAAAACAATCGCAGTTTGATTACACAATGAAACTATTGAAACACCCCGGTGTGTGGCTATCAAAGTAAAGAGGTGGTGGTTTATCCACTGTAGTTTTGATCTGAATAACGCAGGTTTCGAGGCTGAGCAGTCAACATCTGCAGACCATCTTAGAGCCTGTGTTTCCCAGGCACAGCTGTGCTTCTCAGACCACAGTGTACAGAAACTGGAACTGTTCCTAAACCTTATTCATACATGTGCCAATGTCATATCTCTATTTGCTCTTCTTATGATTCATGGGATATTTTCTTTCAAAAACTTCTCTCAGAAATAAGATATGACAGAAGTGCTGAAACTGAGCCATCAAAATAGTGAATAGCAAATGTATTGACAGTGTGTGAAGAGGGTGTTTGTGTCTGTATATCTTTGTGTGTGTGGGGCAGATTTTCACATCTCAGTTCAGGAGCAATATTTTTCCTCTGTGAAGGTGAGTATGGCAATTGAGACTTTCTTTCAAGTTCTCAAGACCCAGGATTTCCTATGTTGCTGATTTCCTACTTGTACTTTGAAATATATAAGCTCTGAGCAATGAAACTGATTCCCTAGGACAAATCAGTTTAAGTCTCTCAGCTGTGAATCAAAATAATTTTTCTGTTTCTGGGTATAAATTGTCAGATTAAGTGGTCTTGATATGCTTTTTCTTCTAACATGCACTGCTCCTGTACAAAATCAGAATTCTCTCTCTCTCTCGGGTATTTATAAAAAATCACAACACATTAATGGATTGTTTTATACCCTTACTTCACCATTACACGATGTATAAAAAAATCAAAACCACTTGCCAACAACAATGCTACATTCAATATCCCTGTATGTAATAGCTGCTTAAGTAACTAATTTTCACATCAGAATCCATTTGCTCTCTTTTTGTACATGAGAGGAATTATTTTCCTATGCACTTGTGACTTTCAGTAGTAAATAAACCTTAACCAATGAGACAAACCTACATAAATATTCAATCCCCTATAATTTTCTGTTCATTTTCTATGCCACCTTGTCCATCAGCATGGCTTTCTAATATTCAGCCATTTCACCTCTCTTCTTAGCTAATGCATACACATTATTTTGAAAAGAGAAACTAGCAATAAGGTATTCCAGATATATTTGAAACAGTGGTAATTTCATAGATAACTGCAGAGCTAACATCACTTCAAAGATTCTCAAGAGTGCAGGTCTTAGGTGGTCTGTAGATAATACAAATTTCTAGATATAACACATAATTTTTCTGCAGAACACTGTCTGAACCAGGATAATATGCAATTTTTCACACCACAGTGATATACTTGAATGAATTCTTGCATTTCATGTTTCCGTATGCTTTAAAAATCCTCAAAACCAAACCAGAGATAAAGGAAAAAAGGGGATTTGTCTTAGCTAGACAACTGAAAAGGAAGTTTAGTGACAGCCCTGCAGTTTAGTCACTTTGAATTTATGTTCTGTAAAACACATGCAGATTCTTTTTCAAGCTGTAGATGCAACTCATCATCCATAAAGTCCTTATTTTATTACATCTCTCACTCAGAGAATAGATCCTCCAAATCCCCATTCATATTTTTCTCATGACTTTTCTTGCTTACCAAAGCTGTTGAGAGGTTTATAATTTGTGCCCTTCACAGTTTGTTAGCTGATTTTTACTGAATTTAAATATATTAACGTAAATGACAGAAATAATTTACAGAGCTTAAAGGAAAACAATTCCTAAATATTTCGGCAGTATTATAATAAATTTTTTCAATAATATAAAGATGCATATTATAAACATTCTTGTGCAAGTTAGGACAGCAGATTAATTACATAGGGAAATCTATAAATAGATTTAATCAGTGTTATTGCTGAAATCTAAGAACTAGCAATAAGAAAACAATACAATGAAGGGAAGAGATTATATAAAAGAACAAGCTTAATATTTATTTAAAAATTATCCAATATAAGAGCAAATTTCAAAAATCAGTGGCCCAAAGTCAACCTCAAAACTGTATCTATAATTCACACACAGAGATTTTACAGTTTAATTGCATTATAATCTACAGTCAAATCAATTGGATTTATAGAATATAACTTTGGAAAATGTAGTGGTCAGTCTTTCCAGTGTTCAATTAGAATTTTTGACCTGTACAGCATTTTACACTGCAAAAATGGGGTCAAATAGGATCACATCAATCAAGGGAGATACAAACCATGACAAGATTTACTTAGTAAGGCATTGAATTTATAAGAAAACAAATTATAGGGTGAAATAATGATCCCAGTTACAATACATGGTTTGATCATAATGTTTCCCCAAAAATTGTGTAAACCAACAAGATTAATTTATTTAATTTCTTATGGGAAAAGAAATTTGGATTAAATATAACAGCAAGAATTCTTGAGAAGTTTCACTGTATCATTATATCTCCCAAACAGATTTTTCAAGCAGGTCCATTTCCACTTAAGTTCTCTTTCAGCCAACCAAGAAACTCTGCCCTTATGGAATTGCTGTAAAAGACTGTAAGTGCTGTAATTACCACAGAAGCACCAACAATCTGTCCCATATTATTTATTTATTAGTTTTGACCAAAGAAAAAAAAAGTTAACTAGACATTTCATATAAGTCTTTCAAAGGTGCCACATAAAACAAAAATTTTCTTCCTCTCTGGGCATGTCATTATGCCATGGATATGAGGAACAAAATGGTCTGTTTAAAAAATGTCAGGTTTTGACAGAACTTTCTACAAGTACAAGGCAGCAATCATTTCAGAGTGTTGGCAAGAAATGGAAAATATAAGCACCTTCACATAGGAGGAAAAGCAGAAGAATGTATCAAGGGTGTCTGAATTTAAGATGTCCCTGAACATCTGGCAAAAATTTCAAGCTCTTTCTTCTTCCCTTTGCAAATCATTTGCTTCAAAGTTGTCAAAATTACTATTGGCAGTGTCTAAGTCCTCTCTTCTGCTACAAGAAGGATTTCTGGAAGTCCAGAGGCTGTATCAACTACTTCACTGTTCAGCCTCTGGATTTTGGTTGGTCTTGATTGCAAAGTTTCAAGGTTCTCAGTTTGTAGCATGAGGATGGAGGAGAAAGCAAATTATGTGCTCAAATATATACATGTATTTTTTAGTTGCCATATTTTTTTCCTTCATAACAGAAATAGAGATAGAGGTAATTTTGATACATAATTAATCAGATCAATATTGAACAACTGCAGTAGCATGACAAGATTTCTGCTACAAAAGTGTTATCTTTAGAGGCATCTCAGAAACAGAGACACTCCTGCAGATGCCCAAGTCATGTAACTAATCAAGACTATGAAGCCAAAAGCCTTGAAGCCATTGCTTTGCCTGTGTTATCAGGAATTCAGAATTTCAGACATTTACATGACTTAATTAGCACTTTTTATTTGGAAAGTACGCAGGTTCAAGAGTTAGGGGAGGTTTTTTTTTTCTAAGAAACCCACAACAATCACTACTAAACAAGAACTTTGCAAATCCCTTCTATTTTTTTTTTTATTTTTAAATGAATAATTTAGTTGCCTTCAATTTTGTACCATATAGACATTCTTTAGAGAAACTGAAAATCATCACTCTCCATAGACTTATTGATGATTTTGTGTTAGTACTATCATTACAGGTTTGGTGACGGAAAGTAAAGTCTCTGTTGACATAATTGTTTTTACTTCTGAACATCAAGAATTCACATACTAGAGTTCTGGGAGTTTTAAACTTAAATAATCCCCTTTCCCTTGGAAACTAAGAAATATTCAGAAATGTATCAGCTTTGTTTCTCATAATTTAACAATTTATTTTATGAACATAAATCCCTACTTCCTAGACCAAATATTCTGAATGTGACCAGCAATGCTTAGACTTCAAAGGGTTTTCTTTGCTTTTAAGCTACACTGGATGCTCCCCATGAGCAGTGAGCCACACACACAGCCATAGTCATGGGTGAGGTTATGGGTATTATTGTCTTCGGTATCTTCCAAGATCTCAGGAAAGGATGTCACTTGCTTATAGCAGATTTTGCTGGGAGCTTTTTCATTTTAGGTAGTAAAGGCCTGATCCAAACCCCGATGAAGTCAATGGAAAAAGTCTCCCATTGACTACAATGGGCTCTGGATCATGCCCTAAGTCCATTCTCTTCATTAATCCAGGATTAATAACAGGATGTCTTTCCAGTAGCCTGGAGTGCCCAAGATCCCAAAATTTCAGTTGAAGGAGTTCACTTTAGATTGTCATTCCATTTGGAATTTGAAATATGAAGTCACAATCTCTTGCAGTGAGAAGAAAACTTTAAATGGAGGAATTTTCTGTTCCTGGTTATAGTCAATCCCACCAGTTCAGTGAAAATCCTTGGGCATCCTAATGAGAAAACAGGAAGAGCAAATGGAGCCAAAGAAATTTATGTTTTTCAGGGCACACTTCAGAAATACAGTGTAGACTCTGGTTTGACCAATGAATAGATGCATGTTGATGCTTTTGGAGAGATCAGTGTGGAGCCTGACTATAAAGAACAAATTAAAAAAATTATAGCATACTTAAATATATAAAGTTTTTGCTATATTTTTAAAAACCATCAAATAAGGAGAGACATGACATTTTTCAAAGTGTTTTCTCAGTTTGCACAACAAAGCACCATCAGTTAATAAATAATGAAAAGTAACAGAAAGATATTACAAACGGCAATAATAGCACTAAGTTTTCTGAACATGCAGATGTGAATTGTGACTGTTATACTTGTACAAACTTTGACAGACGGTAAGTGGATAGAATAAGAAAAGTGATATTAAATCAGATATAAAATATATCTGTATTAGGATCCATTTTATATAAAGATAAAAATCTGAAACAAATAGTTATATTACTGTTTAAAAATTGCATTTCTGATAACATAATGGATAAATCAGCCTTTCCAAAAGATCTCGAGTGTTATTCACTATTCACATTTCATTAAATTGCCATTAGCATTATTTATTATTTTATCTAGATTATTCATACTGACAAGAATGGCTCAAAAGTTAATGTTTTTTAACCCAATTACTAATCGTTCTGCTAAACAGTAGCATCCAAGTTGCGATGTACCTTATGATAAGGATATTTATAAAGTTATATTCTAAGACTTAAATCAATGGAAATTTGCCATAATTTCAATAGTATTTGCTATTAAAATATCAGCACATCCATTGACCTATAAATTCTTGCAAACTTGTCGCCATCCTCCCACTAAGCCATTGAAACATTAAAGTTTTGTGCTTTCAGTTTTACTTCTTTTTTTCAGAGACATTTTTGCAATACTGTTTGACCACTCACATTTAGTTTTATGCAATTTAAAAGCCTAACTCTTATTAGTTTTAGAGATAAAGGAAGGAGATCTTAAATCTTTACATCAAAATACATCAGTTTTCCAGAGGAATAGGTTTGTTTTGCATATACATAAATAAAAACTTGCTCAGCCAAGGAATCTCCCAAAATACAGAAAAACCTCATGATTAAATCCATGGCATCAATCATCATGGACTCATATATTTCTCTCCAAAATATCTGAATATTATCATTAAATTATGTCATTTTTATCTCTTTCTTTGCCTTGATGAATTAAAAATAAATATAATATAATAAGATATTATTATAATATATATAATGGACATACATAAATAAATATATTATCACATTAATAATGAATATAATAATAATTTACTTTGCTGTAAAATAATCATGTAATTTTTCAAATCTTCCTAGTTTCTTGTTTCTGCCAAAGGAAAATTTTCTTGTAATACAAGGTAACTTTAATGACACTGAAACTCACATAGTCATGACCAATATCAAGGAGCACCTGAGACGAGTCTAACATGTCCTCTTAATGAGTCCTTTTTCTCCTCCATCTGAAAATTCTGGCCAGATACCCTACTTTAGCTTAGAATATAGTATTTAGTAGCACAGAAACTACCCCAATTGCAACTCTGTTGAACAAATCCAAGGACTGTTTTCAGTTTAACTCAGTGTCTTTTTTCCATCCCTTCCTTCTTGTTGAAATTAATTTTATTCAACATTGCTTCATCCGAGTCATAGTCTGAAAGAGAAAATGAAAGGATCCCATCACCTGGATCAGGTGAGAAAAGGAGGAAATTAGCGCAGTTTAAATGCTGTTGTCTGAAGCTAATATAGACAAAATAATTTCCCATCTCTTTGTTTAAATAAAAGGCATTAATTTGTTTTCATGTGGTTTTCAATTTATCCATTTATCACTTTCAGATGAAAGGTGTGGCTACAATCAGCAAGATCAATAGACATCAAAGCTCTCAAAGCAAGGTTTAGCAACTGCTTCCTTAACACATATACAGCTCAGCTACTAAAATTAGCCTGTGCCATTGGATTATAAATAATATCTTGATCTGTGGTTCCCATTTGATTTAACTAAACAAATATTACATTCCTGTCTTACAGTGACATTGGCAAGATTTCAAACCCTAGAAGCTGTCCAGGATGTACAGTGCGTAGAAAAGACTGTACATTGATTTTCAAACAAAAGAAAAAATATCAGTCAAGAGGAAATGTTTTACTGGAGAGGTCTTCACAGCAAAAGGCTGAATTGAGAAAAATTCTTTCTTGCCCTTACTACAATTAGAGCAAGGAACTTAGAGTGTGCAGGAAAACACTCAAGAACCCTAATCAGAGGGAAAAGTTAATGACATGATAGCATCCAATATATTCTTTAAGCTAGTGATAAAGTCAACAATCAGACAAAGTTATTCAGACACCAAATAGGTTGTTTTCAGCAGTTTTAAGTCTTTTCAATAAACATGAGAAGGCATTTCAGATCAGTCTGTAATATTCCTTTGAGACCAAGATAAATCAATAAACAAGGCCATAATGAATTTGCAAGATAGTTTTGTCATTAGAAAACCTTGTAAGTAGCTAATAGTTTAATTCTTACAAGGAATGGGAATTGCCCTCATGCATCTAACACCCTACACCCTGTAATTTAGGTTTTAAAATAAAACAATAGACTTAATGACACAATTTAAAATAATGTTTTACCAATTTGGCACATCAATAGACTTGGGGGGAATTTTAATTTCTCTCCTTCTATTATTAGACCCAAGTGAAAATTTAAATTTTCCCTTATTTCAGATGCTCTTGAAAGGCCTTCAGTTACCATCTTGCGTATACCAATATGCTGTGTGAATGTGCACAGAAAAGTGATAACTAGCATATTTTTGGCCTTGCACTTAAGGCCCAAATCAATAACTGTAATGCAAAACCTTTGCTTAGAGCAAAATTAGGATTTGCAAATATTTTCCTGAATGGAGGGTAATATATCTTTGTTCTAATATTAGCCAGTCAGTGCTACTGGTACATGCTCTGCCACCTAACAAGTACATGGTCGCCAGAACAAATCTGAAGGAAAATCAAGCCAGAGTCACACAGAATCATAAATATTGTCAGTGACTTTCAAGATCATCTAGTCCACCCATCAGCTTTGCACCACCATAATCACCCCTAAACCATATTCCTGAGTGAAAATTCTGGACTGCTCTTGAACACTTCCAGAGAGGGTGACTCCACAACCTCCCTGGACAACTTATTTCAATGATTAACCATAGTTCTCAGTGATAAACATTTTTCTAACATCTAATTTGAACCTTCCCTTGCACAGGTTAAGGCCATTTCTTTGCATTATTTTAACTAAAAAATTACAGAAGTGACTGAATCCCACATCACCACAACCTCCTTTCAGGTAGTTTTAGAGAGCAATGGGGTCCCCCCTCAGCCTCCTCATTCCCTTTCTCTTTCCCTTCTTCTCTCCACCACTGAAATAGTTTCCTTCTTTGTGTGAGAATAGACCAACATTCAAGAATGTTTTAGAGGTGTTGCTTTGCCACATCTCCCTCTTCAAGCTCTTATCTGAATCTTCAGTCCCTGATATCACATTCCTTTTACCTATATTGTCAGGGATAGCAACCAATGACAACAATTGGATCAAAAGAGCTTATTTTCAGTAATTGTCCCTGATGTAAGCAGTGATCTGATAGATTTAAAAAGAAAGAATGGATAAATGTAATAATGCTTCAGAAACTAATCCAACTATCAGTAATAATAATCTAGTTTTCACGATGGACATTTTGTTAAATATAAAGGATTATTTTTTTCTAGAGAGTCTGATGAACAAGGATTCTTAATAATCAAATACATTTTTCCCTTTTTATCTTTTTTAAATTAAAAGAGGAGAGAAAGAATGTGCATGTTTGCTCTCATACCCCTTATTCATCATCTCATTTCCCAATTCATCCTCAAGCCAGCACATTTGGTAGATTAAACCCCACTAGGAAAAAAATAATGTTCCTGCTTTGTCTCTCTTTAGAAACCATCAAAACTAAAGCATATCCTGAAAAGTTTTAAAATAAAGCAGCCTCTCTTTACCTACACACAAAGGAACTCTTAATTAAAAGTTACAGAAGGACAGACGAAAAGCAATAACACAATATCAAAGAACATGTGGACGAGAAGGAAATGTTCACCCTGAGATATTTAATATTTTAATTGGTTATCTGGAAGAAATAAGAAACTGCATGTTATGAGTCTGATTCTAACCTAATTAAATTCAGTGGCAAAAAGCCCAGTGAGTTCAATGGGGCCAAGATGAAGCTCTAATTGAATTAGCAACTGACTTCAGATAAAATATGTTGCCTTCTTCCTCTCATCTTCCCATTTTAGCAAAAAGAAATAAGAAAGATTTATTGAAATTCATCACAGAGGCAGTCAATTGAGTTTGTTTTGACCTGGATCAAAAGAAATAAGTATTCATGTGGAGAGTATTTTTGACTATAAATTCATTTAAATAACAATACTGGACACTGAGCTTTCCAGTAGAGGCTGACTACTCTACTGAAGTGCTTAAAACCTATCCTGCACAAAAACCTAAGTTGTCTAAAAACCTTGGAGACAGCGTAGTTCTATTTAAACACAAAAAATACAGAACTGTCCTCTAAAAAATAAGTGAAAATGCAAGATTAGTTGATAGGAAAAGACCACTACTGTGTGTATAATCCCCTCTGCTAGTCAGCATTTTCTGTAAGCTCAGATAAGGTGTAAATTCACATAAGGAGGGGCTGACAAATGGAAACTTCCCTCCCTTTTACTGTTTGCAAGAAGACTTATCAGTTGTTACTGGTAAAACAGCAGCAATAATACACTAGGAAAAGACCTCAGTTTCCCTTTTCCAACACCCCCTCAGGGTCTTTTTCCTCCAACTACTGCTGGTTACTACCACCCCTGTGACCTTGGTCATCTGTGAGAGCCACTGCATGGAGAGGAGGGGTGGCTGCTGTGTAAGGCATGTGTTGTGGAATATCTCTTCTTCTCTAGGGATTTTCTTCCAGCCCTCAGAAGTAGGAGTTCCCAAGTTGTACTGGAATAGCAGAATTGAAACATGGAAAGACAGAAGCAATATCAGAGACTGCCTTCAACTGGAAGGTTTCAGATACTGTTACCTGAAGCTGTGAATTCAGCTTGATGGAAAAAAATTCTAAAACTAATTGCCTAAAGCACAACACTGTAGTTGTTCTTGCATAGCTCTCTGTTAAATAACTCATGTGAGAATGACTCCTTTTCTTTTTGAAGAGAAAAATTCATTATATTAATAGGGAAAGTGAAAGGAGTGAAGTCCCATTCCTTGGCCCACTGGTTAGAGGCCATTTTCTTTCACGTGGCAGGCTAAGCTTGAAACCTCCCAGATCAGCTTCAGAGTTTCATGAAAATGAGCAATCACCTACTAATAAATTAGAAAAATGTCAGACAGCCTTAATCTGCATCTCATGTGTTTGGTTTTTTTTTTTCTTTGATGACAGGAACAAAGCACTTTTACAGCAGCAGGACTTTACAGTACTTTGATTTTTGATGGGCTGAAGAGTCTAAAAGTTTTAAAGTTTTTCAGATGAGGCTGTTTCCTTCTTGGCTCTCCTTGCAGTGGAACAGGCTTGGGGAAATGACAAATACCCATCTTTCCTTTGGCTTCTGTTGTGCTTCAGCCAGAAAACGTTAAACCCTCAAAGATTTCAACCAAGATTCATTCAGCTGAGACATTAAATACCTTTGACTAATATCCACAAAGGAAGATTTAAAGACACAGAAACCAATAAAAAAGTACAAATAAAGTTAGGGTGAAGTTTCCTTAGTCATGAGCTGATTGAACAGATATTTCCTAAGCATCATGATATTTTTAGCTGCATCTTTTTTTCCCCAGAATTAAACACTACCAGCATCTTCAGAAAGTGAACTGATAAGTCTTTTTAATGTATGTTCAACATCATATAAATTGAAATACGTTTTGAAATGCCAAGCATAAAAAATTCTGGAAACAGATTAAAGGCTTCCTTTGTATTTCTCTGTCCAACTTCTTTGTGTAATACCAGTCCAAATACTTGCAGCATTAGCTTGGGCACATTTGCAGTTTTCAGCAAGCTGATGACTGCTTATTGCTGTCTGGGGACATACAAACTCCTGTGTTCGTAATAGAATACCCATGTATCTGGGAGATATGCATACTAAGTGAAGGAAAGAATGCCACATTAGAAAATTGATTGCATATGTCAGCATAAGCACCACATTTTAACAAATTAGTCAGTACTAAACTCTACAATATGCATGACTTGGAATGGGGAGAGATTCATGACTTTTGTTCATACTTGAGGTTTCTGCAGATTTTTAAATCTAGAATGAATTTCCTGCTGAAACCAACAAAGTCAAAATGCTGTAATATTCTCATTTCATGTTTACTGCATTTATGAATTTTATGAAACTTCAATAACAGTCTTGGGGAAGGCTTGCATAAGAATCATCCTTGCATGTTATGATTGAAAGCCTGTATCAGCACAGAATTCTCCCCAAACAATACATTACCCAAGCAGTAGATGCAGAGATAAGCATTACTATTATCATAAAAGAAAAAAATCTCTTTAATGCTTTTGTTCTCCATTTCTCCTTCACAATGTTTGCTATTATTACAGAAATCAGCATATGAAAAAGGACAAAGGAAAACTCCTTAGAGGTGACTCCATACTGCCTTTTCTCTAAAGGTCCTTTTCTAGGGTTTTGTGGATTGCATCCTTAAATGTGACATTATAAAATGTCATTGTATTTTGTCCCATTTTTGAAACAATGCTCTGTGATTACAATACTGACTAGATGCCATAGCCATGCAATGTTTTTCTAGGCTGAACAGGAGTTCCATATTGTAGTTCCTGTGATTTATAGATGATCTATAAATGATTCATAAAATAAGTGAAGAAGCGGAAGTTGTCAGAACTGTCTTTCTAACACTCTTAAACAGCATTTAGGAATGTAGAGAGTCCATAAATCTTGGAAGTAGATGAAGACAACTTAACTAAAGTGTTAGCAGGCAGTGCCTGATCCAGGTCTAAAAAAATCTCTATAAACTCATTAGAAGATTTGCAAATTACCCAAAAGGAACAGAAGTGGCTCCACCCCGTATTATGTTGTACATTAATTTTAGGCACAAGTGTACAATTATTTATTTACTTACCTCTGCTGGGATTTTGCTTTTTTTTTTCCCTTATCATCCTCCTTTGACTTTCACTTTCTCCTCAATATGCGTTGAAATTGAAGACAAGGACTGTTTTCACATAGCAAAAATACAACCTGGTGAATTGAAACGTTAAGGGTTTTTCCACCTAGCAACAGAAGGCACCACGTGGCTCTAGTAGTCAGATTGTTCTTCTCATTGAGAAAATGGATTAGCAATCTGATGAAAAGTTTTTCTCCTTTCTTCTGACATGGCTGGTATTCAGCACTGACAAAAGTCAGCTTCAAACTGGATAGCAGATCCTGAGAGGCTGGAGAGCTTTGAAATGTTAATAAATGTCAAGGAGTGAGGTAAGATAACACAATTTACATCTTCAGAACTTCATTCTCAAGCTAAATGTCGTTTGAGCCATGGCATAAAATAAGAAACATTTGATAGGTGTTTATCAGTGAACAGGTTTCAAGAATGCTAAAGAAAATCCAGACAGAGTGATAGAATGTATTTTGAATTAAATTAGCTACCATCTAACTTCTACTTCAATTTGGTAAAATGTAAAGACAAATAAAATGCAATACAGCTATGTTAAAGGTTAACTGAACCAAATTTTTCATCACCCACTAACTTCTGCTATTATCATCATAGCTGGAGGTGGGCTTTGTTGTCCTAACAAAAATGACAAGAGTGTCAGAAAGACCCTTCTGAACTATCAGCTCATTTAGTGACACCAGCAGCAGAGGGGGCTGAGCCTCAGGGGCTGAATGACGAGATTCTGATTCAGGAACTCTAAGGGAGAAACTTTCTATTTACTAAATTGGCTATTATGCCCTTAGTATGTCATAGCTTTAAATCATATACCTTATAGTAAGAAAATCAAAGGGACTAAAATTTTGCAGTATTTCAAGGTGTATTGAAAATATTGCAGTAAAATATTGCAGTATTTACTAGGTTCAGAATCACACACCATACTTCTAAACATTTTCACTACCATGATCTACTTCTGTCCCTTCTTAAATATTGCATTTTATACCTCCCATTTAAATGGATTGTTCATCACCTTGCAAAGATTGTATAGAAAGGAGCTTGTGGAAAATCTGTTTGATAAATTATGAGACAGAAGAGGCACTCATTTTCTCAAAGCATTAAAAAAGTTTCTAAATGTTCCCTTAGTTTTTACTCCATATATTCCAAACAGATGTGTGTTTAAAAGTTCATGCTATATAAAGTTTATGTCCCTGTTGAGATTTCCATAAAAGTTTATGCCTGTTGCGATTTCTCTTTTGATCAAATCCAGTTGAATAATAAAATCTTACAAAACTAAAATTGTGCAGATCGTCTAAAGTAATTTCCTATTTTTATTTTTATGCATCTCTAATTTAATAATTTTCTAGCAGCACATTGTGATCCAGATAAACTCTAATGACATTTGGTAGACTTTTTTATAAATCGATATGCCAGCACAGGAAATTTTTTATTTCTGAGTCCCTATAAGCTACTGAATTGCAAAAGAGATGCTAATCCGATAGACACATAAAGGCTACAAAGTTTGCATCACAAAAGGGAGGAGTAAAACTAAGAATCCTAGCTGAATTAAAGGAAAAAAAATCCCAGATCTGAAAACTGTTGCATATATAATAAAAATGTCACAAAATCCTTGCTGCTTTCAGCTATTGACTCTTAGTTTTCCATGTTAACATCACTCTCTTTTTCAATCATCAAAGAGATGGTGATGTTACAAATGGAGATGTCATGCTGGCATTTTAAAAATGTAAGATTTAAATTATTTCTAGCAAAATAATATTTGCCTAGATTAGTGTAGACTTTCTACCAAGATACTAAAAGCAAACAAGATACTTTATGTCACTGAAGTTATTATCAAATGACAGCACAAGTCTCTGGGCCTGGATCTTGGCCATGCAACTTAGATAACAGTTGAAATTCTTCCTGCAGGCAGAGCTGTTTCATTACTAAAGTGGTGCCAGATATGCTCAGAATACCAAACAAAATCACCTCATGGGTGTTTTCTGCACCAAAACTAGTCAGTAGAATGTGGGAGTGAAAATGTTGGAAAGAAATTAAAAATGTCTTCCATTTGGCAAGGAAAACTCAGAATGCAGAGACTTGTCTCTGAAAAAAAGAAAGACGGTAATTCTTTTTGACCAGCAAAATCAGTTGTGCTTTAAATAAAGGATATCAGCACCTTACAGATTTTAAATGTTAAATTTGTATTTTTAAATTTGTATACGGATATAAAATCACTCATATTCCTGAGCTGAATTTTATCTTATGATAATATGAAATTTAATTTAAAAATGAAGGCTAGGATTGGGCTTGTATAGTAACCAAGGGATTAACTGTAACTTCTGAAAATATTATTGTTTCTTTGATCATTGGGAAAATATGTTTACTTTAGGTTTCTAGTGTTTGTTTTCATTGTTTTGCTTCTCTTTTCAAACTTACATAGATCACCTAGGTATAGAGCATTAAATTTCCTTTAAATCACTGATATTTAAAACAAAGGGAAAGAGTAGATGACTTGTGTTGAAAACTCCTCTGGAACTAAGAAATGAGAATGAAGCTCTCCTTACCTAGTATAAATTAAATTTTTGGCTTCACTAAAGATGGTGGAAGTCATTCACTTTCAACAAACTGATTTTTCCTAACTAAAACTTTCACTGAACTCAGAAAAAAAAACCAGGATCTATAAGGAGGATATGACTAAAGCATGAATCAGGCACTGCAGTTTTACAAGTAAAATCTCAAATGAAAAGTGTTTTCATTTAGTGATGCAGTTGATCCAACTGAATGGTTCATTTAACCAGATACATTAATCTAGCATCTGTGGAAAAAAAAAAAACACCTTTTTTTTTCACAACAGCTGCAGCAAGTACCACAGATATTTTCACATCCAACTAAACTAAATATCAACTAATTTCTTTCCTGTAAAGCCACCATTTTTTAAAGTTGCTAGGTCTGTTTATTATGTACCTTTCTGGAGGACTGACTGAAGAATGGAAAACTTAAAAGATCGAAATAACTAGATGTTGCAGATGCTGCATGTAGCAGCACAAGACTACCCTCATAGGCCCAGTAAGTCCATGTCTGCCTAAATTTACACAAGAAGCTTTAAAGTCCTGCCAGAGTTTTGAATAGAATTGGTACTCACAGTTGTAGCATCCTTCTCCCTGGGATAAAGAAGGCTTGAATCACAGCTTTCCTTTATCTGAGAATAAAGGGATGAAATGATGCTGCATGGAGCTGGTCAGGCCTGTTACTTTGGTAAAGAAATCTAAGCAGTCTTGTTCTTTCAATTTTTCCATATGGTTTTCTTAATTCGTCTCTCTTCTCCCAGCTAGGATTCATTGCTTGAAGGGGATAGCAGCTTCCCTTTTTTTCCCATAGTGGCCTTGTTTGCAAATTGCCGATCAGCACAGTTCCTTTTCCTGGGAAAGAAAATGGATGGAAGCAGCAACTCCTGCTTCTTCTGGTAGCTGATGTTCTTACCTTGGTATTCTTACCTTACCTCTGCCACACCATTGGCAGGTGGTTGCCAGGCTGTGCACTGTTTTAATAGGTGTGTGAAGGAGGCAAGGACATGGATTTATGTTGTGTGGAGATACATAATAATATAAATGCAGCACAGAAGAAAACTTAGAAGTGCTGGACATGGTTTGACAATGGTGTTAACTGGGAGAAGAAACATGGTGGACAAAAACTGAGGTATGGCTACAACAGGAGTAGTCATGCCAACACATGGAGATAGCCCAGACAGCACTGATGCACAGTCATTAAAATGCAGACCCAGTATACCCTAATGAGCCCATCCTCCTGTCCATTCCAGTGCTTCGTGGCTGTTCTTGTTTTACATAAATTGAGGGTGATTAGGATATGCTGAGATCTCATGGTTTTGTTTTGCTGTTTATAGGCAAGCTATGATTAAGATGGCTCTAAAGTGACAGATGGGAAAAGAGGTGGTGGATTCAAGGGTAGCACAAAGGCAGAGAGCTGGTAGGACTTCAGCATTTTCAGTGAATTTTGAGGTGAGATGGGAACAGAACTAAACTCGAACTAAACTCGCTGTGGACAGAAATGAAAGGCAGCAAGTGATAAAGATGTAAAGTAATCATCAAAGAGTAAAGAGAGATGATCCTAAGGTAATGATGAAGAGCAGTGGAGTTGTGAATGTAAGACTTCACATCAAGTGCTGAGCCACAAATGAGGAGATATTTTCAGATCAGATATAGACTTCTATTTCAAAAGAGTTTTGAATGGTGCAGCTTTTATGCTTTGTATAAGCCTGTATACTTCAGCTGTGCTCTCTCAGCTGAAATATCTTTGTGGTATCAGGGAGATTCACACATAAAGTAGAAGACACACCAAAAACCCCAAATTTTGTTTGTAGGACAGTGTTCTGTGAAGTATTAATTCTTTCTTTCGGAGCTGGACATGAACAGAATGCTTTTATTTGGTGGTAAAAGAATTTATCTGTCCTAAAAATGTTGGCAAATTTGGGAATAGGTATGAGCAAAATTCCTTTATATTCTTCTTCTAATTATGCTACCTTTCTGTGTTTCTTTTCTTTGTCTGTTTTTTTTTTGAGAGGTGTGGGAGGGTGTGGGGGCTAACAATTTCTCTTTAACAAGAAACCTTCCTACTTTCTCTTATTCCCTCTCTGGCTACATTGCTGATAGATTCAAGAGAATATCTACAGCATAAAAATCGAGAAAAATTGAAGGATTAGGTGCAAACATTTATCAGACTCTTTTTTTCCAAGCTGTTTTTAGAATTGTGAAGATAGAAAAAGTTTAAATGAGGATGATTTACAATGTGAAATTCCTGAGTTTTTTAAATGATGCTGCAGAGAGTCCTTGACAAATTGCAAATACCATATTTCCTGCAGCAGAGAAAAAAGGTTGTGTGGGGCTGTTCAACTGTCATGCAAAAAGAAAAGTATATCCATAATACTGCACCCACAGAGAGGAAAAAAAAACAGACCACAAAATTATAAACAATATTTCAATGCACTATGATAACCAAACCTCGTTTTTTAAAAGTATGTAAGAAATAACCATCCTGTCAACATAGCTGAGATCACACTCATTGCACCAGTCAAACCACAATTTTCTAGAAAATATAATTCTTAGTTTTAGTTTAAGGCAACCATGAGGTAAAATGCATAAAGCTAGGACTAGCAGCTCAACTAATCCTCAGTAATTTACTGTGTTATACAGTATTAACACATACAACTGCGTAAATTTAACCCAAACTTCCTTTCCATAAAATTTAAAGCTTATTTGAACTTCATTCTGGTTTTAAACAAGTGGATTTATAATAATGAAAAATACTGATAGGGAAGGAAAACTGTTTACTCCCAGCAACAATCCCTTTTATTTAAATATTTTGAGTTTCATAGGTCACATAAAGATATCCTTCTATTGTATGATAAGAAGCAAATATTATCTTTACTGTTTGTGGTATAGTGGACTAGGCTATTAGTCACACTGACTGTACAAAGAATTCAATTACTGTAAATTAAATATTTTAATTATAGTATTTTAACTGTGTTTGAATTCCTTTTTGTTTATATTTGTAATAGCTATAATTTGACCCTGTTACTCCAGTATACATGTATTTTGTACTTACAATGGTTTTTGTTCTAGGGTATACCTAGTCATTAGGCACTATGTTTCTAAAGGAGTTTCCAGGATCAAGCATTACCATTCTCACTTTGCTTGACTTGTTCAGCTTACATGGCATTTTTTGTTTCTCCCTCCTTTTTCTGTGGCACAATTAGTTTTTTTAAAAGAAAGCAACAGTGCCCATGCAATATAATTATTAATATCCATGTCCTCTCCAGTTCAGTTCTTTCAGTTAACATTTCACTGGAAAAATCTTAAAATTAGATTTATTGTGTACTTATTTAGGAGGGACTAGACAAACTCTGTGTTACAGTGAGATTTAGGCACTTAGATATAATCATACAGCAACTTTAAAAAACAAGTTCAGCATTTTTCTGTGTGAACAATATAATTAATTCAAAGCTAAATTAATATTTAGATTCTTCCTTATTTTATACACTATCTCCAATACTAAATATCTATAAATATTCATACAAGTGTCTGCACGTATATGCATTTCTTTTAGCAAGCCTTTAACTCTATTTTATAAGGGATGCAGGGGTGCATCCATTTTAACCATGGATGTAGCAAATATCTTAACATTTACTTAAAAAAGGGATGGTAAGCTAGGACTTGAAAAGGTTAATGAAAAAAACGGTGATAAATTGTATGAGCTTGTGAAGAGATACTGATCTGGAAACAAACTACTAGTGCATGCTGCAAACCCATGGAACTGAGGGATGACTCAATGACTCTTAGTGACTGCAGAAGCTGTTTTTCAGCTGATATGTGAAACAAACAAATGATTCAAGGTAAAAAAAAAATATGTAAAATACATTGTAACTATAAAAGTAGTCAAATACCTGAAACCCTTCTTCTCTTGTCACTATTACGTCACAGTTTTAGAAATCAGATTTTCTGTAGTTATAATTATGCAAATTATATAATATGTATTTAAATAGCTCATCTAGATCACCTTATTTTTTATGTCAGTCTTTTAGGTTTTCTTTTTTCCCCATGTACTTATAGTTTAGGAACATAGATGGAATTCTTTACAATTTTTCTAGTAAATCTAGCAACATTTTCATGCAGAAAAACCTAACAACCATGAATGCCACAAGATATTTCAGAAGGAGCTGAGATTTGTTTTGGAAGAGAATTTGAAAGATACACTTTAAATAGATAATGAAGCTATGATTTTATGCATGGTTTTTGAGTTCTTAGATGAGGAGGCTTTCAACTTTACATAATAGTGGCTCTTCAACCTGTAGTAATTCCATAACAATATAACCTCTCAAATTTGATTTCGGTGTTGGTTATTAGTACCTACAGCTTGAATTCCAAATACAATTTTATCTTGCATAAATAAAATGGTTTGTGTCTGTATTTCTAAAGTTGGAACCCAACCATAAGAGTTGTGTAACTGATAAAAATCTGCTACTCTACCGGATGGAAGTAAACTTCCTAATAATTGTCATGGAAATAAATTAGTTACGAGTACAGAATGGAACGCATAGATTATCACAAACCTTTTAGCTGAAATTAGGTGATCAACCTATTATGAATTCATTTATATCCTTAAAGATTAATGTATTCTGTTCAGTAATTGAGGGATGAGAGACAGTTGATTCTCTGCTCTATCTGTGTTTCAAGTTCCTAGAAACTACATTTTGAGCTTAATCTCCTGAATTACACAGGATTGGTAAATTAGGTAAAAGAAAACATTGCATTAAACTCAAGGTACGAAATTATTATACATTATTTTATGTATTTTTATATAAAAGTTACAAGTAGCAAGCATATGACACAGAAATGGAACAGTAACAGCAATAACTGTGAATGCATGCTTTTTACAATGTATCTAATAAAGGGATTTTTTTTGCCAACTCAAATATTCAGTAACATACATGCAGATTAATTTTTCAATGTCAAATTCAGTCATATTGCTAGATGCTTATCCAACAAACGTTTCTATTGAAGTGATTATGAATGGCTAAATACCTGATTTCAATAAATTGTTCCTGAAATTGGGAATTTTACTTGCAACAAAAAGAAGAGAGAAAAAACAAAAAGATAAATGACTGATAAGCATAATAACCAAAGTCTTATTGCCTTCTAGTAATTTTACTCAACACTGCTGAATTTTTTCATGATAAGAGAATAGCTGGTCAGAGTCCATAAAACCTCTAGCTGGTGTTTCCAAGGACGATAGTTTCACATTTCATTGTAGCATGTTCAAAATCACCCAGGAGCGCACTATTCTCAAGCAGTCTATATAATGAAAACAACGTACATATAACAAAAGTTCAATGTAAATCTTCTTCCACATATCACACAACATAGAAGTAAATGACAGACATAGATCAGCTTAAAGAAAACTATGACTTTAAATAAACAAACAAACAAACAAATAAATAAATAAATAAATAGAAGGACAATCTCAGGAACTAATTTCTTCCTCAAGTTTCCAGCAAATCTGTAAATATTTTAATAACTAAGGAGCACTTTGTGGCCAGAAACCAAATTACAAAAGAAATATATTTTTGTGCAATGGGAATATCTTGCTAAGGAGCCAAGATATGTCTATACTTCTTAGGTTTGCATACAGGCAATTAAATTAAATCGGAAAATTGTCTACTCTCTGTTTCAGAGAGCTGAGATAGTTCATTATAGATTTTTCCATTCAGAGTTTGCATGACTGCATGAATAGTTTTCTGAAATCAAAACTAAGTTAAAATATGCTCTCTCTGAGGAGAAAAAATGCAGAAAAAATATTTACTTAAACTACCTACAGGCAATAAAACCATTTACAGATTATTTCACTGTAAAATTGCTTTGTACATATATACACATAAAAATGTATATACACATATCTATGTTTATATATACACATATATAAACTGACAGACTAGCAGCTATCCATAGCTCCATTATAAACATCTGAAATTATGTTTATTAAGTGCTGATAAAAATTATGCAAAATGAAAAGTCTAAGAAAATACTCCAAAAAGTAAGTTTAACTTGAAAACATTAACTTTAGTGCTACAGAACCTCTAAATTTATCAATACTAACACACACTCTTCCTCCAACACTTCACAAGATTGGATGAAAAAAATTAACTGAAAACATATAGTTCCGCATCTTGCTGACTTGAATTAAATGGCCAAGTTTTACATTCTATTTCACATGCTGGGGCTCTAACTTCTATTTCTATAAATAATAATTAAGAAATAAATAAACGAAATGCAAAAGCCATGCAAAGCACATGACTCTATCACGCGGCTGGAATTAAGACAGTTCTTGCTAAGGGCTGACTGCAATTCTGTCAAGAATAAGGAATTAACAGATTTTGCTTAGCTTGCAAAGCTAAAGTGGTCATCTGGCTTTCAGTTTTTTTAACATTCAAACCTGTTTCCATACAAGATGACATACGATTTGAGACCTAATGTGCATTTTAGCAATGTAACAAATAAAATGGAAAGCAACAGATGGTTCAATTGCTGTATAGATATGTTTACTTACCTCAGGTTTTTCTCTTAGACCCTAGTTGTGTTGTACTCAGACTCATGTTTGCTTAGAGACCCAATGAGGCAGAACCTGGAATGTTATGGCTATTTCATTCAAAATAATAGTGTTTGCATAGAAGAAAAGAAATATATGCATATAGATACTTTTTAAACAGTACACTTTGATAATCTGATAGATATTCATGAAGTAATTTACATGGACATGCAATTGGGTTAAAATAACCAAATAACTTTCTTTTTTTTTTAAGAGAAAGAAACGCCTTAATGTGCAAAGAGAATATGGAGGGTATGTAAACAATAACAAAAATGCATAAATAATGCATGCAAGAGTAAACACAAATATATTAAAAAAAGGTTATGTATTCTTTTTCAAATAAATTGTTCATAATTTTTTTTGTTTTCTTTTTCTTTTACTTGTAAACTTCTAATCATTCATATTTACAGTGATTCAAAGTGCAATATACAGAAGAAATAGCTCTTTTTAAAAAAATATTATGCTTGATTTTTTTTTTATTGTTTGGAAATATTCCCTTTAATTCATTTTTATATGTAAATATATATGTGTTCATTATGTTGTCTCATGTTTTAATCTGTCTATCCATGTTTATTTGACAAACCAAAATACTGTGATCAATAATGGAACAGATACAGTAAAGTTTTGGAAATACTGTCATTCATATAGAAAAGGTAATGTGCCATGAGGAAAAGGGTTTCCTTAACCCAGGACTCTGTTCCTCATTCTTGTGTCATGCATCAAAATGGACACATTTTGATCTTTAATTTATTGATGAATTTATTTAGAGATGGTTAGACCAACAGTGGATGATATTCAAGGCCACCTCAGTTATAAGGAAATATAATGTGACAGTTCCAAAAATCTAAATTCACACAATCTTCTTTGGTTTTTAAAAATTGTACCTGTTCTCTGTTGACCTATGTGTGTATGCATGAAGGTGTATATAAAACAGTAAAAGAAAAAGAAAGAAAGAAAGTAGAAAGGTAAAATGGAGATATGGGATCCTTCAGGAAAGAGGAGCAGAGATGAGAAAGAGAGAGAGAAGGAGATGATATAATGGCATGTGCTATCAGGAAACAGAAATTTAAACAACAAATAAAGAAGAAAGAAAATATGTCTTTACTGATCAAAGAGTGAATATGTTTGGGCAATCAAGTCCTCACACAATAGTTAGTCTTCATCAAAAATCTATTGATACTGACCGCTGAACAGCTTTATCATGTCTGGACAGCCTGTGACTTGTGGTTGGCACCTCTTCAATTTCGTCTATCTCGCACGCATCAGCAGCATCTTGTGAGTAGCTATGCTTCATGACAAGGATATTTCTCCTGTTCATGGGCTGAACAAGTGGTTTTACAGGCTGGGGTTGTATTTCTGTCAAGACAGAAGCATCTCTTGTGCTGAGGTTACTACGGCTGCCCTTAATACTAGACACTTGTGATCCACAGTGATGGTCATGAATGCATTTTGAAGAGGATCTCCGCAGTTTATGATAATTTTCAAAGTCATCTGCAACGTCAGCAAGGTCAGCTGTAGTCCCTGTCCCTCTAAGGGTGCATAACTCATAATGAGGAGGCTCAAACACCTCCTGGAACACTGTTTGATCAAAGTCTGCTTTCCTTTGGACAAATTTTTTACGAGGCTGCTTGATCTGTACTATAATAGAGATAACAATGAGGATGATCACAATGCAAGAAGTCACCCCAATTATAGTCCCACTGGTATTGGTAAGTTGGTCCAATAGGTTTGCTTTTCTCTTTTCTGTGTGACAGGGAATAAAAAAAGAAAAAAAAGCACAGCATTAATTGCAGTTCAAGAATAAAAACAACTATGATGGGTTCACAGATTACTGCAAGGCTGAGCCTAGTCTATTTCTGAGTTCACTTAATCAATCTCACCAACAAAAAAGAAAAGGGTAAGAAATCAGATATTTATGAAATCCAAATAAGCAACACACAAATCCTCTGTGTGCCTATTCACTTGGAAACTTATTTATTCAGGGTATATTGCAAGCTTAATTAAACAAAATAATTATTTAAATTTTTTTAAAAAACACAAACACCATAAAAAGCAGATGGCTTCAGTGTCACCTCTGAACTCCATTTGGCTGTTAAAGCCCCCAAGACTTTTACAGATGTTCTCTTCATTATTTTCTCTCTCTCCCAGTAAATATATGTAGCTAGGACATTAGGTCCTATGAAAGACCAAGATTTTACAGGATTTAAGTCTGATATTTTTGAGCTGAGTGGGAATTTTGGCAGCAGTCAATGAAAAAGTTAAATAAGGAGAAAATAGAATAGTTATTCAAATTTAGATTTCAGAAAGGAAAAAAAAAACACCAAATTTGTGCAAGTTGTTTCTGCTTTTCTTCCCCCCCTATTAATTACCAAAACCTTTCCAAACTGCCATAAAAATCCAAAAGCTGATCATACCTACTACCCTTTACTCAGGATCCTCTAATAAGTTAGTCAGCAAATTCTGTGTTGTGAATAAAGCAGAAAAATGAAGTAAAATAATAAAATAAAACCAGTTTCCCCCTCCTCTTGTGCATCTTTCTCTGTGATTGGCTTTCACAAGGCTGCAGACACAAGGTGGTGACTGAGCCTTGCAGAAATTCAAGTTGAAAGTGTTTGCATCAGTCTCTCTCAGGCATAGCAAGACAACTGTGGTTAAGTTTCAACACCCAGTTTAGTGTAATCTTTCCTGGCAACCTAGGACGTATAAAAGGAACTAAGAAAAAGCCTTTGAAATGGAAGTTATTGGCACCAAAACAGTAACATTCATCTCTTCAAAATCTCTTACCAAAACTTAACTCTACTGTAGATCATTGTCTAAGCTTGCAGATTCACTTAGTATTTCTCTAATTGACTGACATAGACTCTGCAGAAAAAGCAGAGTTAGGAAAAGCAACACTGCAGCAAACAACATTTTTGCTGGAATCATCAAACCTCCTTTTTGTAGTCAGAAAAACAAGGGAGGATAAATGCACAAGACCTGATAAAAGATACTTGACAAAGGAAAGATGAAAATCATTCTGGAAATTGAAGAGCGATGAAGGTTTCCTGTTTTCCTCTATTGTGAAGAAATAGAGAATGAATAATCATTTCCCAATTGTCTGTTTAGTTTCTTTGAAGAGTATTATGCTATGCCAGAGTTTAGCTGTGTTCTTTTGAAGTATATGTTTTCATTTGTGTTCTACCCTATTGCACTGCTTGTCAGGATTTCACAGGCGTCAGTAGATTTATGGGCTGACTGCTAATCCACTTCATTCTGAAATTTTTTTCTTGATTGGTTCCTAAATTTGGCATATCCCATGCTTTCAAGAACAAATCTGCAGTAGGGGGGAGACAGGGGGATAGAAGACAGAAGTGAACTGTCTCCCTAGCCTGCAATGCAAGTTTGTTAAGCTCTTTTCCCTGAAGACAACACAGATGCTGTTTTGAGGCTTGTTTGTTTGGTTTTTGTAACAGAACATCAGAAATATGTAGAAACCATTGTCAGTAAATGGGTAGGAACATCACTCCCTGCCTATGAAATAAATATTACATCTGATTTCTAGATGTAATATTTACAAGCTTGTTCCTTGCACTTCAATTTCACTAGATTATAGATAGATTTCATCACTTTCTTACAGTGTTAATTCCACCTTCCTTTATAAGACTGCTATTATGGGTATACCATGCAGCTAAAAGACACCTGCTACTCATATATTACTCCACTACAAAGGCAACTATGACAAAGGAACCAAAATATTGCATTTAATTATACTTTAGATTGTATGGAAAGCAGAGACCAAGTGATCAGAATGCCTCCCAGAAGTGCATAAACGGACAGCAGGACACAACCAATGCAACACCAGAGGAAAAAAATGAAAACACAGAAAGTAAAATCCACTGGCATTTTTTACCTTCCTTCATTTTCTCTATTGCTTAACGTATCTTCTCTCTGAATTAGTCTTCTGAGCTTTCACCCATTTGGCATATACTTAGCAAGAAACTGAAGATTATATGCTGTATCTCATGCAGTGCAAATAACAACTTTTTCAATTCTACATGTTACCTTTGCAGTGGTTTTCATCCCAGGGATACACACAGTTCTGGAGTCCATTGCAGACCAGTGTATTATTTATACACATATTACTGTGGCAAAAGAATGTGTTGGCTTCACAAGGGGCTAAAAATGAGAGAAATGATAAATGACATTAAATTAGCAAATCATCCAGCTCTCCTCTACAAACACATCCAGGAGTGGACATATATTCTATAATAGAACAAAGCTATACAACATGTGTTCCTTGTGCATATTAAACATTTGACATGCAGCATGGAGAGCACTCAAGTCACAGACTGTTTATTATTCTGTGGCAAGAGGTTCTCAGTTTTGTCTGAAATGACTGAACCTTCACCTAGTATGACTCCTGGATGTAGTGGGTTGGATTCCAAACATTTTTGGGAAGTCTCTGATTTATTATTAACAGTTTAACCACAGATCCAAAACATATCACCCTATGGCTGCTACAAAAAGAGTTAACTGTATCCCAGACTGATCCAGTGAGTGACAGAGAACATCTTTTAAAGTTTTTGCTGAAACCTCAATTTTATAAGAAAACTTGTGCCACTAAAAGAAGATAAGTACTTGGTGGTGCATATCAATGGTGTCTGACCATTTATACACAGGGGAAGTAAAATTATTCCAAAAACCTTTTAGTCATAAAAAAGGCTACAGTTAAGAAGCACCCTTTTGCTTACAAGTATGAAGATGAAGAAGCACAACAGTCTTCAGCGTCCCTGAAGCCTATGGCCTAAAAGAACCATGCAGATTAAAGCTGCCGGAAAATGGCCATGTATTATTACTGTGAAGAAATCGCCTGAAAGCCTTTGGAAGGTATTGAAGATGCTGCTAAACTGTGGTGTTTATGGAAGTATTTGGTGATCATTAGGTGTTGGGGTTGTGAAGCTATAGCTTTAAAAGTATATAATATAGTAGAGATAAATTGCTCCTCATATCTCTTCTTTAAATGAGAAAGACTTCGGTAACTTAGAAGAGCTACAAATTTTGTCAGTGTTAAATTGTCAAAAATGAACACCTTATGTATTTTTTTAGTTCAAGGAACCCAAAAGTGTTATAATTATTTTTAAGGGAGAGATAAACTAAGACCCCTAGCTAATCAGAAAGCAGTTATGATGCTCATATTACTAATACTTCGAGCTTGACACTTCATAGAAACTGTTCTCCTCTGCAACTTTAGAAGCAGTTCCTATGACAACATAAATGCATACCAGAGAGAATAGTTTAGTGGTTTGCAAACGAAGGACAATACAAAGGATTTGTATTGCAGAACTTAATGACTCAAGATCATGTTAATAATTCTACTTACCAATAGTGTTTAAGTCAAAATATCCATAACTGGCATATTTGGATCAGTTATGGTGTGTTAAGCAAAGAGTAAGCACCATCAAAATCAAAAAGCACAGCCCAAATATGCAACCACTCATTTAGATATAACACTATATATATACTGTACCTCTTAGCCAGAAGATATCAACAAGCCTGTTCACTGTTCAGTTTTTGTTTTTAAATCTGGTATAACATCTCTTGAGGTGCAGGGAGCCTGGTCACATTTTAAGTTTGTTACAGAAAGGATTCTACTTTATGCTGGGCAGATCAGAAGAGCACATGTGAATATTAGAGAGGGAAGATATTTAGGGACAGTCCTTATCTATCAGTTGCTGTCATTTGGGGACAATGAAGGCTGAGCCTGGAGAATGCTGCGCCACATCATGATGTGACACATCACGTAGATAACACATCAAAGGCATAATCGTCCTTTCACACTCTAGCTGCAATCCCTGTTTCCAGGCAAGGTGAGGATCTTTTAGGATGTTTCCCACATGCAGAAACAGCCTCACTGCCTACTCTGAGTAAAAAGAAGTGAGAAACCTAGGAAGATCTAAAGAGGCATCAATTCAAAATACAGTGTACCAAAAAAAAACCCCCAAATATCAAACAGAGAAACTTCAAGGAGTGACATGGGAAAAATGGGGACATATTAAAAACAAAAGCAAACAAACAAACATTTGCAGGATTAAGATAGGTTATGCGATGAAACCCACAAAAGAAAAAACCAACCAAAAAAAAACCAAACCAAAATGCCAAAAAACATTCAGAGTGGAATGAAGGATCTTAGAAGTGAAGTCAGAAGGACAGAATGCTGTCTGAATTCAGAATTATAGTGGTGATAAGTAGAAAAGGAGAACTAAAGGAAGGTAACAAGGAAGTGAAAATAACACAAAGAGAGGAGACTATGGGAAAAAACAATGTCAATTGGTTATTTTATTCTTCACTAAAAGAAATAGCCAGATTTTCTA
>LTAT01000004.1:98350588-98405252 GCA_003286495.1 Chlorodrepanis virens | reverse complement strand
GAGTAAAAAGAAGTGAGAAACCTAGGAAGATCTAAAGAGGCATCAATTCAAAATACAGTGTACCAAAAAAAAACCCCAAATATCAAACAGAGAAACTTCAAGGAGTGACATGGGAAAAATGGGGACATATTAAAAACAAAAGCAAACAAACAAACATTTGCAGGATTAAGATAGGTTATGCGATGAAACCCACAAAAGAAAAAAACCAACCAACATTCAGAGTGGAATGAAGGATCTTAGAAGTGAAGTCAGAAGGACAGAGTGCTGTCTGAATTCAGAATTATAGTGGTGATAAGTAGAAAAGGAGAACTAAAGGAAGGTAACAAGGAAGTGAAAATAAGACAAAGAAAGAGAGGAGACTATGGGAAAAAACAATGTCAATTGGTTATTTTATTCTTCACTAAAAGAAATAGCCAGATTTTCTATCAAATGAAAAAAATATTGGGAAATGTTTCATAGACTAGAGAAAAATAAAGAGCAATAAAAAAGACCTTTTTTCAGATTTAAGAATGAATAATTATGCAAAAAGGTAACAGGAACATCTGGAAATGAAAAGGAAGAGAAAGGGGGAAAAAAGAACGAAAATTTAAGTTTTCCTAAATTGTGCTATTGAATGGTGGAGGAAGAAAAATCGTATGTGAATAAATATGTCAAAACAAGATGAATAGTGAAGCAAAGCTATTTCAGAACCAGTACAGCAAACTTAGCATGAGAGAAACCCAAATGTAAGATTCAGAAAACTAATGACAAACAATTCCCCCTTGTTCATGTTTGTAAAATTAAGATAGAGAGGTTCTCTCTGTGGTCCCATGAACATGGAGTGATTAAACTGGACAAGAAGTCAATATGTTTCCCCTACTCTAATTAAGGTATTTTTTTTGAATGAAAGAAAGCATAAAAGGAAGCTGAAAACTTGTCAGTCCTGTTGTACATTGGGAAAATTTGCTTTCTTGCCCAAAAAAAGGCACAGCAAAAGAGTCTTGGGATGCTACATCAAGGACTTTCTAGTAATAAAATAAAGAAAAATGAACCGATGGTAAACCAGATTCTTTCACAGCAAGATGGATCTGGTCCTGATGCAGTCTTAAAGCTGTTACAGAACCCAGGATGACAGTGGAATCAAGCAGTATGTGACAGCAAGCTTGTGGATGTTTTCACAAAAGGAAACTACTGCTATCATTAACTTCAACTAGATAAAGCAGCACAAGCCTCTCTACACACCAGAAGCTGTCCTCTATCACTCCATGGTCTTCCCCATCACTATATAAATGCCCTTTATATCAGAGGAGAGCAGGAATGCAGAGAGCTCACCCAGGTGAGGAGCCAAGTGACTTTTTGGTCATGATTAGTGGAAAGCCCAGTGGAAAGCTACCAATATTGTACTTTGTGTCTGGACTACTTGATGAGGAACAAGCAGTCAATGAAATCTTCTTCAGGCAGCTGGAAGCAGCCTCACAATCACAGGCCCTGGTCTTTATGGGGATTTGAACCACATGATATCTGTGGAGGGCAACACAGCTGTCAGGGTCTCTAGCTTGTCAGAGTGACCCCGAGAAAAGTTTGAAAGTCCCTTTTCCCAGCCCGGTGCTTGAAGAAGGAGTCAGGGCTCTTCATTTCTCAGTCTCAAGGCTGTTTTTTGTATCTTATCTATAAAATTCCTTCTCCTGTCCTTCCGAGGTCCACTCAGCAAGAAAGTCAGAGGCACACTGCTTGCCCCCGGGGCAGTGTTATGTCTTTATACTAAAAACTACATATAACATGTTTACAATTACTTTCCAATACCCACACCTATGTTAGACACTGAGCTTCTACTCTAAACCAATCTAAAAGTGCCAACATCACAGCAGAAGACGGAGGCCAAGAAGAAGAAGAAGGAGAAAGGCAGGACATGCCCCAATTCCTCCATCTTGCCCCCTGAACCCCCCTTCTAAAACTTCAAAATCTACTTTTTCACCCTGTGATAAATTTACTATCATTCTACTTATTTTGTCGTGGCTTGCAGATCTTCATCTAAGGTTGGTAAGCTGCTCCACAGGTCATAATTAAAACCACAGGCATTCTGGGCTCTGTGGCAGACTACTGGCAGGGGACTACTGCTCAGGACAGCCAGAGGGATGTCCTGGGTCCTCCACAGCAGGGTGCAAGCAAGTCAGGAAGTTTCCAGAGTGCATTGATAATTTCTTGTTACAGCTAATCCCAGAGCTGATGAGGGTAGTTCTGCTGTTCCTCATACTTTTATGAACAAGAATCAGTTGGGAAGGCAAATGTCAGGAGCATGAGATGATGGAGTTTGGGATGCTTCAAAGAAGGAACAAACCAAAAAGCACAATCATAATTCTGGACCTCACAGGAGCATAAGTTCGCTGTTGAGGGGTATGGGTGGACAAATACCATGAGAGGTGGTCCTGGAAGTTCAAGGGGAGTTGTTTGATTCTGTAAGATCACCTCCTCCAAGCTCAGCAGTTAAAAATCAAGTGAAGGTAGCAGTTATGGATGGACAATGAGCTCCTGACTAAGCTCAAAGTTAGACAGGATCCCAGCAGAAATATGACTACTCTGAGTGGAAGGAGCTGAGGTTAGGGAAGGTTCCATCAACTGGACAGACATGAACTCCTGGGTCCTCTTGTGATGCCCCCAGTAGGTGACTCACATCATTGTGAAGCCACTCTTGACTATCTCTGAAAAGTCCTGGTGACTGGGGCCTCAGTGGGCTGGGCAAACAGGATCTTCAAGCAGATAATCCAAAGGAAATGTAAAGTCCTGTGCCTTGGGAGGAATAATTTCATGCACCAGTACATGCTGGGGACTGACTGACTAGAAAGCAAGCTTGCAGAAAAGGTTCTAGCATGCAATAAGGTCACCTTGAAAATCACTCTGAGCCCGCAATGTGCCCCTGTGGCCAAGAAGACCACCACTGTCCTGGGCTGCATTAAAAACAGAATTGTCAGCAGGCTGAGAGGTTTGATGCTTCCCCTTTATTTAGCACTGGAGAGACCACTTCTGCAATGCTGTGTCAGGTTCTGGGCTCCTCTGCACACAAGGGACACAGATGTCTGCAGTGAGCCCAGCAAGAGGCCATGAAGGCCTTTAAAGGCTTGAGATATTGGAGGTGAGAGGAGAGGCTGAGAAAGCTGGGACTGTTTTGAGCAGGCTCTTGTCAGCGCATCCAAACACCCACTGGGAGGGAGTGAAGAATGCAGAGCCAGGCTCTTGTCAGCAATTCCCGGTGACAAGACAGGAAGCAATGAGCACTAAAGGAAATACAGAAAATTCCCTTTAAATGCAAGAACTAACTTTTACTTAGAGGCTGGTCAAACACTGTGCAAGATCTGCTTTACCAAGTGAGATTGTGGTGCTTCCATCACTGATGATATTCAAAACCCAGCTGGGCAGCCCTGAGCCACCTGCTGTAGTTGATCCTGCTTAGAGCAAAAGGATTGGACTAGACCATATCCTGGAGTCCCTTCCATCCCTTCCGTGGCTCTCTTAAAAAAACATGACTTTATATTTAAATTAAAAGTAACAGCTGGGAACACACAATTGTATTATTTCTCTGTCTCAAAGCTGCCTTGAGTCAAGCTCTGAAAAAGTACTGGCCTAGAAGTGAGATAGCATATTCAGAAAGATGAACAATTCATAATAATTATAACACAAGTGATAAAATTTTAAATGCACATATAATTCAACCTGATATAGTTTTATAAAGTCTCTAATAAATTCTCTGATTTTTATGATTTTTACAGCAAAAAATTGCTATATTCGACACTAAATAACTAACTAAAGAAAAATTTTATGAAAGGTTTTTTTTCCAGTTTGTAATTGAAGCAATAATTATTTTTATACAAAAGAATAGTTTTATTTAATATTTTAATATACTTTATTAAAAATACCAAACATTTTCCTTCTGCATTATTTTTAATGAAAATATTTTCTTTTTATGGCTGTGAGTGCTATGTGTAAGAATACCTTGTACATAATATTCAAACACATTTTCTATTTCTTGAATTCATTATAATGCAACATTTCCTGCTTTGCAACAGCTATTTACACTGAACACAAGATGGTGCTCTTATCCTAGAAGATATATAAGCATGTTAACAGGAATAGAGATTCTATCCCAGTCTTTTTCAGGTATAGGAAACCTATGTTTAAAAACCCCAACTGTAACCATAACAAGCCTCTTTCTGTTACCAAGAATGTAAATATGTTCTGTTTCTAGTACTAATTAGGAGAATGTTATATTATTTGTATTTCCAGAAGCTTTCCAGCACAGTATTCAAAAGAGCTTCTGTTTGGTATTTGAAAGTTACTGCTTTCAAAATTCTTAAAAATTGAACCAATGTAGTAGCCTGTATTTTCTTACTATAGGAAGGTTTTAGAAATGCATGTGCCCATAATCTACACTTTTTAATTTATTAAAAAAACCCTAATATTGTAATGCTGAATAGCCCTAAGGCAGAGAAACATAAAGTGTCATAGTTCTTCCATATGCCATCCTTACAAAGCTACATGAAATAAAAGCAGTCATAATTTATATTTTTTAAAAAGTTATACTAGTTTTACTCAGACAACAAAATAAATAATCACAAGTAAGGCATTCCAATTTATGCTATAAAATTACAGAATTTGTAAATTAATATGGAAATTAAATATTCCATGTTATTAATAATTATCATATCATTGTGATACTATTACATAAATAACAAAACACACTATCTCTGTGCATTAAGAATCATTTTGCTGGGCATTTCAGGATACTCTGGATATCAACAGCAGTCATGGACAGGCCAAAATATTTTTACAAGATGGAGCTAAAAGCAGATCTGCTATGGAACTGGTGTGCAGCCTGGCTGCTCCTCTTCAGTGCAGTGCTTTCTCCAGTGTATTTCTCACTATTTCTCAGCACCATCCACAGTTAGTGCAACTCCTTTGCTTCCAGAGTGTGAACTAGCTGAGCCAGCCAGCTTGGGTGTCTAAGCTGTACTTCACTGAACTGTGTGGATTTACCCTTTGAGCCTGTCTCAAGGCAGGGATTTCAGGCCAGAATGGGATAATCTTAGACAAATTTCCTACCCTACTTGTTATTTTTAAGTCTATCTCTCTCCCTCCTTTCTCCCCTTCCTTTCTTGTCATAACAATTTTGAAAGGTCTTGCTTCCTCCTAAGGGTGAATGGGAAAACTCTGAAATCTTAACAATGGTTAGATGTGACAAACATTTTACACTAAAGTTGTTGGAAATTTCACACCTACTCCTCTGCTCCTCAAGATAGCTTATTGCATCATGCTCTGCACACACAAATTCTTTAGGCACAGATCATTTGGATTTTCCCATTGTTCTTTAATGAAAAATAAGACTTTCCTCCATACGAGAAGGAAAATTTGAATTCTTCAGACGTTCCTCGAATCATCTTTGAAACAGAAGAAGTTTTCTATCAGTCTCTTCAAGGAAAAATATTTATTGAGAGACAGTTTCACTTGCTTTATTAAAATTATAAAATTAAGATTGTTATAGCACTGTACACTACAAGAATATTATTTGCCACTAATAAAAAAAGGTTTGTTAAAATACAGCTGTTAGAAACTTGAAAATGAGATGCGCTTAATACTGATGCTTTCTCAGTCACCTTCAGACAGCTCTGTTAAAGATAAATGTAACTTTTTTGGGGGTAGTTAATATCAAATACAGATCAATAATCTAGTCTTTCAAAAACACCTATATGTGGTTTCATGTTGTTTTGTTCAGGGGTTTTTTGATATACAAACTCACCAGAGAATGGCAGGTCAGGAGCCTGTGCTCAGAGCTCCAGCCTGTGCTCTGTTAATACACTCTGGGCACCACAAAGAATTATTTTGTTCAGGGTCAGAGAGTCACTGGGATGCTTAGCCAGTGAGGGTTTTTCACTAGAGATAGCTGCAAATAGCACAGAAGGGAAGAAAATCACAGATGAGTGCTCACCAGTAATGAGGCAATCCCAGTGGTTTCTTTTTAAAATATTAGTGTGGAAGCAGAGAGCAAAGCCAGCAAAGCTGCAGTCTGTTTACATGCCTAAGTCCTTGCAAAGAGAAACTGCTTCTTCACAGGTTGCACTAAACAGCTTGCTGTTCCCTTTTTCAGTGCTTCCCTTAGCTTTGCCACAAAAACACAGTCCCTAGTGCTGCATACCTGCAGTCCCTCTTCCCCATTAAAGAACTGCCCATGCTGGGCGATCCTCTTCAAGTCTGTAAACGAGGATTTGAGTGCTGTTACTTGATCAAACTGGGCACTACTCTTCTAAGCATGGCCTTAGACTTCTGTCCAAATATAAGTTTTGTTCATAAAAATAAAATAAGAATGATAGAACTTGTGCTTCATTAGGAAAGTTGCATGTGACATGGCTCTAAAAACAGACTTTGAGCTCAAAGGGACAACAAGAGAAGGAATGAAGACTGTTTGGTCTGGGGTTTCTGCCGCAGGGTTATGGGCACAGAAGGAAGCCGTGCCAGCAAAGGGCAGTCAGAGGTGAGGCAGTGAACCTCTTGTCTGCCGTGCATACAGAGGGTTTTTCTCTTATGCCATATGCCCTGGTTCTACAAATCTGCTTTTAGGCTAAAGCGTTGGTGTGTCTGCTGAGGAGCAGCTCTTTGAAGAAGCTGTAGGTGTTGCATGTCTGTCATTAATCAGGCTGGAGATCACTCTTCAATCATGGAAAATGAAATGAACATTTAGTCAGTGGGTGAGAAAACAAAGACTCATTTTTCAAGTCTTCTTACCAGAAGAACAGACACCTTCTGATTATACAAGATTTGTGTTTACCTTTTAATGATTATTATATTAATTTGTTGGATATTTAAAATCTAGTGTAAAAGTGAATCCCATGCACAAAATTATGATCATGGTTAGAAGATATCTTAAAAAAAAAAGAAAAAGGTAAGGACACAAAGAGTCAAACCCCAAAATGACAGTCTGGAATATTTAACGTTGCTGACAATGAAATATCAGAGCATCACTATAAATTATCATCTATTAAGAATTAATCAGTTATTAAGGGTTACTTAGAGCTCAACTACTATTTTGACAGTGAAGAGAATAATTCCTGATTTTCTGGTGCAGGAAATTTAACAACCTCATGCATTGTATGCCTTTCCTGAAGACATATTTATAGCACTGTTGCTCTGAAAGAATCATTGTGAGAGTTTTGGGAACTTATAAGACCACTCTTTAGATGCCAACAAAAAAATGCATACATATTTTAAATGGATTTGGAACACACTGATTGAAACATACAAAAACAATCACAGAAGAAATCTCTTTGAGATTTCTCTGTTCTGCACAAATGTCAAGTCCCCAAGAAATGGGTCTGCAACTGGAATAAACACTGAATAGACTTACACTGAAAGAAAACAAGGCTCAGCTTAGTAGCTTGTTTCTTCAAGATACCATTTCCAGTACACAGGGCCTTGTGTAAGGGAAAACTCACAGTTTCAACAGTCTAACTCCACACTGAGGAGAGGAACTATAGGAGCAACAGATCACAACACCTCCTGGTCATTCCCACAGGAACAGAAAATACTTTGTCACTCTTTACCACTCGCATTACTGCAACATAATTGTAATCTTCTGTTTTGTTCCTTTCTCAGCTCCATATAAAAAAAAAAAATAGAATTTTTTCCTCTTTTTTTCTCCCTGAATAGGCACACAGGTGTCTGTTCCCTGATGCACATCTCCCTGAATGAGGTCTGACATTCCTTCTCTTCCATGCAGATGATCTAATTATTCCCACACGCTGCTGAAAGACGTTGCAGTTTACATGCCATGAGCTGTGTCTCAGAGTGTGTCTCACTGACATCTGTTGTAGCCAGCTCCTGACAGCCAGCACCAGTGTGTGGCAAAGGGCAGCACTTAGAGACAACTGACAAGACATAGAAAATACCATTCGCCTCACCTTTAAATCTTTAAAGTTAATTCCCAGCATTAAAATCACAGATGCAGTTTCTATTTTTTATGAGCAGGCTATGTAGACATATTTCAAAGCATTATTTAGCCTTTAATAAATTTTCAGCTTTTAGTGAGCAATGACTCTTCAGAGCAAATTTACAGAAAGAACATTCTGCTAGTATTTTAAATTTCTCAGTCAGAATATTTTTCAGTATAAACTATCATCTGCTTACAAGAAAGGAGTAGCTTATAAGATGTAGCATGTCAGGTAAATATATTAGGAATATTGTAAGAGGAAAAAAACTGCCACATTTTTTCCGTATTATCCTTTAAAATTTGAGAGCTTTGCAAACATACACCTATTCAAACCTCCATTTCAAGTTAGTTATCATAATGCTTCACTCTCCAGCTCTTTATACGCTGTGAACCTCCAGTGTCTATGCAGTTGTTTCTAAGGTAACAGATCAAGATGCCTTGTGAAAAAAAATGAATCAGATCTTGAATATTCAAGACATCTCCAGTTGCAGAAATGAGAAAAGGGCAGTAGCATCTCAAGCAAGGGTGCTCAGTGTCTTTTAGACCCCAGCCTGATTTGCAGACAAGAGTGATATAATCCACCCTAAGGCTGCTAGTGTGAGAGTACAGCAGTGCATGCAGTTTCAGGCATGTAAAATGTCAGAAATTTTTTAATCAGAGCCATAATTAAGGAATTACGGAGGCTGTTCTCAACAGAGACTCGTTGCCTCATTGCAGGGTACACACACACAGAATACAGATGAAGAATGTGTTTGGTGGGTTGAGCCTTCATTCCAGCCACTGACAGTCACAAAGAAATCTTTCTTTCTGTCAGACACATGATGCGCACACCAAAAACACATTAAAAATAAACATGAACCAGCACATGAAAATAAATGCATCTTTCTAAAGAGGACAAATATGTATTATTTCTATCAAAGGAAACAAATAGATATCTTTCACAGATCTTTCGCAGGATTATCTGGGTCAATAGTTTTCAGTGAATGGAGCTATTGGGTTTTGTTGAGGGATTTTTGTGGTTTGTTTGATTGTTTCTTTTCTTAAACTGGCTAGAACTACATTTTGTTTCGTTTACAGGCTATATTGCTTCTTATCTGAGTCCAGATTTCATATAAAAATATAAACACAAGTAAGGCACATAAAGAGAATATTAACCAAAATATGAAAGGCTTTTAGAAAGCTTTTTTTGCCACAAAAAAACCCTAAACTCTTTGCTTAACAATATCTGACACATATGTTCACTGCTATACGCACACACCCACTACCTGTGCTAAAATAATCATAAGGTATTCTTCAAATGCATATCATAATGAGATCTGAAAAATCAAATTCAGAGAAAATGATCTGACTTGATAAAAACTTTCAGAGTTGTATTATTTTCCATGTTGGGTAGGAAAAACTTTCACGTAGCTTGGGGATCAGACAAAAGTCACAGTTATATGACTGGATGTGACCACTTGTACCTGTTTTGTTGGTTTTGAATCTTGTGGTCTGTCTGCTGCATTAAAAAATATTGCTCACTACGAATGCTTGGAATAAAAACTGGTTGAATATTTATATAGCTTGTTTGGCAATATATTTCAGCGACCGCTCTGCATGAAGAAATATTAACAGATTTTGGGACTTGTATCATTGAACAAACTGAAAGGAAGATGCATTGATTAGGGTCTTACGTTCTTGGAAAGATGTGAAGAGCATCTGGAATCGGCTGTTTCGACTGCCTTCGTCTGCCCACATGCGGATCACACCCAGGCCTGTCCTCAGCATCACATCATTAGCAACTGTGCTGCAAAACTTTGCCTTCAAATCCTCCACCGAGCTGCTTCCATCATACACCGCTACGAAATTCCTTTTGCATTCATTGGAATTCTGCATCTCGTAGTCCAAAAATCGCAAATAGATCTATAAATCAATCAAACAACAAAGGCAACATGTACAGACATTTGAGAATGACTGAAAAAACATGAAGCAACTTTGCTCTACATTGCAGGAGAAAGAGTACACAACGATTCCATCAAAATAATTTTTCTGGAGCTGGTGATCCATAGGGCACTTCCTCGGAAGGCCATTAATATGCAAACTGAGCACTGTTTCTACTTCCTGGTATTTTGTCTTGCTTCCAAGTAGAGTTTCTCAGAAGATCTAGATATTTTTTTGTTCTTACCCACAGTAAGGTCCTAATTTGCAAATCTATACTTTTTTTTTTTTTTTTCAGAAGTATGAGCAATGGTTCTTCAAGCTGAAGGACAGATAAGCTAGAAATTTCTTCTTTTACTGCTTGGCACGATATTGCTCTATTACATGACTGACATGTGAAATAATAAGGCAAATCATTGTTGCTCCCTCCCTAGAGTCAATGTGTCATCTCATACATTTCTGCAACACAGATTCAGGAAGTGAGAATCTGAGAGACAGACAGAACTCCATCATTAATCTTTTTATGTTTCCACAAGGATCTGGCCACCATCTCAGCTCTTTTAAACAAAGAATTATGGTATACATTTTCATAATTTAACTGGCTTGAAATCAAGCATATTTTGTGTAAACTCCTAGAAACCTGTCTCTTGAATACAAGTTAATTGTCTCACAATGTAAAAGATATATTGCCCTTTGCAAAGAACTCTTTAAATCTACCTAAAAAGAAGCAGGGGTGAGGATAAAGGCTATAATTTGATATTCAAGTGTATATGGACTTCAGGGAAAACCACCAATTTTAAAAGCAATTGATTATGAAAGCAACATCAAATATTCAATTCACAGAGAAGGCAAGTACTATTTTCAATAGATGAATGATACATAATCAAACTGGCAAGGGTATTCCTGAGATTTCAGGAGACTGATACAGAAAGGTGAATTAGGGCAAAAATTGTATAAAAAGGCAGTAAGCATACACAGCATAGAGCTGTATGCATCTTCACTTGAAAAAATTACTAAAAAAAGAAACCCCACTGTATTAGACATCAAATATACTTATTTCCAAACAATTTTATTGACTTCAGGTATTTGTTATATGCACAGAACAAATGTTTTATAAGCTCCTCTGTTTTTGCAAAAAGTTCACAAGCAGTGCATATCCTAGTAGCAACAAGCCTCATAATTTCACCTCATTAATATATTAAAACTCTTAGGCTTTAGAATTATGAGCTCTCAAGCAGTCTGCTACAGTTTAATAATAGCTCAGATTTTTAGTGGGCCTTTTCAGGTATTGTATTATTGTATATTTTAATTTCTTGTTATGCTTTGTATGAGTGTCTCTCTGAAAAGATTATTTGTGAAAAATTTTTATTAGCAAATGAAATTAGGCATACCAAAGGCACTTTTTTTTTCTAATCTGTCATTCTTACTGTGACTCTTAGTCATATTCCATAATTTCCATCAGAAATTCAGAAGAATTCAGAAGAGTTCAGAGGAACATATTTCAATTAAAGTGCTGATAAGTGTACTTTACTTTCACCATGTATCCTGGAGTTTACATACCATAAATTAAGGAATGTGCTTGCATCGGTCTCTACAAAATGGAACAACTAACAGAAATGCACAAAGACATATTGAGATGGAAAGATCTTATATCAAGGTATGGTTTTTATAGAGTTTCTCACTTCATTTACTGGTTGTTCAATAAAACAGTGAAATGATACACACTATTGTACTGACTGAGAAAGATCCCACATGGGGGAGTGGGATATGGGAAGAGGCAGAGCCATGATACAAACACCCAGCAACTGACCACATTTGGGAGACACCAGAGAGCTGCTTCTGTGTCCAGACACCAGATCCTCCTTCTCAAGGAAGGGTGCAATGCAACAGTCACTGTGCAACCCTGGCACCCAGCCTCTCCTGGGAAGCTGCTGAGACAGTCCATAGTACATCTCTGCTTTACTTAGGGAATTAAGTGTGCCCCTTGCTTTCCTTTTCTCAGTTAACTGAAGCACTCTGCTTCAGACAGGTGCCCCAATGCCTGCCAGCCTTGTCACAGGTAATGCAATGAAATTTTCCTGCAGATGATTATAGGCAATATTGCATTCATGTGACTGTTTCCCAGGAAGAGAAATGTGTCAGATGGATGGTTCACAAAGAACAGAGGGCTTGCAACATGCTTTGTCATGAATCATTACTTTTACTGTCTGCATATGCCTGTCATATGTACACCATTTATATTTAAATGCCGTATATATACATATACATATACATATACATATACATATATACATTTATATATATGATTGACCACAAAGTTATAGTGCAACGAACCACGTCACTTTTTTGTCTATTCCCCTCTTCAGGAAAGCTCATATTTACTCCAGAAAAAAGATTATATTAATCTGATGGCAGAACAATAATAAAACTATACCTACTGGATGAAAGGCCTTGCACACTTCTTCACATGTTCTCTATTCCTATCCTGCTGCCTTTATATATGCATTTATGTGAACAATTGTATGTGCATATTTATAAGCACATGTATTTCTTCTTCAGTATGGAGATGTAATTTTTATGAGTTTTCATTCTTACAAGAAATATGCGCTAATCCTCACTGTGGTTACAAAATATCAGCTCTCCCAGCAATTTCCAGCATTCATCAATTATTCCTGATCTGTTCAAAAGCACGGTTCATATAGCAGTGCAGACAAAATCTTATTTCTATGGGCTTATCATTCTTTAGTTTCTGGAGGCACACCAGCCTTATAAAACAGTAAAATATCTCTTAGAGTAGCAGTCATAAATACTGAAAAGGAACCAAGAGAATAATAACTCAGCATTTTGTTTTGAGTCTTTCAGTGAAGAAACCAAAACCTTCAGTTTTTCCCAAGCCTGAATTCTGCTGTCAGTCATACCTGTTCATTCCTCTGCGTGGGAAATTCAGCCACACACCACAATGTATATAGACCTGACAGGAGTGGAACCACTAGAAAGAAATATTTTACTTAGAAATCTATGTCTAGCCTGTAGAAGAAAGATGCCACTTTCTCCAAAGCCATGAAGTTTCATAAATTAGAGAAAATAAGCTACTGATATTCTGAGGTGAGTTGGAGCTTCATTTTTGTAATTGTCTTTGGAGATGAGTACTCCCAGAACTCTATATAAAATATTGAGGACTTTGTACAACACACCCTGAAATAAGGGGGTATATTTTAACCTATTTATTTAAATCAGACCTTTGGCTTAAGACTGCAGTGTATTTTTAAAATCTGGAAACTGATTACACAAACTGACAACCTGATATTGGATCAGATTTTATTTTAAAGAGCTGGAATAATTTAATTGCATCTGCACGCCTCTGCCAACTTGTATGGTTTCACTGCTATATATTTGCCATTGTTCTTGTCACTGGCTGTGAGACCCACACTGGCAGAAGAAAATGGCTAATAATAAATTGAGTTCCCCAGGGAAAGGATAAAACTGATTATATGACAAATTCTTATTTAATGCAAAATGTTCCCTATACCTAGATTTTTGAAATCAGTGGAAATATTCTCATTGCTTTTGCTGATATGTGGATGCCACTAAAACAAATGCATCAGAAAGTGAGAGAAAAATTATCAATATTACTGATTATTTCATTTAGAGCTCTTAGCCATTACTTCTACCATCAGTGGATAAGGAACTTTGTTCCCCTGAAAGAAAATGAACTAAAGCAGAGGTCACAGACTCAAACACCACCATCTGCCTTCATTAAGCATTTTTTCATTGATGCCAATAGGAGTATTGGAATGAACATTTCCATAGATACTGACACATTATATTAGTATAATCGAGGCATTCTTGCTGAAGAGAACATCTTATTTGAAAGTAGAAGCATAACTGCCATATCGTCTTCTTTTACATTTTTGTTTCAAAGTTTTAATAAGACACTTTTGTCAAGTCATCAGCTCCACATTACTTAGGAAAGGGGGCTGCTCAAGTATTAGATTAACTGAGTTTTGAGATGTCACTGCAAATGCCAATGTCATTAGCAACAAAACTGATAAAGTCTCACTGCAGCTGTGGCATATTACATTGGGTCACATAATATTTTAAATACCTCTTTTGTCACCTGTAAGTTTTGTATGGCCACCATAAATAATCATCAGAAAATGAAATACTGGGAAATTTTTGCTATTTATTTTCATTTAAATTTGAAAACAGCAAAAATCTCTGACTGAACATACTAGGAAGAATCCCACAAAAATTATTGTAAACTACGAATAATATATCACCTCAGTAAAATAGTCAGATTATAATCTCTTCATAGTGAATCACTTCTGATGAGTTCTGCTTTTTAATCAATCACTGAAGGTTAGGGATGACAACATGATTGATCAGACCAGTCAGGAAAAGCTTCAAACCATATCCCAGCATATCAGACTTAATATATCTGCAGAGACACTCAGTCGCCTTAAACCAAACCAAACAAAAAGCCATTGTTCAGCTGCCAAAAGTAATTTAAACATAAGAGAAAAACTTCCTCTTCATCCAAGCTTAATGTCCAGGTTTTACATACTCTCCTTCTGGGTTTGGTCTATTCACTTGTAAGCACAGGATTGGGTTCAATTGTCCCATTGATCAGTTACAGCATCTGCTTTATTCTGCATCTTTTTCAGCTCTGTGTGCTTAACAAAGTACTTTCAAGATGATACCTCCAGTATTTAGGCCTGGGAAACCCAGTTTCTTTAAAGCAGATTGTGCAACACTAATTGAACCCCTTCCAGGCAACCAGACACCAAGCACATCAGCCTAAAAAGCATGTTACCAATGAGGCTTGAATTTTTCATCTGAAATGGTCTGTCCTCTTGCTTGGATGCTATTTTTTCTTTTTTTTCAATCAACATTACTTCAATGCAAAAGTATTAATAATACATGATCTGTTGCATTTTTGTTTGTTATTTTGGGGGATTATTCTACATTTTTGGTCCTTCTGTTACAGTCTGAGACCATGTTGTGCAAACAGAGAGCTCCATACTTCATATTTTCTTCTGTTCTGGTGCTAGAAGAATACTGTCTCTCAAAGATGACAATTTTTTATGGTACTTCTAAGATACTGTGATTTACAGCCAAGGCTCACATATCAGAACACCAGCTTTCTAGACAGGTAAAGCTCTTTGGATTTCTTTGCTTTGTCCTATTTGTTTCTTCAAACTTCTGTGACTATCCAATAGTTGACGCTTACTCTGTCAAGTTATCCTCATTTTTTTTCTTTTGCATTCCAAAAATGCTCACAAGTGAGCAATATTTACAACTCCTTGGTACTATTCTGCTTTTTAATACTGAAAACTGGAAATCAAATCCTGATTCTTCTGTTCTCTTTGACAGACATTTTATTACTTTCTTTAATAGCTTTTTAAAATTACATTTCTTAATAGCTATTTGGTTTCAGGATGCTGAGGTTCATTAATTGCCTATACCTGAATGGAATAGATTCATGGTAACTTAAAAGTGGGGTTTTTGACAGTGTTACTCTGGCATGTGCATTGACATGCCTTCATAGAAGAGATTCTAAATACATGATTCCAAGTATGTACTTGTTTTGCACTTTCATCTCAGAAAACTATTTCACATAAGGTATTTTATTAGTTAAATGTAGATAATATTTTCTACTTGTTTAAACATAATTTGTTCACCTTGTACTCACCGTATATACATATGATGTGGTACTTTTTTAAATTAATAATATTTTTTGCATTATCTGTATGTTAGTAGGCTTCAGAGCTTCTTCAAAGAAGATCATCTGAAGCTCGCAAAAGTTTTTCTGGCTGTTAGGTTATTCAGCCTTTAAATTTTATTTTTCTCTAACATTTCAAGAATCACCACTCAAATGTCTCCAATTAAGTTTTACTGCACTACTTAAAGCTTCTTTCTACAATTTAAGATTAAGAAGCCTACAAAAATTAGTGTATCTTGGTCTCCCAGTGCCAACAGCTTAAACTGCTTTTCTTACAAGCCTCATCTAAGAGCACAAATTTCCATTTCACATGAGAGAGCAGAAAATGTTTTGGTTCAGTCAGATCAGTTCAAACAGACTCCCTTGCAGCTCTGCAATTTTCTACACCTCATGTTTCCTCCCGACTGTCTAGGAAATGCATGTACAACAGCCCAGTCTCTCTCCAGACTCACTCCCTATGAAGACGGGCAGCTGGAACCGAAGAGCCATCCCTGCATTTGGTCAGGAGCGTGCCAGGTAGCAGTGCAAACCCTCAGCAAACATACAAGGGTCTCAGTCACACTGGGTCCCACTGCCCCACTCCCAGCCTCATTCCTCACCACCCCAGCCCTGCCAAGCTACTGGCCAGCTTGTGCCTGAGCCAGCCCCACTGCCAGGGCAAGACCAGCCACCATGGCCAGGCCTGTCCCAGTCTCATTAGTCATGGCCTGGAGCTGTAGCCTCCCTCATCCGGGCCCCCTCCCATGTGCTGTGTATCCCCTTCCCACTGCTCCCCAGTGGCTCTGCTTGAAACAAATGCCACCACTCCCCAGGGTCAGGGTTAAGGATGCTGCCATGATGTGTCAAATCTTGACACTCATTTATTGACCCTTTGGGTTCCCTTAATCTCTTGTGTCAAGTCTTGCATGCTATAACCTTTGTCCAATATCCTGTTCAGGCTGGGCAAGAGAATTAGACATCATTTTGCCTAACTACCTTATAACATTATTTTATTTCTCATGGTGCAAATAAAGAGCCTACTCCCACTACTTGTTCAGCCTAAATATACTTATTGCTTATTCCTCCAGAATAGATTATTTCCACTGGACTACATTCAAATTAAGTCCTGTTTTGATGCTGTTTCCTGAGGTGCCCAGAGTGTCTGATAATAAGTTGTGTTTCTAATAGTACTGCTTACTGTTTTTTTCCCAACATAAGAATATCATATTTGTAAATATTTTATTACTCTTACTAGCAAGTTCTGCTGTGTTATTTTTTCTACAGGGCCTCTCAAAAAACAAGCATGACTCAAAGGTACCTTGCTGGGGCAGTTGCCCACCAAAGAGAGCACAAATTTGGTTCTGTCTTCCTGGCGGTTTCATCAAACTATACTGGCCCATCCAACATAGAAAAACACTTGTTGATATTATCCTCTAAAACTTCACCCCTAACAGAAAGTAAGAAAACTATAATTCTGTTCATTTTATTATTTTCTAGTCCTAAATACAAAATCTTTGTGTATCCACTGTTTGCAGTGAATGATGTCCCAGAAATTTTCCAAATCACTGTGCAATGAGTTTATACACGTCCTTCTTTGGGCTTTGTTCGACACTGAAGAATTTTCAGATCAGGAAATCCCTCCAGAACTTTATTTTTCTGGATGGGTTAGCACTTTCAGTCAGCAGCTCTCTTCTTAATTTTCCATTCTTGCTCTGAATACTAATTGTGGTCACATTCTACACGAAGTGCAGAACCGTAGTGTTATTCCACTCAAAACTCACAGCTATCTTACTCAGCAGGAGCTGACTTTGAATGATTACAAGAAACACAGACTTTACAACTAGTCACTTTCACTATCTAAGACTCTAGCTCTGCATATAAGTTGTGTTCAGACTGCCTTCTGCACTTAGAGAATGTTTGGTTTCTGCATGCATTTCAGATTTATTTTTCTCTGTGTGTGTGTCTGTGTCAGGGTGTGTGTGTGTGTGCATGTGTGATATAAGGTAATAATCAATGATGTCTCTGTTTTAAGTGTGTGTAACAAATTTTCTGCTCTCTGTCCCATTCCTGAGCACTGAGGATAGAAGCATTTGACCCAGACTGCCAGTTTGAAGCTCAAGCTTAGAGACCTCAAGTACACACTTCCTGGCTGATCTCATTGCTCATATATTGAGCTCAGACTTGGCGGGAATCTGGAATTGGAAACCAAGGGAAGGACTTGCATTTTGCTGCTGCAGACAGCTTAGACTGGATGAGCTTACGCCAAATGAAATTGCAAGCAACTCACATTCTGGCACAGTTTAATTAAGAAACTAAAGATGAAAAAATCCAACACAAATTCTCTCTGAGAAACTCTTGCCTTTTAGGCATAATTCCCAATAACAAATTGTGCAGCCTAGGGTACAGGAACATGTGGGTTTAAAGATGTCTACGTAGTTCTCACTGTTCTTAGCAGGAGAACTTCTTTTCATAGGTGCAAACTGACATAAATTAAAATGATGTCATTCAGTAACTGTACTGAATATGTCATTAATTCAAGGTTAGATAGGGACAAAGGAAGCTGACTGTAAAAATGGACAGTAGGTTCCAGTTCAATTGAATCAGACCCATAAACAATCTTATCATAAACCTTACTTCATACAAAGTTCTTAAAAATATATCCACTTGTTCCTCCTTCCTTAATATCTGTATATTTTTCAACTTGTCCCAGTGTGATGAAACCAAAACTGTGTATGCATCTATGCATGTATATACTAGTCTGTGTGTACATAAATATATCTGTTTGAAAAACCACACTAAGTTAAAATGCTAAATTGGACTTACCCCCCAAAGATGGACCTAGCCTTGAAAAATCTTTTTTTTTCCTAGCTTACTGTGAAACCTTTCAACTCCACGTTAGGCAATACTGATTTATATACTTTTATATTGCTCAATCTCTCCAAGCAGGTAATTCTGTAAGATGGGAACAGCAGGATCTATCAAGAGATGACCCAGTCCAGCCCTCTGCCTAAAGGTAGGATTATTAATGTTTCTCTCCTTTTTCACAGGTTGTTATCTAACCTGCCCTTTCAGACCACTAACAATGCCAGCTGAACCAATCAGCCCTCCTTGATGTTCAACTTCTCTTCCTTCATATTTAACTTGAAACTTTCTTCCAGAGTGTGGGACCCTGAGTTACCATACAGACATTGGCATCACAGCATTTCTTTTTCCTTGTAAGAGCCTGTTATTGCATTGTACTACTCTCCTTCACACAATTTTCTAGATGACATTAAAAACATTCAGTATTACTTCATTTTTCTAAAACTTTCTTGTTGCTCTCCATTCCAGGTGCCCTTCAGCTAGGATACATTTCTTGGAATGCAACACAACTAAATGCAGATATGGAAATTTATGAAGAATTAATGAATTTTAATTTTTAGCCCTCTACTAAGAGTAGTAGTTTAGTATTCTTCTGATAGACAATATATTTTCAGTTACATAAATACCTAGTTTGGAGTTTTACATCAGAACAGAAGTATGGATAAATACTACAGGTAGGTAAAATTGTGATTTTTAGCAGGGCTTTGAATCATATTGAACTTCACAGTCAGAGCAAGTAAGAATATCACAATTACATTATATCATCAACCTAAACTTGAATTTAGACTATAGGGAAATGCTATTGGTTTTATTAACTGTGCCAATTCTAACAATTCTGTGTTTGCCTGCTTCCCTTCTACTAATACCTAAATACATCATAGAATAGTTTAAATTTGAAGGGACATATAAAGGTCAACTGGTCCAACTTCCCTGTCATAAGCAAGGATGTCTTCAACTAAATCCAGTTGCTCAGATCCCCATCCAACCTGGCCTTGAATGTTTCCAGGGATGGTCATCGACCAACTCTCTGAGCAACACGATCCAGCATTTCACAACCCTTATTGTAAAAATATCTTCCTCATATCTAGTCCAAATCTCCCCTCTTCTAGGTTAAAGCACCTTGTCTTACCACTACTGATTAAATACTTGTCCCATTTTTCCTTACAGGCTCCCCCTTAGTACTGGAAGGCTGCTATAAGGTCTTCCCAGAGTCTTCTCTTCTCTGGACGGAACGAACTTTCCTCTCTTAGTCTTTCCTCACTGGCCAGGTTCTCCATTCCTCTCACTATTTTTGTGGCTGTCCTCTGGAGGCATTGGCCAAGAGGTCAATGCCTTTTCTGAGCTGAGACCCCAGAGATGGATGCAGCACGGCAGGTGGGGTCTCACCAGAGCAGAGCAGAGCAGAGCAGAGCAGAGCAGAGCAGAGCAGAGCTGAGCAGAGCAGAGGGACAGAATCTCCTCCCTCACCCTGCTGGCCACGCTGCTTCTGATGCAGCCCAGGACACAATTGGCTTTCTGGGATGGATCAGCACATTTCTGGGGTATATTCATCCTCTTTTCCACCAGAATCCCCAAAACCTTATTGGCAGGGCTGCCCTCCATCTGTTCTTCCTGAAGTTTGTATCGATACTGGGATTTGCGCTGAATGAATATAAACTGCCTATAACACATGGAATAATCATTCATCAGTCCAATCATTTCAAATCACTACTTAGTGTAGCAAAATGGGAAGCTCATCTACTTAATTGAAAACCTCTATCAACATAAATTTTATCCAAAAGTAAAAAAAAAAAAAATTTATAAGATGAAAGTATGTTCTGGAAATCATTTATCTGTAGTCTTTATGAGCCAACCTTTTTCCTATACTTTCCCAATAGAAAAATGCTGATACTAATGATTTTTTTTATTCTGAAAACCTTTCCTGAAGAGAACCCTTCAAAATTCATCCATGTGTCATTCTGATGATGAAACAATTACATATTCAGTACAGTCTCCTCACTGAGGTTATACAAAAAAAGCCCTTATCAGTTTAAAGGCAGCAGAGAGTAGTGCATATATATAGTGCATATATGCTACTTTCTAAAACCTTTCCTGTCCAATAAAAGACAGCTAGAAAAAGTATACTGTGGGGTGTCTTTTACACAGTGGATGCAAGTAGGTGGGAGGCATAAAGCTGTTCCTGTTGCAAAGAGGGGAGAAGTGGTAGTGTAACCAGCAACAATTAATGCATATCATAACTGATAAGTTATGGATAAGAGAGAAAATCAAGGGGAATCCAAGAAAAGTATTTTTGAATTCGTTGCAGCCCTCTCATGTTTCTTACAAAGCTCTGGCTTGCTGACTGTGGAGGAAAAGAAATGAGAACACTCTTTTTGTCTGTGTCTCTAAACCAAAGGAATTAAAGGCTTCATACGGAGAAACATTAATTTACGTTAGGTCCATTTTCATAGTTCCCAGATGAGAAACAATGATGACCTCAGGGAGCCAGCAGTGCCCCCTTAGTTGTCTCTATGTTAGGTATTTGAAATATGCTGAATATTAAATTATAAGATTACTTCCCACTTTAAAACACACATTGATTCTTTAAAAATATGAGCAAAATTAAAGATGAATTTAAGAAAATTACTTGTGGCACAAAAAACACATTAGTATTGCCCAAATCATCATTTATGAAGAAAGGTGGTTATTGTGGCTGAGATGACAAATTACCCTTCCACAGCAGAAGGAAAAAAATAGTTTACAGTTCAAGCTGTAAAGTTATTAAACAAGATCTGACTGTACTAAGAAATGCACAATATATTAGAAAAGGCAATTTCTTAAATTAAATGGCAAATCAGCAAGTGGATGAAGGACTGACCTTGGATCGGGGTGGTGCTCGGATGTACCATTTACAGTCTACTGCTTCAGTTTCAGAAGCTTTTCCTTCTTTAACAATTTGTACAGATTCCACAATTCCTTCAGGTCCTCCCATCTCAAACTCACAAACTGAATAACAAAACACCAGAAAAAATGAAACCTGAACAGCAAACAAAAATGTTTTCTACAGCAGAGTATAAAGGCCTCCAAGTTAGAAAAAAGCCCCAAAAACAACATACCAACCTGGCAATGGCTTCAAAACGCCGAGGTCCTTAAAATCTGGATCTTAAAAATAGAGAAAGACAAAATTAGTTTTGTTCAGTATCTAGGATGTTATGCTAATGTGTTCAAATTTCATAATGCACTTTAGTTATATAATTATACATATACTTATTGGAAATGGGAACTGTTTCAAAACTATGACAACACAATAATTATTAATGCAGAAATTATTGATACCATCATACCAAGTTATTTTTTTCTGTTATAAAATCCTGCTTTTCTCTGTCTCTCTCTTTCAGAAGGGTACAAAAATATTTCTGCATTCATTAGCAAGTGAGAACATCACATAGCTAAACACATGACATTTTAATACATCAGTGTAGTGAAAGAAGATATATTTACAGATCCATTCAGAATCGTTCTGCCTATTTTGCATTTTGAAGAATAATACTCAACTTAACTAGAGAAATCCAAACTTAATTCTGTGTTTATGAATACTCTGCTATCCCTACTGACCAAAAGGAGACACTTTCTTTGTCAGAAGCATCCTTTTGGTCTTACTGGAAAAAAATACCATAAGAATTACCATTAGCAGTCATTGTACAAACAAGGGAATCAGTCTAATATGTGTGCCATTTTCCATCAGATAAACATGATTGTATTTGCTATCAGAGAGGGCTTGTATCATGCCTTCATAGTCACGTGTAATACAGAGTTAAAATGAGTTGGTCTTAGACCTGTGCTTCAATAGACAACCATCCATATACAAATCATCATTTCACAAAATTTGGCTCAGGTTGAAGATACTGCCCAAAACCAGAAATATGGGTGGCTAAGGCAATTAAAAAAGTGATTTTTTAGAATAGACTGGTCTTGTCTGGGAAATTTTTATCACTTGCACTGCTTTTCTACCTAAAATGAATGTTGTGCACTGTTTTTTCTCATTTACACATGAAACTGATCTTGTTTCAGAACCGGGTCAGTGTAGAAAGACCTATCAATAAAAAAATTGAAGAAGAGAATCTTTGGAAGAAGATGTATCAAATGAAAAAAATTAAACTCACAACCAAGCTACAAAATCAGCTCTTTCCCTCCAGCCTTAGTCAATTAGGAACAGTAAGAATCATAACCAGATAATATAACAAAGTAGTCTAGTGCTGTATAAGCAAGATCAGCCATTTTAATCTAAACAGTCAGAATGTGTTGACTTCAAAAACTGGAGTTGTAAGATCACTTCTTATATTACTCATCTATAACCAGGCTGCTGTTCTTCCCAAAATTCTTTTACAGTTGAACAACATAAATCATGAGTAAATACTCATGAACTTACAGGACTGCAAATATAGCTGAGTAGGCAATTAGTATTAATTGATGCATATTTTTGTAGATCAGTAGATAGATATGATTACCAAAACCACAAAAGGTAATCAAATATTTCAGCTAATGTACTTGGGATGCTGATATCTAGCTCTGAAAGTGAGAAAGGAAAGGAATTCTGCTTTTACTTATGGTTTGAATTACCATCCCAGTATCTCGTGTAACTATTACATTTCTTCCTTTTACTGAGTTTGCTAGGATTGCTCTGATTTACTGAAAACACTCCACCACATTAGTAAAGTACATAGTAGGAAAGAAAGCAAAAACTGTCCTGCCAGAATTTTGCCCATATGAGAGTTTTCATATAAAGCAATGTTAGTAGCAAGAATCCAGGCTGAAGTACAATCTAGACCATATAATTTGACCCATGAAACAGCTCTGAAAGTATGTTCTCATTTAACAATACAGTAACATTGGAAGAACACATACAGAAATGCACAATCTGTTAACATTCTAGAAATATGGTAGACCTGCTCAGTTTAAAAAAAAAAAAAATTTGCAAGTTCTCAATGTTTCAAGACTGAAAGGGAAATAAAATCTATGACATCTGAGGTGATAACACTTCATTAAATATTGCTATTATACCAATACTACTATAATAAAAACAAAATCTGTAAATAAGGTATTATCATGCATGCTTAAAATTCACCTATGTTTGAGCATATTTAACTAGCCAATATTTGCTTTTTAAATAGTGTCCCATTAAATGGATTAGATTTTAGCAGCTCTTCTGTATGTAATTCAATCAAATTGTTATTCTCAGTTTGGTTGGGTCAAAACATTAATGTTATATAAACACTGACTGGCTAGATTTTCCAATAGATCAAAATCATGTTCCCGTGAGGAAAACACCCAAGACTGGAAAACTTTTCTGTGAAAAATAAGATGGATCACCCATAAGCAGAGAAAAAAATCAGAGGCAAAATAGGAAGCAATGTGGAGCTGCTAGAGACAATCCAACAGAGGGTCATGAATTTTTTTAAGGGACATATAAGGAAAGGCTGATAGAGCTGGGACAGGTCAGTCTGGAGAAGGGAAGGGTCAGAGGTGATACCACCAATGTGTACAAAAACCTAATGGAGGGGCACAAAGGAAATGAAGTCAGGCTCTTTTCATTGGTATCCAGTGACAGAACAAGATGCAATGAACACACATTGAATCACAGAAGGTTCCATCTGAATATTAGGAAACACTTCCACAGTATGAGGTGACTCAGGGCTAGCAAGGTAGCCAAGAGGTTGTGGAGTCTCTATCCTTGGAGATATTCAATAGCTATTCAAACACAATCCTCGGCAAATGGCTTTAGGTGACCCTGCTTGAAAAGGGGCTTGGACAAGTCAACCTCCAGAGATACCTTCTGCAACCAGCCATTTTCTGATCCTCTGACTTTGTAATAACTAAACAATAGAATTGGATAATAATGAAATAGCCAATCAAAAGTCTAGACCTGTTATCTGAGGTAGTAGCAGATGTTAGACAAATCTCTATCATAATGCAGACCTGGTTTTGTGGAATTTGCTCTGAGTTGCAGGAACATATGCAACTCAGAAACATTTGCCTGGTTTCAAAAAATTCCACTAGGTCTTCATGGGAGACTCTAAAGATTTTGGATGCTAGCTTTGGAATCTATATTTTCCATGAAAACCATTCTACATATCTTTATTTTTCATTTGACTGTTTCTATGCAAGAAGTCTGGCTCTTCTAAGCAGCTGGCAAACATGGAATTTAAATAGAAAAACAGGAGGCCAGTTGTAAAGAGCAAGGGTACCTGATTGCAAAAAAATCTTATGAAATGAAGAAAACTGTAAAGTTAAAAGGCATTGTACATCAACTGGATTAAGTCTTCAAAGCGTGTGTAAATGACTTTGTTTACAAGTACGCTGCAGCATCTTATGGGATAGCCCAGCAGAGGTATTTACACACAGAAATATGTTTACCCACCCATGCACGAATGTACGCATGTAACACCTTACTCCATGTCACTTACACAGAAAGTGAAATTGTTTAAAATTATATTAGTTGAATAATTTCTGTAAGACATAAGAAAAATGCATAAAGTTCAAGGTACTTACTAGCAACATGATATTATGCTGGTAAGTATTATTGCAAATCAATTTTAAAAGATCATGTGTTGAACTAAAAATTCTATACCTATATAAAGATCATTCAACTTGCCTTCAAAGAGAGATGGCACAATGCTTTTAAAAGTAATGTCGCAATACAGAAAAATTAGAGTATTTTTACTCTTAAAAAGGCAAAATTTCCAAGTACACCTCTCACATTTTATTCATCTTCCTTAGCTTTTCATATAAAATTCATCTGGGCACTTTCTTACCCAGAAAACTTCAAACCTGCTGCTTTCACTGATAAAAAATAATAGATATCTCACTCTGGAAGTCAAAAGATATAAGTCAAAATTTTAATATCTCTTTTAAAAAATGGAAGATTGACTTTATGTGTTCCTGATCATATCTGGACTACAGTATACCTAATTACACAATTTTTTTTTTAATATCTGAAGAGCAATACATACAGTAAAGAACACAAGCTATTGCTGTACAGTTAAAAGTCGAGAGGAAGGAAATGTGTAATACAAAATTCTTGTGCTGAATAACTTTTGAAGTATTTTTCTCTTTGCTTCCATAAATGAGAGGTAGAGGAATTATTTGAACTACTTGAATAAACTATACATTACAAAGGGTTGATGTTTAAAACCTAAGGGAGTTTTTGTCATTTGTGAATACAAAAACCTCCTTTGTAATGGGTATAATAGAGAAAGTAGTCACAATAGGTTGAAGTCATATTTCCTAATCAGAAGTAGGGAAACTGTCCACTTTTATTCACCAATCAGACAGCTGTAGATATATCTTTTCACTTTTCTGTCTTTGACTATAAATAGATATTCGACTCCTATCCATCAATATTTAAGTAATTTTAACACATGCACATGCTTTTCTGGCAGACAACTTATTAAAGACCTGATTGGCATGTAAATACTCATAGAAAAGTAAAGAGAATTGCACTATACAGCGAACCACTAGTTATTTATCTGCAAGTTTACTAAGTCAAGTTTTTTTACAATGATTTCTGGGGGCCTAAACCAGCCTTGTCCTCTTGGGGGGTGAGGTATAGTTCTCTATAAAAGCAGAGCTTGCACAGCTTAGTACAGAAAAGTATGAATTCTAAGGTATTTTATGTCATTGCCTCATAATATTTGATGATAGAGTAAAAGTAATGGAAGAAGATGGCCAAAAGATTTTAAAAGCATAAAAATCTTCTCAAAGAATTACCAATATAATTCTAAAATAGAAAATCATTTCTGTTGGCAAACATCTTTTTGTGCGGTGTTCAAAGGAAACGTAGCTATTCTGCTGGGGAGAGTAAAGAAAAAGTAGTAAGAAAAAAACTATGAAGGTAAATTGCTATGCAAAACTCCATACATTATTTCTTATTAGCTTAAAATTAAATTTGTTCAGATAACTCCTTTCATATTTGTAGTCTTCTTGGAACTTCCATATATATTTCTATATTTGTACTAATGATACCAAAAGGTGTTCAAAGAAAGTCTCTAGTTTGCTAGACACTGTGGAAAGTTCTGTAATAATTACAGTTGGCAATATTATGTGCTGTGTTTGCTCTCTATTTTCTATGTTTTCTTTTTGAGGAAAATATTGTGATCAATTGCAGCTTTTTTGAAGATTACATATTTGCAACCTAAAATAACGTTTCTCAAATTTTTCCCCTTCTTTACACAGTCATGAAAGAACTCAAAGCTGGTAAGTGCAAATGTAGCAGTGAACATGACTCCTGCTATTTCACCTTGAACATCTACCTGCCATTAAATCAGCAAAATGTCATATGAAGGCAAATATAGTTGAAATAACAATATTATCCAAAAGTTTGATTTCTACAATACCTTCTTTCTTTTTTTTTTCTTTATTTGTCACATTACTACTCTCAGCTCATACTTACAAAGTATTTGTTTAGTGTAATTAATGTATATAGGGATTTGTAAACTAATTGTATTGCTATGGTGACCTCAGTAAAATGAGATATACTGCAAGTGTTGACAGTAGTTGGACATTTGTATGCCAAAATTAGGTGTTTCTTAGTTTCATTGCCATGTGTTTAGAAATAAAAAAGACAACATCAGGAAAAAAAAAAAATCAATGTCTTTGAGTAACTTTTTGCTCAGATTGGTCAAACTGAGCAGACAAGAAGCAACTGAATAAATTCCACTGGAACAGAGCACATGATAGCAGATGTTGCTGTTAAATTTCTGTTTTCATGCACACAGTGGCAGGCTTTGAGATTTAGCCTGCTTGTCTCTGTTGTCTATTCTGCAAACCCTTTAAAAAGTAGGGCCTTTCTCCTGTGTAAATTTTGTTATGGATGGGAGCCAAGTCAGAAAGGAAAAGGTTACATGAGATTCTGGGTCTCAACCTCAAAGGGTGTTTCAACCCTTTGATGTGTGCTCCAAATTCCCAGAATGAGAAGTGCTTTTTGGAACTGTCCTAGTGACAAAGGAGAGCAAGAATGGGCAGCAATGTCATACTCAGGCTGATGAATGGAAAGAGGAAGTCCTGGAGCCGTGCTATGTGTGGGATCATTTTTACTATGTTCAATATTTACACTAGCATCTGAGTGCTCCAGTTAGGCATTATATTCCCTTTATGCAGCATATTCTGTGTGGAAATGCAGGGAAAAAATGATGTCATGATGAATATCTCAAGGGCTGCATATACCTTCACCTGCTGGTTGCCTGAAAATTTTGAAACAAGACTGAACAAGCTCAGGAGTCCACTTTATCTGAGTAATGCAGCCTTGCTGTGACAGTGCAGCTGACTTGACCGCCAGGACTGACTATTAGTCAAGGGCAGCACCTTGTCTGTGTCTCCCCAAGATAATATCCTGGAGGCTTCCTGTAATTGACTGATGGCCTCTTAACTGGACTAGGAAGAGATGTGCAAAGCTAGAGTGGCTTTTCCTAAATAATGTTAAATTCTAAGTATTCCTAGTGATGGAATTTCAGCAGGGTGCTACTAAAGGCTCAGGATTTGTCTCATAACTTTTTTTTTAATAGATGACTCCTAGCCCAGTCCAAGGAAATGACACTTTAAGTTCATGTCAGAAGACTAGGGGAAAAAAATGAGCCCAAATGTTTAGCCACAACTGAGTACCAGGCATTACTTCTGCAGACTGAACCTATGTACACATGGTTATTTCTTGCTACCACTGAGTGCAGAATCTGCACATCTTCAGGATATTTATGCTGTACCAGTCCACTGGGTGGATTTCTCAGGACAGAAGGATCTTATGAAAATAACTTTGCGATTTCAAATAGCCTTTGATGTTTTCATAGGAGAAATGTTTTCTCCTAGTTTTACCTCAGAATATTCAATAGAACAAATGCATTCACTATAGTGTTCTTTTAAATAGCTACATCTTTTAGACCTCCTATAGTTAACAGAATATACTACTTGTGCTGCTTCAAGTAGCACTGTATAACTCGTTGTTCACTGCACATTGCGGCACATTTCCAATTTAAAAAGAAATACAACATACTGTTTACACCTACTAATATTCTCCTGCTGTAGCTGGACATGCCAGTGATGACATCTTTTTGAAGATAACTGCCTCTCACATGAGAAACTCAAATATCTCCCCTAGTTTCCACCTGTGAATAAATCACTTTCCACTTTAACAAGCAAGTTCTTCCGCTGTTTCAATTTTTTTTCTATTACAGACTAACAAAGCACCAGGTGATCTTTTGCTAAAGTGAAGAATTTTGTCAGAGAGCACCAAAGGCAACTGAAATGTGTTTGTAAAAACAACTGCTTGCTTAATTGCCTTAATTGCTATATATCAGAAGGAGATGAAACAGACAAAATGCTACAGAAAATTGGATTCTTAGAGTAGAAAAAAGTGAAATAGGCATAGACTGAAAAAACCCCATTCATCAGTTTACTGTGCAACTGCTAGATTTTTGAAAGTTGTTGAATGAATTATATTCTAGTACTCTCCTGTAACAAAGTCATTGTATGATTCAAAAAGTCAATGTCACAGGATGTTTTTAAAATGTATTCTGTATCCAGGGTAGAAATCTTTAGGATCAAAGGGAAAAAATCTAGGTTTTCATCCCCACTGGAACCTGAATGTTCTCTTTCTAAAGGAAAAAATTAGAAAATAAAAAAGTAGCATATATCAAAGGAAAACTGAAATTCATTTCTTAAACCCAATTGTCACCTCCAATTGTAATTATATATGCCCATCACAGACACTTTCAGTGAAGAAGAAGGGGAATTATAAAAGCCACACAGCTCAGTGAGTTGCTGAGAAATGCATATTAACACCAAGTCCCAAAAACAACTGCGGAAAGAGTAAATTTTCTATCCTGTCATTTTAGAATTCATAGCAGTATAAATTTCAGTGACACCAGATCTTTCCTTTCTCTTCTGCTACTCTTAGGAGGTTTTCTAGCTAGAAACTGTCCTTTCAGGGAACACTGAGCTGTTGACCTCAGCAGTTTCCCCAAATGTACAGAATGAGAACATTTGTTTTTAAGAACTTTAGCTGCAGAGTGTATTGGGGAGGGTCTTTGGAGAAATTCTAACACTTTTGCTTTTTCATCTTTTTAACTGCATAGAGCAGCAACTCTCTCTGAGGAAATGTTTCAGAAAGAACATAGCTCTATGTTAACTGTGAATTCCCTACATAATTACCCACTTACATTACCCACAAACATGAATTTTACATTTTATTATACAAAGTAACATTCAGATATTAAAAGGATATAAATAATACATTGGATGTAAGCAATAATCATTCCCCCTTTTCCAGTATTATGCAATTCAGCTTCTCCTGAGATTGTGGGAGGAAAAAGTTTAGACAATTTTTTGGTTAATCTAGACTTTACAGCCAGGTTTTTGGGCTTTCAGTTAATTTGTTTCCTGTTGGTTATAACTTCATTAGAGTGACATTCAATTTTGTTCAAATTGATTTTTTTCCCTCCAATTTCATGCAATTAAAAGTGCCAGAGAAAGTTCAAACCACACTTAATTCCTTTTACTGACCTAGAGTTGACATAAACTGTTCGAAACAAGACAGAGGTCAGCTGTGACTTCTATTTTGATGAGAGAAGTCCTTTTGTCAAAAAGCATACAGCTGTTTTACTAAGTCAGCCAAACACAATTCATACCAACTCTAGCCCCAAACTTTTCCACTGAAATGAACAACTAAACATTGCTTTTCATAAACACTAATGTATGTTTTACTGCGTGCCTGTAGGAAAAAATCAACATGAAAATAAATTCTAAACCAGGGGATGTTTTCTTCTATTTTTTTTACTTTTTCTTTTAACGACATTCTTCTGGTGGATCCTCAGCCCTCTCTAAGTAGCATTTATGCCACATGCTCTTTGTTCACAAAATGACCTCAAAGTGGTTAGTCAAGAACATCACAAACAAGTGACTCTGTGGGTAAGTGGAGATTTGGAACCTAGAATTTGAGCAGATTTACATCTATGAAACCCTTTTGCATCTGACTTTTCCTTACCCCAAAAACTCCAGATTCTGCTATCCCTGTACAGTGATTATATTAAGAATAGATTAGTAAATTTTTAATTCTATTATCATAACATTAGATTTAAGGTTTAAAAATTATTGTTTACGTGGAATTTAACTGATTTACATTTTTTCTTCCTCTGATCAGTATCTAGTGATCTGAAGAAGTAATTTTCTTTTCACTGGATTTGTTCATAATTTTAATACTGATTCTAAAAGAAGCCACAATCTGAGGTGAATTTATCAATTGATTGTCCTACACTAACTGACTGATTCAGCCCAATACAGAGAATAAATAGTGATCTTCTGCATCACAGTAATGAAAATGACTTTGTGATTCATTGAATCACAATTTAGAAAGGCAGTGTTCATAAGTCCTTATGTCTGCTTTACACAATACCCAATATTGCTATGTAAGTGGCTGAAGAGACAGGGAAAAGAACAGCAAAGTGGGTGCTGATTAGAGATTGTCTAGTTCTATCATTGATGTGGTAATATTTAGAAGGAATGAGGTCTCAGGAGAGTTTTGACTTGCAGCAGAAGCAGGTCAAAACATGATGGCCAGTCACAGCTCTCAGGATTGTTAAGCAGGAGTCAGCCGCTTACCCAACAAGTAGACAATAATTAAATTTCATTTGACCAGATCAAGTTTTTGACTGCCAGACAGCAGGATTTTTCCTAGCTTGATTTAAAAAAGTCATTTAAAGTTCTAGAGATAAAAAGAAAAAAAAAAGTAAAATATAAATTAAACCTTTCATTTAAAAGTGCTTAGTAAATAGTTGATCTATATTTGTATTGAAATATCACTGATATGCAGTATTCTAGAATACAAATAACTGTTTTATTGCTAAAAATTATATGTGTGGAGGATGCACATAAAATTACAGAGCTCCACTCTACCAAATCTGTTTTTTAAAATCCTAGGCCAGTATGTAATTTGTTTTTAAAAAATTCTAAAATTATTTTGAAAAATTTAAATATGGAGTTCATAGTTAGCAGCAGTTAATAACCAATTGTCTAAACAGCATAATGAAATCAACATTTAAGAATAAAATATTTTTAGGAAGTATTTTTTGTATTCTCTTTTAATACTTATTTTCACATAGACTTGAGAAATGAGCTATTGGAAAATAAAAGAAAGGGAAAAAAAAACCAAAAGGAAACAAGAGGAGTATAATACAATCTTTTGTTAACCCACATACTGCAACCAGCAGATTTGATAACATTGTCTCTTGAGCTTCAACTATCACATAACATCTGGCAAATGATGTATGTAAGTCCTGTTACACAACATCTTCTGCCTTCTCAGTGTCATCTAGGGGACTGATATGTGACTGGAATAACACATTTCACACTGCCTGCTTCTGTCATGCTAGTACAAAATTTTAACAATGGATGTGTCACAAAACCGAGTTCATTTATGAATTCTAAAAAAATATCTTTCGATTTCCTTTTTATCATCCTATTCATGACTCAAGAAAAGTTTCTTAACAGAAATTGCTGGATATTACATAGACTTTTGACATCCAAGTATTCAAATAGACTTTTTGCATCTCTAATTTGTAGTGACGTCCGGAGCAATATTTTTGAATTGTTGGTCAAAAGTATTTGCTTACTCATTTTCACAATTTTACAAGAAATTTATTCCCTTCAATGGCATCCTCAATCGTGTGGTAAATCTCATCACCCTATATATTAAAAGACAAAAATTAATTGGAAGTACACTTTTTTAATGTGTATTCCAAAACATTTTTTTCTCATTGAAGTTAAAAGCTCCTCTACAAACCTATTTGAGGAAAACACAATGTCAGGCATTCCTCTCCCTGGTGAATTACAGACTGCACTGTGAACATGTAAACAATGCGCAATTGAAATAATTAAAATTTTTCAGAGGAAGATGATGATGATGATGATGATGATGATGATGAGGATGATGATGATGATGATGATTATTATTATTATTATTATTATTAATCTCTTTCAAAAAACTATCCATAAGTACTGCTCCATTTTTATTTTAAAAAAGACCCTTTGACAGTGAATGAACAAAAAAACGTTGTAGTAGGAATGTGGCAAAAAATGCACTGGAAATTTATTTTATGTTTCAAATTTTAAATCTAAAGAGTGGAGCCAGTACTCACTGCAACTGATTGCAGAACTTGTATCACTTCATTTTACAACTTGTAAATCTGACTGACCAACTGAGTTGGACCAAAAAAGCTTATCTGAATGAATTATCTTGTTCTAAGCAGAAGATGATTGAAGAAAATAATTTCATTTCAGACAATTCCAGGGTAGCTTTTTTAGGGACAAGGGTATCTAGAGGAAGAATAGTACAGGAAGACAGAAAAATCATTAATCATGGTTTTCTAATTTCAACAAAAGCTCAGCTTACTGTAACAGAATAAAAAAAAAAAAAAGGAGAAGCTGAGTGAGTAAGTTGAATCTATTTAAGGCTATATTAGTTTGATACTGATCAAATGGAGAAATGCTGAATTGATATAGACCTACCACATAATTTGTGTGAAGGCAGAAAACTAGTTTTAATTCATTAAAAGAGAGGAAGAAATGGTAGTTTTGCTCTCCAAATCATACAGATATTTAATTTTTACTTAGTTCCCTAGATAGAAAGGTAGAGGACAGTCTTTAAACATACTTACTTTTAAGTAAGAACCCAAGCCTAGAGATTGCCTGGATTTAGGCACATGCTTACATGTAGGCTTCCTGAAATTCTTTGCTAAATTGAGACTAGATTTAGTGGCTTGTCAGTGCAGCATTTGAGTATAGTAAGCTTAAGCAACTGTTCTTTGGAATTATCCTTGGGCATATCAGAAAGTAATTTCAGAGATTTTTGATGGATTACAGTGTTAAATTATGGTAGCTGTTATTTTTATTTGGCCTGAGGACCTTTATGAAATGAACAGGTTTTGCAGAGAAAAAAATCAGGACACCTATCATTTGGATTTGTCACCAAAAAAAAAAAAAAAGTGCAAATTGAAAATATGTACATATTGAACATAAATTGAACAAAAAAAATCATTTGTTGATTTTCCCAAACAAAAGATTAAGTATATCTCTATCCAATGTGAATTAATAGTATAGGAAAAAAAAACAAAAACTTGCTTAATCTATTCAGTATTCACAAATATTAAACAACACCCCCAATGAGCAGGTGACTCTTGCATGAACCCAACTATATTGAAAATTGAATCCTTTTAAAATAAGACTTGAAAAAAAATTAGCTTCTCTCTACCTCAATTTGTCATGAGCATTTTTAGGACAGCACACCTTGCTGTACAGATGTCATTAGTCAATGTTTTGATAGGAGGTTTGTTTGTACCTCCTCAGTGTATGTATAAGATAAAAGTACATAGGGTGAAAAGAAGTTGTCAGAAGGTTGAGATAGGCTATAACTGTACAGAGAGAGAGAAGGTGTAAAAAAAGAGGAAAAAACATATCAGACTAAGTTAGGATGTTCTTAAGCTTGATTCACAGTCTTGATTTTCCAGGAGTTTTGTGTCTAGCAATAGATATATTGGCCAGATTTAACCACAGAGATAACACCTGCTTCTCACAGAAATCATTCTATGATCTGTTTCTCACATGAAAACGACTTTACATGATCGTATTTCCCTACTCCATGACAGCAGTATGATACTAAAGATTACAGGCTCTTCAATATCTTAGCACATAATAGGGAAAAAAGGGAAATGGGTCAGAGGCATAGATGCTCTAATGGGCAAGGTAACTTTATTTGCAAAGTATTCAAAACAAAATTTGAATGAAGCATGATCTTGTTTTTAGACCTGACCATCAAAGAAGCTCAAATGTGACATCTGAAATAAAAGTATTACATAACCTGCATTACTCAACAAGACAGTAAACAAATCAAGATAGGCCCAGCCATCAATTGGCAAAAGACATATTAAGAAGACAACAAACACCTACTAGAACTACAAATATGCAAATAATATTCAGTGGCATTCACCTCAGTACTGGTAGGCAAAAGAGATTCTCTGGATTGTCCTCTTTACAAAAATATGACTACTGTCCTTGGAAAATGAATCAAAGCTAAACAATAGATAAGTGCACATAACAAATGAGAGAGGATTTGCTTCTTATCTGACACATTTTGCTGTTCACTAAACATTGCATACTGCCAAAATATTCAGTTCTAGAAACAGAAACATGATTCAGTTTTGCAAAGACTTAAGTTTGCAAAGCTACTAATTATGAGGCAAGAAGCCTTTTTATTAGTTACAGGGAACTGAGTGACTTCTAACAAGAGTTAGTGTATATTTCTTTAAGGAGAATTAGCTAGAAGCACTATACAAACAGTAAAAAATCTGTTAAGGAAAGGTAAGTATCTTAATAAATCACTATTTATTGCTGCTAGAATTGAGAAATGCTCCATCAAATAAATTAGACAATAACTAGAACAGTCTACAATCACAGTTACTCGAACCTATGCAAAAAGATGACTGAAAAGAAATTATATAAACAAGGTTGTTACCTAATATATACTGACAGCTGAAGAATCAAACCTGTCACAACTGAATGGCCATTCTAAAAAATAGTTTTTCTGCCCAGACAGATGAGGCACATTCAGACTGATTAGACAAAAGCACTGGGGAAATTGCTAAGATTTATTGCCTATACCAGTAATATTTTATAAACCTGTACATACATTGCATAAAGATGAAATTTGAACAGATTAAGAAAAAAATTAGTGAAGAAAAAAAATTCCTTCAACGTCAGCAGAATCTCTCCAGATATCCACATTTCCAAGGTCCCTAAGAGAAACTATTACAGACAACAGAGTTGTCAGGAGGAGACCACAATACAACCACCCTGGAGTGCATCCCAATATGAGCTATTAGAAAATCTGCCAGATGAGAAAATCAGATGACCTGGAAAACCTTTGATGAGTAATCAAAAGTTCCTTATTCATTCCATGTGAGACAAGAAGTTTCAAATTTTTCCCCTGAAGAAGTAAGTGCTATAAGTAAGAAGTAAGTGCTTTAAATGAGAGCTACCAAGTAAGACAACAACTGGCTCTGGAGGCGCTGTTCTGACTGTGGCTAGTGAAAATTTTCATTTTAAATAAGTTGGCTTTAAACACTTTTGGACGATGACTACCCAGGCTTTCTGTTCAGCGCAAATTCCATATTATCCTCCCTGATCTGCCATTTCCAAGTGCTTCACAAATGTTACAGAGAAATCAAGAATTAATAGAGAAAACAAATTTCCAGGCCCCACTGGTTATTTCCTCATTTTGTAAGTGTTTAAAGCAAAGGGTAGTCACTTTATATCAGACCTAAGGTTAAGCTAACTCAGCATAGTATTTACATAAAGTCAAAAGTTTATCCTTAGGGAAAAGAGGATAAGAAAAAGACCATATTTAAGTAAAATCCTCTGCTGCTTCTAAGATTTAGATTTAATTGTTTTGTAACAAGTAATAATATAAACTATTTATAGAATGACAACGGTGTTATAAAAATGCAGCTTACTCTAAAAACGTTGGTTTTCTAGGACTAATTTTCAGTGTACATCTAAGCTTCCTAAAGATCCCTCGCAGGTGCTCCAAAAACACTGATGTTTTGTCAGAGAAATAAGGCTTCTATGAAGGGAATATTTATCATTGCAACATCATAATCACCATCATTGGTGAGGTCACCTACAAATGAAGAAAGGTGTTTCCTGTGGAGGTGGAATACAATTATTTGTACCTGTACTGCTGTAGAATATCCTAGTAAACCTTCTCTAGACGTCCATGTCCAGCCTATTATGGAATGAATACAGGGAAGGGATTTTTGTAGAGAACACTGATGAGTGCACTGATGGCAGGGGAAGCAGTAAGTGCCTCTAGTGAAGTTGTCATTTTTCTTTACTCCAGTGCTAGAAATACTTAAAACTGTATCTTATATTTCTCTTGTTCTTGTTTTTACAGCAAAGTTCAACTTCAACTTTAAGTGTTCAGCTTCCTCTGTTGGTAATATGAAACTCCCAGCACACAGGGATTTCTAAACCAGGAAGTTCTGTATTTGCCTTTTGGGTATTGTTGAAAGAAACATATAACTATGAGATGGCAAGACATAATATGGGATCTGAGAACCCCGTGAGACTTTTGAGATACTTATTTGCTCCACATAAGGAATTATTTTACACTTGAAATTTAACAGAAACCTGTGATCATGATTTTCAATGCAATGCATCATCCTACTTGAGAGAAATTCCTTCCCTTTCCCAAGATCAGATGCCCTAATGCCTTGTAAACAGCAATGAAGTGCCTGACTCTTATGAAGTGCACTTGTAGAAACACAATAAAAGTTCATAACACCAGGAAGCTGCTTATAGCAATTTGAAGTGCTGGGAACTTATATCTCAATAAATAAAACTGACTCTCACTTTCCAAGTTTTTTTTGACATCATGTGATTCTGTCTCAAAAGTTTAAATGAAGTTATAATGAGTAATTTTTCATCTTCCAAACCAACTCTGATCCCAAAAGAAAAGCATTGTCTGGTTCAAAGTTAAATGGCTCTGGCATTGTCTTTTGGTTCTCAAAAAGCTTAACTGGATTTCAAGTTGCTAAAAAGTGATTGCCATTGCTGATACTAAGTTAGAAGTAATCAGACCAGGTTCAGAAGAGTAAACAAAAGAGTACAAGTGACCTAGCTCACATGGATATTCAGCTATGCCTGGGAAATATCCCTTGCTTAAACACACTCAAGGCAGGAGATGGACATTAGATGGCAAAATCATTTGATAATATTTTAGCTAAGTTTTTTTTTGAAATTGTGATTGAATTTAATAAATTCTCATTAAATTTTTCATGAGTTCTAAAATATACAAATTCCCCAATGAGGAGGAATTTGGGTTGGTTTTTTTTTTTTTTTTCCCCTCAAGATAGATGACATAATTATTCTATTACTCTGACATTCACTGCAATGGGAATGTAAAAGTACTGTTAGTCCAGTTAGAAAGTGTTTCATATTCCACTTTTTGGGACACAAGAGTACAAATCTTTTTTTTGTTTTCCATTATCAGGCAGTTGAATAGAAAACATTGCTGACTGACGTTTATATTAATGAGGCTAAATAAAAACACAGATGGCTTCTACTAAGTGAAGGAACTGAAAGTAATGATGTGCTATCTTAAGCCACTGTCCTGCAAAATCAGGGACCAGGATAAACAGAAATCTGATTATTCTAGCTGAGCAAGAAAGCCCAGATAAACACAGCCTCTCTCTGCCTGAATTCTTGTCTGTACTAAAAAAAAGAAAAAACAGATTATTTTTAAAGAAGACTTGTCAATAGTTTGAAGTAGTACTTGAATTTTTCTACAAAACAGTGATTCAACACCACTTTGGAAGACAATCTTGAGATTAAACTTTTTAGAAAAAATTAGTGTAATAGATTGAGTCAAAGAACCCAGAGCTGTGAAATGAAATTTCAAGTGTAGGCCTTTCAGTGGCCCAAAAAATGACAAAACAAGAGCAAGGATGAAATATCCTTGTGTCATGGGTTTTTCCCTAGCCAATCAATATTGTATTCAAAGTGAACCAGCAGGACCTGAAAATATTGTAATCTGATATGTGTTTCTCTCATACATCAGATTTCCTTAAAAAGAAGCAACCCAACAAAAAAGTTTGCATACATTTATGAAGGTTCAATAGGTTCAGATAGTTTGTTTTGAAACGAACACAATTAATCAGAATTTTAACATAAAATAATAAAATTATTATAGTATATAAAAATTAGAGAAGTTCTTATTTGTTTATGCACTCTCATGTATGCAAAATGGTTGAACATTTACATTGAAATTCATCTGATTAATATTGATATTAGCTGTAATTATGCAAAAGATTAATACTTTTTCCCTTAGCTCAGAGTTTTGACTTTGAAAATAGTCTATTATACCATATGTGCAACTTCATTCATCTACCTGTTTCTTAACACTATAATTTAGGAATGACAAAAACAAAAGCCTAAATTATTCTTTTAATAAGGAACTTTTTGCAAAACCTTCAGTAGTTTTACCAGTTTCTGGGTGTGATCATTTTGGCTATGTGTGTAGTTCTGATTTTGTTGCTAAAGTTTTTTCTTCTGCAGGATCTCTCTTTTTTAGAGTACTGAAAAGACCTCCAAAAAAAGGTTTACTTAAATGGAAAAGAATGTATGGCAAAAGGGTTACATTTGTTTCTGAAACCACAGTCCCTACTGGACTTTTGCCTTGGTGGATGGATTCCCAACCATTTCAGTACCAAGGAGTCAAAGAAATTATTGAACAGAAAAGTTGTCGTAATTGCAAATTATTAATCTGTCCCTTAGGATTTTTAAATATAATTGCTTTTTATAGGACTTAGTCCAAACTAGATTTTAAATGCCTTAGGTGCAGGACTCTTTCCATTTGCACAAACTAATAGGTATTCATTTCAGCATTTTTCATTATATCCTAACAGATCTTTTTTCCAACTTCATCCAGTTATCTGTTTTTATACACCCTGGAGACATAGTAAATAATTTCTTTCCCTGTTTCTCCAGGTACCATTCAAATAACAATAAACAGTTGCAGCTTCAATTTAGACAAATTTACTTTTTATTTTTTAAATCTTGGCACACACCCACATGTTTAACATCTTTATTCTACATTAAGATCTCAAATGCAAAAGAGGCAGATGAGTGACATATCGAGGCAGATGGGGACCCTCAAAGATTGCTGATACTCAAGAAATAACTGCGTTGTCTCTGGAGGAAAAAACCTCCTCTGCAGGTTGCAGTTAGGAAGAGTGTCCTGCTTTTGGCAAGTGAAAAGAGTGGCAACAAAAACCACATCTCCCCTGAGCATTCAGCTGCTTGAGACAGCAAGAGTTTCCAAATGAGTCTTTGCTTTGGATCACTTTCTTCAAGTTCTCTAAAGAGAAGTTAGCTGAAAATTGTGATCTCTCTGTTGTTCATAATTTAATTTTTTTAATTGCCACTTAAGCTGGTTGTAGGTGGTTTAGGTGACAATTTCTGTATTGGAGTCCTCTCTATGCTACTCTGTTATACTTTGGAGTGGAATCCTCTCTCTGTTACTCTCTGATACAATCTCGGAAGGCATCATTCTGTTTTATGAGTTGGCTGGGACCCCTCCCAGTGTGCACCTATGGACAATAGATCTCAAAATGTCATGCCTTATCCATGTCTGCATAATAAAAGACTGCCCAAGTAATAATGTGCAATGTGAAGTTCTTCCTCTTATTGGTGATCAAGGAGGCAGCAGTGCTGTTTTGCATTTGTCAGATTTATCATATTCTCATTTTGGCCACTATTCTGAGAAACTCTCTACTACTTGCAAAGATTCTATTGAAATCTATGGAGAGGGAAAAGGAAAGAATCAAGGAAGAAAAAAGATGTAGCTATTCCATCTGAAGTCTAGAATAATTTATGCTGCTGTACTAATTTACCAGCATTGATCTTTGTGTAGAAATTCTCCTGACATCAGTAGAAAAGGAATGAAGACAAAACATGGCCCATGAAATTGTCTTTCACTTGAGAGTTTTTAGACAGACTAAGTTGCAGATTTTGCTATTAATATCTTTTCAACCAGAATGCACAACCCTTTGGGGAAAAAAAAGGTAAAGAAATATAAACCAAAAGACTTATGGCACAGGACAAGGAAATGGGAAAAGCCCAAAGACACATGCTAAATGAGAGATAAAAATTTAACTCTCTTTTCAGAGTGGATATGCCTGGTTATAACAAAAATTTGACTATTGTCTTTGAATTTACAACAGAAACATATACCTGGCTATCAGATAATTTGCTACAGAAATTCTCTTTTTTGTTCCTGTTTGAACCTTCTATATATGTTTAGCCACTGAAAAACAGTATCATGGACTTGAAAGAAAATTTTACTAGGCTGGTTAGTTTTATAAGTATTTTCCTTGAATTAATGAAAGAAAACCAGAAAGAAGAACAACACAGAGCCTGTAGACCTGCCATCATCTATGATGCTACTGGAATAATTAAGGAAGAATTTTAGGTCTGCTAATTTTAGGCAATATTCTAGAGGCCATTGTTCAACCTAATACAACAATTTAGCTGAAAAAATAGTGACGTAATGAGAAAATTACATAATAATTACAGTGCTCTAGAGTCAGCTATACTAAAGCATGACTCATCACTCAGTACATAAGAAGTCACAGAACTACGTCACTTCCAGCAGTGCAGTTGCAGTGCAGTAAAGCGGAGCTGCAGCCAAAGAAGAAATTTTAAATCAGCAATCTTTTGCTAACAAGTGGGGGACCAGGGGAATTAATGGAAAGTATGGCTATGAATTTTGTTTTACTTTAATGAATTAAACAGTGACAAGGAATAGTTGCACAATTGCAATTAAGATTTACAGCCTTTTAAAAAAAAATATTTAATAAATGTTACTATTGAACCTCACACATCCTCTGGTAATACTTGTAATAGTTTGCTTTATTGAGGAAGGAGAACTATTCCACTCCTCAGCTGGGGACATGATTGGTGAAGTGGAAAAGCAATGATGGAATTTTTTTTATTAGAATATTACATTTTTTTATTAGAATACTTTATCAATGATCTTTTTGAAAGAAAAGTAACAGCCAAGCATAAAACACTAAACTTCCCATGAAACATTTTGAATGACCTTTGTAATAGCATTCACTTGAAAATAATACTTTCATTGAAATGATTTTTCAAATCATACATGAAAATAATACTTTCTTTGAAATGATTTTTCTTTTCAAGTGAATGCTTTGTAATAGCATTCACTTGAAAATAATACTTTTAAAAACTGCAGAATCTGAAAACCTTTCCCTTGAATAAGCCTTACTTGTTATGCAAAAGATACATATGACTTTTATCAATTTCCTATCTATTAATACTTTCCTTGACAATAAAGTAAGCCCCAGGTAAAGATATTATTCAACAGCAAGATTATATATCATTAGAAAAGTTACAATGATAAGCTTTTTCTATTAAAAATGTTATGGTTTGTACTTACCAGGTGTAAAATTATATCGAGCAGAAAACCCAATAGATTCCAGTTCAGCATCAGCAAAAAATTTAATCCACAGGAATCTGCCACTGGATTTTATCATAGGTGGATTTTGCTGTCCACAGAAACGTCCAAGGATTGGGGAAAAGCCAAAAGGTCCATCTCGTACTTCTATGTGGTCAAATTTACACTCCCAAGAAGGCTCTATGGAATATTTTTCATCAAAGTGTAGTTCAATGCATTGTCTAGGAGCAGCTAGAAATAAAAAAGAAAATTATCTTATTATTTTCTAACCCTTCAAAACTAAATCAAAACTGAAGAAAATCAAATATATCAATTTTGTACTCATGCTAAATTTTTGCTTAAAAACTTGTTTGATAACTAGTAAATCCAAATTTTTTATGGATTTTACACTGTCAGTTTATTTGTCTGTTGTTCCATTTAAAAAAAAAGTTTTCTTGACAACAGTGTTTAGTAAAGTTAAGAGACAGGGATCTATGATGAACAGAAAAATATAGCCAGGAACAATTTCTTCAAATATAAAATATAAATCTTTTCTAAGAAATTTACATATTTAGAAATTTTTTTTCTCTTACATTTTGGGGAGGGGTGTTAACCAGAATACTTTTTTTATACCTAGTACTGAGAAAGATGATGAAGAAAAGGCTGATCAGAACTGTGCTACAGTAAAGACAGATTATCTTCCTGTATGTATTGCAGTCAATGACAAACTGGAGTGAAATTGCTTATACTCAGAACTGCTTCTCATTGGAAACACAAGAACAAATGCAGTGAATTCTCGCTTAAGAAAGAAGGATAAGGATCCTGGATAAGGATGAAAATAGAAGAGCAAAGGATATACTGAAAATCTTGAAGGAAGTTCATGGTGGCAATTTAATTAGACATTTTAAAAAATCCATCTTTAATGATAGGTCTTAAGTCTAGAGACGTTCGGCATTATCTCTAAAAAAAATATTTCCTGGGATCTTCTGTATAAAGCAAAAAAAAGCAACTGGTAGAAATACAGTATATTCTTACAAGGAGGGAAAGAATCACGGTTTGATCGATGCATTTTATCAGAGGCAGCCTCCTAGAGGTGCACTGTTTTCTGCCCTTAATCCTGGCCATAGCAAAAACTGTGTGCCTTCTGTGTCTAGAGCATGGTGCATTGGAGCCTTTTGCTGACAAAGCCTTCTGCTAAGACAAGGATTTGTTGTGTCATTGCCTGCTGTGACTCCCATGGGATCATGTCCTAAACTTTACACATATCAAAAGAGGTTTGTATTACCGTGAGCTTTGGCAGTTACCATTCTTTTCACATGAAAATATGCAAGATCAAACTCCATGCCGAGTTATTAGCATGGAAACTGCTTAGCATGGAAACTGCTGCCACTCCAGGAGTCAGTAACTCTACATTTATTTCCTCAAGAGTAATAAGAAAAATGTCAGTGTTGCAAGAACAAAGATCTTGTTTGGATTCTGAAATGTTTTAAAATGAAGCTTTTGGTATGAACTCATTACTCACATAAGAAGAGAGATTATTTAAATTTAACTGAGTAAGAAGATATCAGGTAAACTTTGAAATCTTTACATAAGAGCACATAGATAGATCCCTCTTACAAATATTTCATGTAGATAAATACAGCCTTATTTTATAAGAAGAATTTAGGAAGTAAGTTAATAAGCCATCTTATTTGGAGAGAAAGATTATTTTAACAGCTTTACTTACAATGTTGATATATCTGGATGATTGATATTTACTGAAATATTTCATTTAACATAAGAAAGAAACCTTTTCTACTATTCTCAATTTGAAGACATTCACATTCAGGGAAATAGTAGTGACTTGTCATTATTTATACCAATTTATGAGAAATTTGTGATCTTTATGCCCATACAAATTCAATAGAAAAAGCATAGGTCTGTGTTTTACATATAATTGCACCAAATTCACAGTCTGTGGAAAAGAAGCTACTTTGAAAGTTCAAAAAAATTTACAAATATAAGGTTAGATAATAAAGCTTGTAAAGGAGATCATAATGATGTTATCATTGGTGAGGTTTGAAAACTAAAGTAAATCTTTTTAGATTATAGTAAAAGATTAAATACCTGAAACACATCATCGATTAATTTTATTCAGAATTTTCAATCCTTGACTTTACACTTTTATAAAAATTATTGATTTAAACTCAATAAAGCAATACGAGGACAGAAGAGAGCAATCAGTGACTTTCAATTTGGGATCATATTCTGCATGCTCTTATTCCATTTAAGGGGATTTGTTGAGAGCTGTTCATCATCCACCTAAGGACCACAGAGTCAGAAATTCTATCCTGAAAACACTTTAGTTAATCTTAAGAATGCTCATCATGGCTTGAAAATCTTACACATTCATAACTCCAATGTTATGCTATTTACTGGTCTAGAGCTTTATTATTATGTTTTAATGTCACAACCTAGATATGAAGATCAATTCTCCCACCACTGAATGTCAGCTATGCTGACATACAGCAGCATAGCTGCTGTGCTTCCTGCAGCCACAAAGTGATTGCTTCAAAAATGGCTCATGCCATTATCATAACACATTTATCCTTTAAAAACTTTCTGTTCTGCTGCCTTATTTCATACCAAGAAGAGGGCTACAAGTGCTGGCTCATAGTTAAATCCTTAACAAGTCTTCTCTGTAACCAAGACTCACATAATGTTAAAAATGGCCAGGAGGCCCCCGCAGAGTTCAGTCATTTGACATGATTTTTGGTGTTGAAAAGGAGCCCTAGACCCAACTATAGCCTCAGTATAGGAGGCTCTGAAGTAAAAGGAAAGATTGTGGATAAATAAAAATCAGGCCTACAATTACGGAAGAGAGCTATTGGCCATGTGAATGAATGACCTGAGAAAAAAACAAAATTTCCACAACCCTAATCTCCATGTAGCTGTTTCAATCTCGCACTGCTAACCACTTTTATGACCAGAATATTGCCATAGTTTAATTATTCTGCTTTTATTTATTTTTCCACAGAGTCAAGATGAGGCTTTTCCTAGTGAAGCTCAGATCTTGCTAGAGGATCAGAGAGAATCACATCAGCTCAAGGAGAACTCAAGTTTCCACTTTTTCCTGAAGGCCCAGGGAGTAGAGGCTACTTCACTTCAAGAATGGAGCATTGAATATTCATTAGCAGCACTTCTCCACTGGGGATAAAACAAGGCTGGGCATTGAGTTTGGGGGCGGGACCACTACCCCTTCACACCCCTTAAATGTAAAGTCATGTTCTAGCAGCATTTGGCCATGCCACCATGAACACTTCATATTTCTGTAACTGTGTGTAACTCCAGGGTGCAACACACAAATCCATGAGCTTTTCATCAGGTGCTTTTAAATGCACTTCTGTTTTAATCTTGTGCTTCATATTTAATTAATGGTTAAATGTTTTGTTTGCAATAATCGACATAAACCACAAAATTAATCAAAACTTCCTTGATATGACCATAAGTGATGAAAACACATAATCCAAATTCTCAACTTTAAGTTCCTTTTAGCAAAAATGGCATAATTTCACTCTTATGCTCTGGCTTTAATAAGGGGTTTCTTTGCTAAGCACGAGGTAGAAGAAGCCTCTATTGTTTAAGTACACATCTTGTGCCACACATTTTTCAACAAAGTGTGTTTAAATGAGGTAGCATGAAAATTTACAGAAATAAACTGGGGACACGTCCAGAATAGTCACTAATAATAGTGTGTGTGCACCTACAGAAAAATAAAACAAAAAATCCAGAATATGCAAATCTTCCAGACTGTATTGGCATCTGGCCATCTAATCAGAAAAGGAGGGATGGAGTGGTTATTTCTGGTATCTTAATTAACAGGTAAAACCCATTCACATCTTCAGAACTTATTCTGTGGCTATGATGTCAGGAAAAGTGGTTGTCCGCTCCAAATGAAACATATTGAATATATTGTCTCATAAAAAGATTTCAAATGCCACAACTTCCATATATAACTTCCAATTGTCTTTCTTCAAAAATGTTTAGAACCATGGAAAGGCCTACTTAATGCTTGCATGTCTTGTCACATTTTTCATCTAATTATCTTATACAAGTACTGTTTTAAGATTTTACATCCAATGGGAAAAAAAAAGAGTGATTGGGTTCCAGCTCGCAGAAGACCAGTTGCAGCAAAACTACACAATTAAGGTTTTAATTCTGATCAGCCTCTAAGTCTGTGTAGAGACAGCTGAAGTTAAGTGAAAAAATCTGTTTCAATTTGCCACACTGCATGGAAATGAGAAACAACTCAACACCTAATGCCGTCTCTATGAGCTTTCACTGTTCTAATTGTTTCAATAATCCTCATTCCTTCTGGTTATCCTGGTATTATTGATAGGGAAATCACATTTATCTTCATTTGAAAATAGAGGTCTTTCATTGTTTTGCTGAAAATTTTTTCAACACAAAAATCACTGTGAAATACAAAAGGACTTTGAGCAGAGGTTTCTCATTTGGTGATAACATGGTAATTTTCTAACACTTGTGAAATATCATGAAAGAGTTTAATGGTCTTTAGTGAGAACATGAGATTTTCAAGATTGATAACTCTATATGTTCACAAACTTGTGAAGTGGAAGATATATTTTTTATCTCCATAAAGCAATTCTAGTTCATACCTGTATTTATAAATAAGCACTTAATTATTAAAAGCAGAAGAGTGGTTACAATTTTAGAGGTTTTTCACTTATAGGATTGTTAAACCAATTCTCAAGTTATAGTGTGTATAGTATGACTATCCCATACCCCAAATATTTTAATACAAGTAAAAGCCTTTGCTCCTACAAAATCTCTTGTGCAAATTTCCCTTTATAGCACACATGCCAAATGTTCTCCAGTCTGGCAAAGGCTATTGCTGTCACTGCTGTGATTGTTCTGGGCAGCTGTGAATTTTGTGAGGTTAGAATCATGAATATGCAAAATAAGGGTAAAATTTGGCCAATTTTTCTCAGCTCATTTTCTATGTTTTCTATATGCCAACTAAGATTGAAAGGAAAAAAAAAGAAAAAAAAAGCAAACAAAAAGAAAAAACTTTCATTTCATTGCATTTTGAAAGGCAGATGGGATTCATCAGAGGCTCCTTGGGGAGTTATATCAGCCTCACTTATGACACTTCTCTGTAGCTTAACAATTTTTGTACAGAGGTTATGATATCTAGACTTAAAGGATTTCCTTCAGAAAGGCATTCAACCTGGACTTTAAAATTCCTAGTTGTCCTAAGAGTTCATTATCACTACTACTAAATCAAAATTAAAAATTAAAAAAAAAAGCAGAATAATCTAAAAAACTTCCAACTGTTTAATTTGCTTATGTCTTTGATTGCTAGGATAGAAGCCTCTGGAGTCAGGAATCTCCTTATCTTTCAGAAATTCACAGTCTGTGATCATGGCAACTTTTGCCAGCTCCTTTATGTTACCAAAATAATTTTGACATGACAAAAGGATTGCATACGTATAAATTGAGCTACAATGGGGAGGAAACAAAAATTGAGAGGAAATTCAACTATTTACAACACACTACAAGCTGGAGAACTCACTAAAGACCACTAAAGTTACTGGGAATTATGTTTGAATTTGTCTTAAGACTGTGTTTGATAGCAAATAAATGAAGGAATGCAAGCATCCAGGAAAGAAGCTAGTGAGTCATGTTTACATTTTTGCTCACATCATAGAGCTTTCAGTATGCTATATACAGTCCTGGTAGGCTGAACTCCCTGAGACATACAACAGGGAGATGGTGATGGAGGGATGATGCTATACACCATATCAACAGTTCCTCCAGTTTGGTACTTGGCATTCAACAAGATTCTGAAGCTGTTCAAGCATATGGAAATTTCAATATTAAATATAGAAATAAAATGCATAAAGAGATGTTTCTGTCTTACTCAGAAATATTTATTTCCTCCATTAGGCAGGATTATCCACAATTTCTGTAGGTTGTTATCTGATTTCAAATACATTGCTATATAAGTGTTTTATAAATCCTTTCATATCAGTGTCTTATGACAATGAGTTTCACAGAATATAAAAGATGCGGGGAAAATTTGATACTTGCTAGACTTTATCATTACGTGTTATTTTATATGTTGCAAAAAGAAGAAATATGGACAAATAATTTATTTTAATTACAAAAAAGTTTTTTGTTGACCTTCAGTAGTTCTTTTGCCTTTTTTTTTTTTGAAATCTGACACATTTTAAAGCATTCTTGCTCAGATATCTTCCTATATCTCTGCTTATTTTTGTGACATTTTCCAGACAGACATGACTATTTCTGATTTTTTTAGAAGACAGAAATAGACATGGGGAGATCAGAGCTGAAAATGTTGTGCAATGCCTATGGTTCATTGTGGGTTTTGAAATGACCAGCTGCAATCCAAGCTGTTATTAGGCTGGATGGGAAGAAGAAAATACCCATGCCATAGAAAAATTGTGTTCTACTGGATTTTACAAGATTGAACTTTCTGATAAATTATAAAAAGATGTCTGTTGAGTTTACTCTTTTCCCTTTTACATTGCTCTAAACTTCTCAATGTGGAATTTCTTCTTTGTCATAGAAGTTGGTTGATTGCATCTTTCTTTCTTAAATTGTTCTTTGGCATTTCCATTTTTAGATATTTTAGATCACATTATTTCAACAGTGTATTTTGCAATCTTTCAGCATATTATATTTTTGTTAGTACTTAATTACTATTATAGAGATAAAAGTCTTTGCTATATTGGACTTTCAAGCACCTTCTTACTGTGAGGAAGAACATCTCATGACATGAGGTGTGGGACTAAATGTTACAAAAATGGTGGGTTATTTTCTACACCATTTCACTGTAATGACAAAACATCCTGTGCTTCAGATCTCTGAAGATAAACCAGGCTTGGTTCTTCCCAGGCTCACAGGAGTGTTAGATAATTTGATCAATAGGTGCAAAAAGACATGGATCTAGGAACACAAGAGTAATTGGAAAAAAAAAAAATAATGCTAAGTTGTACATTTCAAACCTATGCATTTATCTCCTTCAAAAAAATTATTATTTTAAACCAATTACGAAACTATGCTGGAATTTAAATGTTTACCATATATCTGTTTTAATTTCAGACATATACAGACTAGCTTAAATTTTATTTTAAGAGTTTGTTTGGCTACATTATTTAGAATCACCTCTTCTGACTTACTTCAGTCAAGTTATCTTGCACCAAAGTGAAAGTCAGTCATTTTGCTGTGGCTTTTGACTTTCTAAAAGTACATAGTGTGTGTGGATCTAGAACAGTTCATTCAATTTAAATCTGCTAAATATCTTTGGAAATATATCTTGGTGCTACCTGTATCTTTTGTAAAATAATGATTTCTGTAGTCCCTCACTCCATCATTAATTCATTAATAATTCTCTAAATGAAGCATGGATAGAAGACAATCACTGTTTTATTCTACATGTATTCACAACTCATGAAAGAAGTTTTTTGATTCCAGGGATTTACTATACAGTACCTGATTCATTTTTTCTGAGCTCTGAGAGGATCTAACCTCTATTACTTTCCACAGATTCATTATCACAACAACCTTTCCAACATGCATCGTACTAAGACTAATAAAAAGAAACCACACTTTGTTTGTGGCCTTTAGGAAAGGCCTTTAGCCTTTCCTACATCACTTCCATGCCTGCAATTTTATACTTTTTAAAAACTAAGTTTTAGAGATGCTTTGTCTCCTCTAGTTTTATTTGTAGGTAGGGTTTATTTCATTTTCATTTCTTATGAACAACTGGATGGAAAATAACTTTAACACTCACTACATGAATATTTTCTGTATGACTTCTTTTACTGTACTGAGCTTGTCATCCCAGGTTCAGTTACAGTAGGATTTAAATGCATGAAAGTCAAAAGCATTTTTGTTTCCCATGTTCACTTTTACTACTCATTTTAAAATATCCTTTCTTCTGTCACATTGCATTTTAGGTTCGATTCATTTTCTAAATATCCTGAAACAAATTCCTAAAGTACTGTTGATTACCGAGTCTTACATACTTACCACCTTAACTAATTTATTAATTATATCAAAACAGAAATCAAGAGGTTCTCTTTTTCTGTCTGGAAAATATTTGTTACCATGACTTTACCTACTTTTCACATATAACAAAACATATTCTTTTTAATACAGTTGATGGTAAAATATAAAGATTCTTCTTTTGTTCACCTTCTATAATGTAGACACACTCTCTGTCCGGAGGATACTTGTTGGGGTAATTTGGAGAAGTGAAGATGCCTCCTTCTGCATATTTTGTCCAAGTTCCACACTGCACTGGTCTCTGTCCTTCGGAAACAGTTTGCTTTTCTGTAAAATGATGACATTAAGCATTATATAATTAGCTCAAAAATTATTATGTCCATGTGACACTAAGAACTCTCTAACAGGATAAATACAGTAGACCCTTTTCTGTCAGTGGCCTCAAACTTTTATCTGTTGAGACTGAGTATGATAATTGATCCAGGGGAAAAGAAGGCTGTTTTTTAAGGGTACAAACATATAATTCTTACTCAAAATATATTTTTCAAAGCAGAGGAGACGTTTGAATGTCTAGGGCAAATAAATTTGCATTGCTTTTAAAATAATAACCGTCTACGGAAAGCACATGCTTGAGAATTGGAAGGCATGAATTTCCCACTCATATATCTCAGAAAGCTCAAGCATGTGCTCTATCAGCAACCTTCATGCCATAATACAGGAATATATCAGCCACAAAATCAAGGAAATAACCCAGAGAATTACGATCATATATAGAAGTTGTTTTAAATCTGCAGCATATTTAGTCTATATTCACTGGACAGAGGTAGACAGGGGAATTCCTAGAATCTGGTTCATAGATTATTTTTATCTCACTGTTTGCTGTAAAATTAATAAATAGCTCTGAGGCCAGGAATCACAGCCCAGAACTTTCCTCCTTCTAACTGAATCCTCAGAGAGCAAGAGTCAGACTTGTTTGTCTGCTTTCTTCCAAGCCCTGAATCTCTTGCATTTCTTTCTTCTCTCTGGCAGAGAGACTGGAGTCAAAGGTTTGGGCCAACTCAAGCTGAAGATCAGGGATTCCTTCCTAAGCATCTTTCTTTGAACAAGTAGGCTAAAATGAGATGGATTCTTCAGAAGGAAATATATCTAGGCTGCTATTAAAAGCAAGGATAGTAGGTTCTAGACTGGTGTTGCTCTGAATGAGGTATTTAATAATCAAAGAGCTGTCCCATATAGTTTAAGCCCCCAGTGCGTAGAGTAAAGGTGTTTGAGGCTCCCTCTTAGGATCAATGGATGAAAACAAGCACTTTCCAAGGATGATAATAACTATCTGAGATCTGACTTATACTATATTTTTCCTTATATACTATGTATTTTCTTCACATTTCTTTTTCACCCTAGTCCAAATCCAGGCAGAGTATGACATGGAGCCTAATTTCCTGGAATGAATTCCAGCCTACAGGGACTGTGCATTCAGACACAGGTTCAGACACACACTGTGCTTAGCAGCATTCCCTGCTAGGCTCTCCTCACACTGAGCATCTAAGCCTTTCAAGAATCTCTTTCTCTACTCCCCCTGCACAAGTGCACCCATATTACCAAATTTCAGGTTTTTAATTATACTTCAACAAGAAAAAAGGTTTTAAGTGTAGGTAGCTGAGTGCCCAAACTGGACTTCCCAATTTGAAAGTGGGAGTATTTATAGTCTTTAGTTAGTGTCAGGCTGAGCCTGATGAGCACCCCTGGATTTTTTGTGTGTATACAGGCATGTGAGTACCCCAAACAAATGAACAAGGTGCAGACACTGGAAGTAAATGAGCTACTAAAATTTCAAAAACTAAACTAAAAACTCAAATCCATATTTGGTCTCCAATAAATTGCCTGACAAAAATGTTTGACATTTACATACCTGTTCCTTTTTTGGTTGCCCCAGACAAATGTAGGATGATTAGACTTGTTACAACTGAAAGAGAAATATACATTAAATATCACAGAGTGATAGTTTCTGCAATCAAATGACTTGTACTCATATATCTCACAAGAATACAAATGAAACAGCATTGCTGTAAAGAAAAAGTTTCATTTTTACTTGCATCTTTTAATTGCATATATTGTATTTGCAAGTTTCTTCATGGCCTGTTCTTGTAAGTACTTATCTTTGCAAATATATGCCAATAAAGAGGAAATCTTTTGGGTTTAAAACAAACCAAATGTTCTCTGATGACACTGATGTTCGCATCCTTGTTTTTCCTTTTCCTTTAATATTTGAGAAAAACATTTTTACCGATACCTATTTATGTAATAATGGTTTGTGTCAGTAGTAGAAAAGAGGCTGCTTTTAACAGAGGGAGACTAAATTTCAGTGCCACTGTATGTACTAATGTCTCTCACTATGGCATAATAAAATTTGAAAATGAGTACTGGGAGCAAGAAAGAAGTGAGAGGTTGGGTTCTTCACATCCATCAAAGCATTTGCAAATCTCTAGTGAAGTAAATTATTGTGTGTGCTTAACAATCTCATTAATCTATTTTGACTTGTCGAGAGGATGTTGCTTTTTTTGCTGCAGTGAATCTGCAGCCCACTTTACAACCAGGTATCTGCTGTCTCCAACCGTGATAGGACAACTCTGCCTCTTGGAAACAGATGCAACCTTTCTGAAATGGACTTTGACCTGGAGATAATGACCGGGTTTCTGGGAATTTCCAAGTATAACAGTTTGACTAAAAAAGGCTAAGAAGTAAACCCTTAGTAGAGTCATAATGAGACTAATTTGGAAGATCAAAGTGACTAGCTAGCTACCTGATGAAGAAATCTCACACTGATTTTCTTGTCATCCTTCATATCTTCTTTGGCTATCACAGAAAGTGGAATAGCAAGTGCAGAAGAGAACAGATCCATCAGTTCTTGGAGTGCTTAGGGCTTTGCCCCGGCTAGTTTGGCATTAGGCCCAAACACAGTGTCCAGGCTGCACTGACCTTAAGGTGGAAATGAAGTTGCATGCTTATTCAGAGCATTCTGGATCAGTCAGCTACCATTTTGTTGATGACTATGACAAGGAACTGATGAATTAATAAAAGTAATTGAATGGCATACTTCTTATTTTCCCTAAGAGACACTTAAAGCCACCATGGGCTAGTAACTATGATCCAAGATGATGCTTTCAACATTTTCACCTTTTTTATCACAATTTATGTGCCATTTTCACTCCAAAGGAAGCCATTCTCCATATTTCCAGTATTCTGATATCATTGAGATCCTTATTTCTATGTCTTTGACCTTTCCTATGTGACAGAGGGCTTGAGGCACGGATGATGGCTTCCCTATTAAGCAGGGTAAGATTGAAATTCTGGGAAAATGAAGGCTTGGCAGCAAATTCACTATTTCTTGGTCAGGCTTACAGCCCCTAGAGATGGATGTTGGCAGCACTGATGGTTAAAACTCTTGTGTGTCATGGGCATTCAGTGAGAACACTACACCTTCTGCTCAGATCTGAATGCTACCTAGCCATTCATGCCCTCACTCTCCTCAGGGATGAATTCTGGATATACATGCTAGCTGGGGCTCTGCCTGCCAACTCTGTCAAAATCCAAAGGCAAGGCAGGAGTCACCCCTTTACTGAGTTGCTCATTTCCTTTAGCTGTGTTTCATGCAGTGATCATAATGCATCTATGCTTGTAATCTTCACCACCCTACACCTAATTTCTTAATAGTGTAAAATGGACTGGTGTTCAAATACGGAATCAGCTGCCAGTGTTCTGCCTGCCCTTAAATTTGTGGAAGCTAGAATAGGACACATGATCACTGAACAAACTCCATGTGAGAAGTGCTTCTTTTAGGCAATTAATAACAATGCATGTCTGATTCTTACATGTTCATTTCAAGCATCCTTATCTATTAGGTCTTCCCTCATTTTCTATACAGCAAAAAGTGAAGTTCAGAGAAGTAAAGAGAGTTGGTCCAAGTCACAGATGTATTATTATCACGATGACAAAAGCCCCACAGGTCTTTTTAGTTCCAACTGTAACTGCGAGAAAAGAGGTTTCCAAACCACTGAGTTGTTTTCCTAAAGCATAGAACTTTACTTAAATGTCATTATATCAATATTTGCAAGTAATAAGCAGTCAAAATAATCTTGATAATAAAGTCTAATAGACAAGAAGAGACTTAGAAACTAAGTGTTTGAGGGTTTTGGCTTTATTCTAGACATATAGTATCTAACATTCTGATAGAAAAAGTGAAACACTTCTCCCATGTTAAAAAAAAAAAAAAAGAAAAAGAAAAAGGCACTTGTTTTAGTGTTATTAACAGCAACACCAAAACATGCAAGTTGCCAGAAAGTAATTAAAATTGTAATCTTCTTGGGAAAAGCCAACACAAATACATATTATTCAAGTAGACAAGGCAGACCATTTTATTCTATGATCCCTCTGCACAAATGCACCCATGATACCAAATTTCGGGTTTGAATTTCTCATGCCTTTTTCTTTCTCAAGCCACAGAAAAATAGCAGTGCGTTTCTGAGAGGGGGAGAAAAAAAAAACAAGACCCCAAAGAGACCAACCATGGAATCTTCACTCATTGAAAATTGTCACTTGGGAAGTGTTGGCAGCATAGCAACAATATTGTCATTATCTCGGTTTGGGAATTATTTTAAAGAAGTTTCCACAAAATTTCTTGTTGCATTCTCACTGTCTTCCTCCTTCCCCTTTCCCTCCTAATCATGGGTGTAATTATAATCGTGCTTTCTAGTGCCACTCTGATTACGCATCTTTCCATCTTTTTTGGATCTGTGCATTTTTTTCATTACAAGCTGTACATTAAGTGATTTATCTCTTGGCCAGGCTTTTATGAGGTTGTGATTTGGCACAGACGCGGCTTAGCCTGACGAAGAGTTGTTGGACAAGCAATACCTGGTCATAGCGCTATTGTACAGGTGTGGGCGCGCAGAGAAGTGCTGGGAGGACCTGTGGCCAGTCAAGCCCCTTCAGAACAGTGGATTCTCCGCAAAACAGAGGCGGGAGAGGGAGTCCCACCTCGCACCTTGAGGTCCCTAAGGTCTTGGAAGAGTAGGTGATATATTTCGGTGCCTCTTTGCTAATCCTGGTGGATTTCAGCCGAAAGCGCCGCCCCCGCCCCGCAGCTCTCCGGGATCCGTGCCCGGTGCGGCCG